>CM035790.1:37253219-37398219 GCA_020466265.1 Siphamia tubifer
CAGTTATGAAGTTAGTTATAGATGGAGATTCTAGATTCAAAACACAGAAATGGGACAATTTTGCAGGAGCTCGAAGTCACTAGGAGTCAAGTATGAATATATCTGTCGACGAAAGTGATATTTACATCTTTTGATTTGATTTGAATGATTTATTTCGAACATGTGCAAAGTGCAACAATAATCAATACAACAATAATAATAATAATAACAATGACATGTCCGAAAAGCAGTAGGATGAAGCATAAGTTTATTTAATTCTACCCCTTCTTCACTTCCCCAATAACCTAAATTCATCTTATAGTAATATAGTGCATAGTACAAAAATGATGATAATAATAAAATAATAACAATAACAATAATAACAATAACTGAAGTACTGAACATAGACATATATACAAAAAACAAAAACAAAAAAAACAACTAAAAACAAATGAGCAGATATGAAAGTAGGTAACATAGAGTTGTTTTTTGTTGTTTATTGTTTTTTTTTCCTCCCTTCCTTCTTTCTTCTTTTGATGTGACGTTGGTCATTCCATGTTGATGGAATGACTTCTTGTTTGTGATTTAATGGAAAAATCGACATTATGCACTTGAAGAAGATGGTGGATGAAGATGAAGTTCATTCATTTAAGAGACTAGCATGAAAAGCTTTGTTTTCCTTCATCTGTTTTAAACACTTGACCATAATCTGCTCCAATAAAAGAGCAGCAGAGGTACGATGCTAACATTAGCTCCATACCTCTGCTGCTCTACACCTTTTCAAGCTAATTTGTGAAATTCATGAAATTCAACTTCGTCTTCATCCACCGTCTTCTTCCTCTGTTTTATTTTGGAGAACTTCCTTTTTGGTAGTGGAGTGAATTTGTAGCATTTCACTCCTGGTAGTTTGCAGCATTTTTCTTTCGCATTTGTTTTGGTGGTTTGTACATTTTTGCTTCTGCTTTATTTCTGTTATTGCACCATTGTTGTCTTGCAGGACACTTCTGTTGCATTTGTTTTATGTCTTTGTGTTTTTGGTTGTGCATGTTTCTTGTATTTGCAGCAGCATATTGTCGATGCAATGTGTTTTCCCCCGTACAAAGAGTCCTCCTTTCACTCCTCCAATCACGTAGAGGTACCCTCCTGAATATTAAAGAGCTATAGTGGCACATGCAAAAACACAAACCGACTGTATGGACCTTTTTCACAACTTCCGCATTTCGCACCGGAAATACGTAAGCGGAGCGTAGCCCTACTTCTGCACCAGTAAAAGTTAAATGCCACAGATGACAGTGCAGACCAACAGTTATTGTAACATACCAGGATGTTGTTGTCATGGACCAACAGTTATTGTAACATAGCAGGATGTTGTTGTCATGGACCAACAGTTATTGTAACATAGCAGGATGTTGTTGTCATGTCCAGAAGCATCTTATATTTCCTTCCACTCCTTCCCTGTTAACGGTGAAGCTAGAGGAAAATGGGTCCAGGCTATTCAGTGTTATGAAGGGCCCAGTTTTATCATTAAAACAGGAGCACTTCCGTCTGCAGCAGACACTTCACATCAGAACACTACATCTGGGGATGACGGTTTGAAACCCTAGCATTTTTCCTTGGAATGATTCTATTCCTACAGGAAAAAGGAGCCAGTATATGAACGCTGTCAAAAACGGCAGCTGTTAACGTCGCTATGAGTTGAGATTAAACAAATGTCCATGGTTTTAAAGTTATGGTGAACACAAATAAGTAATGTTGTCCTTAAACTGTAGTTGTGACCTTTAACCTTTCCATGCCAGTACTTCAGTGTCAGCAGTAAACAACAGTAGCATTGGAAGGAAAGAGTGTAAATAGTGATAGAACAGTGAACAGTAGTTAGTGCAACAGCAGTAAGTCACAGTAAATGTATGAACACTGATCAAACCTGGAGTTTGGGACCATCCTCTTTTTTTATTTGTCATGGGTAACATCTAACCCTCACAAAAACCTGCCCGTCTACTACATTAAATATTATGACAAACAAACACTAACATAAACACACACTGCCAGAGAAAAATGGGAACGGATTATGATAGCATTGGGCTAACGTTAGCATTATGCTAATGAGATGTTGACTTGAACCATAGACAGAACAAATATAAAATAGTCAAATAGTCCATGTCCTCTATACTATCTATACATAACCCTAGAACCCTAGTCCTAGGTAGACGTGGACAGACTAATGACTGGTGGACAGACTAATGACTGGTGGACAGACTAATGACTGGTGGACAGACTGGTGGACAGACTAATGACTGGTGGACAGACTAATGACTGGTGGACAGACTAATGACTGGTGGACAGACTGGTGGACAGACTAATGACTGGTGGACAGACTGGTGGACAGACTAATGACTGGTGGACAGACTAATGACTGGTGGACAGACTAATGACTGGTGGACAGACTAATGACTGGTGGACAGACTAATGACTGGTGGACAGACTAATGACTGGTGGACAGACTAATGACTGGTGGACAGACTAATGACTGGTGGACAGACTAATGACTGGTGGACAGACTGGTGGACAGACTAATGACTGGTGGACAGACTGGTGGACAGACTAATGACTGGTGGACAGACTAATGACTGGTGGACAGACTAATGACTGGTGGACAGACTAATGACTGGTGGACAGACTAATGACTGGTGGACAGACTTATCACTTCAGTAGAACTCATCTCTATTTACTTTGATACTTTTTACTGATGGAAAAATGTGTATCCTTTATCAAGTTTTTTTTCGCTGGTGAATTTACAGGAAGTTCAGAAACGCTCCTCATATGTATTTCCACTTATTGTGAAAAAGGTCCATTTGTTCAGTACAGAACCAAAGCCAACAGTTCATATACAAACATAGAAACTGTTACGGCTTTAACTAGATCAATAAACGAGACGGAAAGAAGGATGAGGTGTTTGGAGTCATTTGTGTAAAAACCCAGAACTTTCTGCTGTAAAGGTCACAGGTATGTGTTCGTAATGTTAAAGGTCACAGGTATGTGTTCGTAATGTTAAAGGTCACATGTATGTGTTCGTAATGTTAAAGGTCACAGGTATGTGTTCTTAATGTTAAAGGTCACAGGTATGTGTTCGTAATGTTAAAGGTCACATGTATGTGTTCGTAATGTTAAAGGTCACATGTATGTGTTCGTAATGTTAAAGGTCACAGGTATGTGTTCGTAATGTTAAAGGTCACAGGTATGTGTTCGTAATGTTAAAGGTCACAGGTATGTGTTCGTAATGTTAAAGGTCACATGTATGTGTTCGTAATGTTAAAGGTCACATGTATGTGTTCGTAATGTTAAAGGTCACAGGTATGTGTTCGTAATGTTAAAGGTCACATGTATGTGTTCGTAATGTTAAAGGTCACATGTATGTGTTCGTAATGTTAAAGGTCACAGGTATGTGTTCGTAATGTTAAAGGTCACAGGTATGTGTTCGTAATGTTAAAGGTCACATGTATGTGTTCGTAATGTTAAAGGTCACAGGTATGTGTTCGTAATGTTAAAGGTCACAGGTATGTGTTCGTAATGTTAAAGGTCACAGGTATGTGTTCGTAATGTTCGCGCTCGGAACTGGCTGCATAGCAACATGTGTGTTGCTGTGCGGCACTGTGGCAGTGAAGGGTACCAACTGTGAGGTACCCAACCATCAATCCACTGATAAATAGATCATTGATCCCTTCCAGATAATTCCTTCAGCTGCAGAAACAGTGTTTCTACACAAACAGTCAAACGTTCTCAAACTCAGAACATTTGGACACATGATGGAACTTTATGAAATGATTCTGGGACAAAAAAAATGAAGGTTTGTAAACAGACACAGATGGATTTGGAGGAGGGTTATAGATGTGGATTGAAAATAAATTATTATTTTAGAAACATGACCAGAATAAAATGAAACTGAATATAATGACAACATTTATATTTAATAATTATCTGGAAGTGAACTTTTGTTTTTAGTTTATTATTTCAGTTTAATGTCATTTTAATTTATTTAATCTTTCCTTCTGTGGTTTTTATTTATTTTCAGAGTTTCTTTGGCTTCAATCCTGTAAAATTATCTTTACTCTGTTTGGGTTTTTTTAATGGTAAAAAGAAATAAATTCACTATTTTAGATGAAATTAATATTTATTATTCTGGTAAAACAGCTGATTATTACCCACAATTGCACTGGTCTGGTCTGATGTTTGGGTTATTTACTCCGAAAACACTACATTTAAACCTGGACCAGATCTGGGTCCAGGTCAGGATTGGGAACTGGAACCAGATTGGGGACCGGTTCCAGATTGTGGCCCTGGTCCACCTCCGAATGTAGGACCATGTTCAGATCCAGGTACGGGTCCAGATCAGGATCCGGGACCGGGACCTGATTGGGGACCGGGTCCAGGTCCAAATCGAGGACCAGGTCCACATCCGGGACCTGGTCCGGGTCCAGGGTCGGGTCCACCTACCACACCACTCCGAACGCCCCGTATCCGATGGGCCGGTCGGGCTCCATCTCCGCGGGGCTCGGAACCTCGCTGGCCGGGTTGCTGTAGGGCTGAGGCACCGCCGCTCCTCCGCCGGCGCTTCCTCCCAGGGCCGTGGGGTGCCGGGGCGTCCCTGCCGGGGCCGTGGGTCCGGTCAGGCAGGGGGTGGCGCTGAGGCCCGTGGACGGAGCTCCGCACGACGAGTTGACACAGAAATACTTGTGGCCCAGGTCGGAGCCCGGAAACAGGTCACCACAAACCGTCTGCCGACCTGCACCGTGGAAGGCCATCCTCCGGTCCCCGAACCGAACCACCCACTGTCCGCGACCGGCTGCTGCTGTTGCCCGGCTACAGGCGGAGGGCACCCGGCTCCGCTCTCAGCATGGCCCGGGACCCGGCTGGATCTCAGGAAAACCGGAGGTAGAACCAGGCGGACCCGGGTGACGGAGGCTCTAGAACCCGGGCATCGGAGCTGGTGGCGAATGTGGCCTGCCGAACCACCGACACGGAACTGACTGAGTCGGTTACCTTTGTTGGCGATTTAACCCGGTCGGTGCTGCTCCGTTAAACCGAGTGGGTACCGACACACGGGCTCCAGTCGTGTTCGGTGCGGTCAGTCGCGTGTTGGACCGAACAGCTGCAGCCTCCCGGGTGTCTGTGCTGTTCGGAGGTTCGGAGCTTCCACTTAGCTCCGATGCTAACCAGCTGTTAGGCTAATCTGTTAACCCGCTGCTGCTTCTGACCCACATACAGCAGTGGCCGGTGCAGTGACCTATATACCGCAGAACGGAGCTCCTTCGGTTTTAACCCCACTTCCGAACAGCAAAGACGCCGGTTCGGTGGCACCGACACCGTCCTGTATCGGGCTCAACGACCGAAAGGTTTGAAAAGGCACCGTTTGCAGCTCGTCTCCGGGATTGTTAGCCTGTTAGCTCCTGGGTTTAGCCTCGGCCGCTAACGGGCATCAGGTTTTCGAACCCGCACATCTAAACTCTATAAAAAAGGTGGATTAATTCCGGCCCAGGTCGGATAGCCCCATTCCCACGGGCTCCTGACGGTGGATGCTCCGGTAGTTCCAGGGGTTGAAGGTGGTTAGTGCTGCGGCGGCCGGGGCTAAGGGGCTAGCCTTTGCGGTAGGAGGAGCTGGTAAAGCCGGGTGGGGGAGGGTTAATGGATCTGCTGTAAACAATGCTAACACTGGATTAGCTGTGGACGCACGCGCACACACACACACACACGCACAGTCAACAGATCATCTTCATCCAGTTTTTCATTTACATCATGTCTGTTTAATCTGATTAATCACAGGGTTGTTTAGGATTCATTATTTTGATTATTCGCGATCGAAACACTGTCTGTGTTTTGAATGAAATATGTGTTAAAAGTACAAGTATATTTTAAATATCATTTATTAGTCTCACTGGGTAACTGTGTCTTCACTGACTGAACACTAGAAAAGACTATTCTTCTTTCCTTTCTCTCTTTATTCTTACTTCTTTTCTTTCTTTCTTCTTTCATCGTTTTTTATTTAAATTGTTAGACTTTCTTTTTTACTTTCTTTTTTTTCCTTTTTTCCATTAAAATTCACACTTTTCATTATTTATAGTTAATTCTGGTAATATTTTCCTGTTCGGACCTAATGTAGATTTGATTATTTGGATGTAGAACCTGAATTCAGATCATTTTGACACCGTTAATATCTTCGGTGTTATTCATCCTACGGCCCAGATTGCACCCTTTGGTGGGCTGGATTTGGCCCCCGGGCCTCATGTTTGACACTTGTGTGTTGAACCCAGGTTTGGTAATATAAACATTTTCATGTCATTGGACTTTAAAAAAAAAAATTACAAATCTGCAGTTTCTATTATTTACATTAAAAAACATTTTTATAAATAGTTTTTCTACTTTTTACATTAAAATCATCCGTTTTCATCCATTTTATTTATATTTATTAATAAATCTCTTTTTAATAAAAAAAAATTAAATACATTTTAAAAATATATTTTTTACTTTTTACATTAAAATGGCCAGTTTAGTTATTTAGATAGATAGATAGATAGATAGATAGATAGATAGATAGATAGATAGATAGATAGATAGATAGATAGATAGATAGATAGATAGATAGATAGATAGATAGATAGATAGATAGATAGATAGATAGATAGATAGATAGATAGATAGATAACTTTATTTATCCCCAAAGGGAAATTAAGTTGTCACAGTAGTCCAGTTTGAATACAATAAGAAATGTAATAGCACAAATACTTAAGTAGAGATAAATAGGAATAAAAAAGAGCTAAAATATAAATAAAAATATGTATAAACATACAAATACAAAGTGGGACATGGGCCTTTAGAAAAACACAAGTTAAATAAGCAGATAAGGTGTAGTGGCGAGATGATGGTATGAATACAATGTTACTGATAACTGTATATAATAACAATAATATGTACATATAGAAACATGTCATATATTTAGCCTTACACACAAGATATGATGTAAATGGGTTATATAGTGTAGCTATAGGTATAATATATTCATGAAGAATAAATATATACTTAACAATCAGGATATGCATACAACAAACAAATAACTATGAATATGTATGAGTATAAATAAATAGGATGTGCAGAACGATACAAATATTGTATGAGTATGATATATATTATCAATATGATAGTATATACACATATCACTTAATAAGGCACTTTAAGTATATGCTACAGTGTTGTACAGTGCAAAAAGGTAGATTTATTCCAGCTGCGTGATTGTAGCTCTGGCAGAGGCCGCTGTGTTGTAGAATGTTAAATGTTATAAATGATTTAATTTTTAAAAAATCGTAATTTTTTACATTAAAATTTCAGTTTTCATTATTTATTTTATTTTTTAAATTAAAAATCTTTATTGTTTTTAATTTGTACATTAAAATCTGCACTTTTCATTATTTGAATTTTCAATACAAATATTTGTTCGTATTTTTTTTTACTTTTTACATTAAAATCTTTTTTAATTAAAAATTTTTTAAGATTTTTTCTTTTTAATTTTTTTCTCATTTTCCCCCCCTCACTTTTCTCCATTAAAATCTACATTTTTCATTATTTATAGTTAATTATGATCATAGTTATCTGTTCTGACCTAATGTAGATCTAATTATTCTAGATGTAGAACCTGAATTCACATCATTTTGACACTTAATATCTTCAGTGTTATTTGGACCCTTTGGTCCCTGGGCCTTACGTCCACCACCACCACCCCTTCCCCCCAAAAAAGACAATTTCAGCTCAAAGCACACATGCATTTTCCCGCCTTTTAATCCAGTCATAATAATAATAATAATAATAATAATAATAATAATAATGAGGCGCTATGCACTATTTATGCATCAAGTACAATCAATATGCAAATATGCACAGCCACAGAAAAAGTGTCACCAAGGAGTGCTACAAATGACAAGATAATTAATTCACCTGTTCAAGAATTACAAACCAGCATCCAGAGTAAAGAACCAAGATCATATGAAGCAAAAGTTATGAAGTTATGCACATTCAAATGTTCATGGAGAAGTTTTTACACGAAAACCACCGGAAAAGTTCATGTACACGGCAATGTTTTCTAAAACAGCTGATCCGCCACGGCAATGGCAGACTGTGACAAAGGTAAACCACACATCGCTTTGTCCCAAAGTAAAGATGGTGGTGGCAGTGGCGGACTCTGCACAAAGTTTGTGTTTCTACCCCCAAAACTAAGAGGGATTTTCATCAAATACAAAGAAAGGATGTAAAAGAGCATTTACTAAAAACCATGACAGGGCTGTGTGAGTCTGCTGGAAAAACTATAAGCAATGACGCCATGGCAACGGAAAAAAAGGGCTGAGAAATACAAGATGGCCGTCCTGGAGAGAGAGAGAGAGAGAGAGAGAGAGAGAGAGAGAGAGACAGAGAGAGACAGAGAGACAGAGAGAGAGAGAGACAGAGAGAGAGAGAGAGTGTGTGTGTGTGTGTGGGGGGGGGGTTGTCCACAGTTGTCCATGGTACAGACTGGTCCTGGTGCCTGTACAGTATGTTACATGTACAGAGGAAGAGGAGGAGGTGGAGGAGGAAGAAGCTGGACCTCAACAATTGAACAGAGGCAGCGACAGATGATTCTGGAGAGGAACAACTCCACCCACACTGATGCATGTCACAGAGGAGTCACCTGGACGTCACCGAGGAGTATTCTGAATGTCACAGAGAAGTCACCTGGACGTCACCGAGGAGTCACCTGAATGTTATTGAGGAGTCACCTGGACGTCACCGAGCTGTTATCTGGACGTCACCGAGGAGTCATCCGAGCGTCATTGAGGAGTCACCTGGACGTCACCAAGCTGTTATCTGGACGTCACAGAGGAGTCATCCGAGCGTCACTGAGGAGTCACCTGGACGTCACCGAGGAGTCATCCGAGCGTCATTGAGGAGTCACCTGGACGTCACCAAGCTGTTATCTGGACGTCACAGAGGAGTCATCCGAGCGTCACTGAGGAGTCACCTGGACGTCACCGAGCTGTTATCTGGACGTCACCGAGGAGTCATCCGAGCGTCATTGAGGAGTCACCTGGACGTCACCAAGCTGTTATCTGGACGTCACAGAGGAGTCATCCGAGCGTCACTGAGGAGTCACCTGGACGTCACCGAGCTGTTATCTGGACGTCACCGAGGAGTCACCTGGACGTCACCGAGGAGTATTCCGAATGTCACAGAGAAGTCACCTGGACGTCACCGAGGGGTCACCTGGATGTTACAGAGAAGTCACCTGGACGTTACAGAGGAGTCACCTGGACGTCACCGAGGAGTATTCTGAATGTCACAGAGAAGTCACCTGGACGTCACCGAGGAGTCACCTGAATGTTATTGAGGAGTCACCTGGACGTCACCGAGCTGTTATCTGGACGTCACCGAGGAGTCATCCGAGCGTCATTGAGGAGTCACCTGGACGTCACCAAGCTGTTATCTGGACGTCACAGAGGAGTCATCCGAGCGTCACTGAGGAGTCACCTGGACGTCACCGAGCTGTTATCTGGACGTCACCGAGGAGTCACCTGGACGTCACCGAGGAGTATTCCGAATGTCACAGAGAAGTCACCTGGACGTCACCGAGGGGTCACCTGGATGTTACAGAGAAGTCACCTGGACGTCACAGAGGAGTCACCTGAATGTTATTGAGGAGTCACCTGGACATCACCGAGCTGGTATCTGGATGTCACCGAGGAGTCATCCGAGCGTCATTGAGGAGTCACCTGGATGTCACCAAGCTGTTATCTGGACGTCACCGAGGAGACACCTGGACGTCACCGAGGAGTATTCCGAATGTCACAGAGAAGTCACCTGGACGTCACAGAGGGGTCACCTGGATGTTACAGAGAAGTCACCTGGACATCACCGAGGGGTCACCTGGATGTTTCAGAGGAGTTACCTGGACATCACCGAGGAGTCACCTGGATGTTATTGAGGAGTCACCTCGACATCACCAAGTTGTTATCTGGACGTCACCAAGGAGTCATCCGAGCGTCATTGTGGAGTCACCTGGATGTTATTGAGGAGTCACCTGGACATCACCGAGCTGTTATCTGCACGTCACTGAGGAGTCCTCTGAACATCATTGAAGAGTCACCTGGATGTCAGCAACGAGTTATCTGGATGTCACAGAGGAGTCACCTGGAAGAAAAGCTTCATGTCAGTAGCAGTGGACACACAGTGCAATCAGTGAAAACAGTCACATATTTGAAAATGGAAGGTTCAGCAGAACCAACTCTGTGTGATTAGACGTAAAATAGTCCCTCCAGGAGCGTCCTATGTCATTCTGTCATGACGATGGCAGCATCTGGTTGGCTTTCGTGGTCCGGTGTCATGCGAATTCGCCTGAAAAAGTTCAATATTTTCAACTTGAACCTTTACGCATATTTGCGGCAAAACGTGCTGCTCCACCGCGCCACAGCAACGACTGGGGTGAATCTGCGTCCAAACGTCTGTCTCCATTGACTTTGTATGTAATCTTCACATAACATCTGTAACCTCTGGTGTAGCCGTACCATTAAGGTACCCTGGTACCATTAAGGTACCCTGGTACCATGAAGGTACCCTGGTACCATGAAGGTACCCTGGTACCATGAAGGTACCCTGGTACCATGAAGGTACCCTGGTACCATGAAGGTACCCAGGTACTGTCTCATCCAACCTCTGGAACTTCAGCCTCTACTTCCTATTTTTGTTTTTTCACTGTGAAACTTCAATTAAAGTTTCTATTTGTTCCTATTCAGGCTTTATTGTGTTCTTATTTGACTGGTTCTGATCCACTTTAGATCATATTGGTCTGAATGTGGAACTCACCTGAAATAACCCTGCTGTCTTCTCTGACATTCTCAGGGTTTTGGAGGCGTGTTTTGTCATCATGGATATTTTCAGGTAAACATTAATTCATCTGTCTGTGTCTTTGTTCTAACTCACCAGTTCCAGTTGTCGTCCTCTCTCGTCTCTCCAGTTCCAGTTGTCGTCCTCTCTCGTCTCTCCAGTTCCAGTTGTCGTCCTCTCTCGTCTCTCCAGTTCCAGTTGTTGTCCTCTCTCGTCTCTCCAGTTCCAGTTGTTGTCCTCTCTCTTCTCTCCAGTTCCAGTTGTCGTCCTCTCTCGTCTCTCCAGTTCCAGTTGTTGTCCTCTCTCGTCTCTCCAGTTCCAGTTGTTGTCCTCTCTCGTCTCTCCAGTTCCAGTTGTTGTCCTCTCTCTTCTCTCCAGTTCCAGTTGTCGTCCTCTCTCGTCTCTCCAGTTCCAGTTGGTGTCCTCTCTCGTCTCTCCAGTTCCAGTTGTCGTCCTCTCTCGTTTCTCCAGTTCCAGTTGTCGTCCTCTCTCGTCTCTCCAGTTCCAGTTGTTGTCCTCTCTCTTCTCTCCCACCCTGGTCATGGTCCTTCTTCTTCTCTCTTTTCCTTCTCTTCCATCACCTCTGCCTCCTCCTGGCCCCTCCCCCTCTCGGCTGCCGCCACTGGCGTGCTAGCTGTGGGGCTGTGGAGCGATACTGGAGCAGTCAGTTACCAGCAGTCCCACCGTGCTGGTGCTGGACACGGTAACCGCCACGCTGGTGGTACCCACGGGGCCCGTGCTGGCAGGGTCGGGCACGGGGTCACCCTGGTTGGCGTGGGTGCCCATGTGACCTTGGAGCTGCGTGGCAGTCTTACACTGGACCCCGCACAGTTGACAGAGCAGCACGCCGCCGGCGCCCGTCCCGCCGAAGCAGCCCCGCGCCCCCCCGCTCTCCTTCCACTCCTGGCCATGGTGCTTCTGGGCATGGACTCGCAGGTAGGTGAGGGTGGTGAAACCTGCCACGACAAGCACACACAAACATTTAACAAAAGACAAGTACAGCCCTGGTGTCCCCGATAGTGTTGAGTCATGATATAAAACTAGTAAAGTTTTGTTAAGATGGAATTTTCAATCCATGTATCATTCATTCATTTGTTTTTCAAAATGAAACCAAAAATAAAACAACAAAAAACAACTTGTTTCTTCATTATTTGTTTCCAAAACCAAAATTAAAAACTGGATCACGATGCAGTCTTTCTTTTTGTGTTTAAAGGAATAATAGAAAAACGGATAACAGTCGTTTCCCATTTTATCCAATTTTGAACTGAAGCAAATTGAGTAAAGTGTAAATGAATGTTAACAATGACAGAAACATGTCCACTGGACTGAAGATCATTATGGGATGATACCGTGGTCATATCTTCAGGTCTTAGGGTGACCCTCTTAGTTTCCCCAAATACGACGTAGGATTACATCTTTGTCACTGTGGGTCAAAGGTCATTTCCAGTTTATTCAATTCAAGAGAAAGAGAGTGAGGAAGTAGTAGAGAAACCTAGGGTTGTCAAATAAATCGATTTTAGATACTAAATCGATATTGACCCTTGGTATCTAATTAGATACTAAGTTGCTGGAAAATCGATTTTTGTTTTTATGGCGCGTCGCCGCTTTTTTGTAGCGGGTAACATTAAGAATTGTAAACAGGCATCAACGCGGTCAGCTCTGGCACAGCCGTAATGCCGGCGTGTAAGTTAAAGTCTCTTTTTTTCTCCAGCTGCCTCTGACAGCACACGGGATGACGCCAGTGCGACCACAGACCTATACACTATTTCTATAGGTCTGTGATTGGACCATCCGATGTAACTTTGCTTTTAAAGGCCTCCATATAGTCGAAGGCTTATGCGCGCGGGCGGCAGCCAGGCGGTAGCGCATAGTATCACGTTACCACCACCGAGGCCACCATGAGCATGTCAGCCTATCATTTTTGACGTGTGCACTGCTAGTCCCGTATGGCAAGCCAAAGTGTTCACATAGCACGTGCACTGGCGCGCTATCACGCGTTACAGGACGTGCTTTGGTACGCACACTGGCGCGCACAATGGCACGCACAATGGCACGCGTTCTGTAACGCGTGATATAATAAAGACAACGTGTGGCTATGTGAACACTTTGGCTTGCCAGAGTCCCGCAAGGGGTCCGCGGTGGTCTCCACGGTGGTCACATGATGCAATACGCTGCCGCCCGCGCACATAATGCTCGACCATAAAGAGTCTTGCAGTTAGCACTGCAGAAGGGCTTGAACAAAAAGATAGACCTACCTTAACTTGCCAAGAGATAGGCATGCATTTATTCTGCACCCGCACTCACTACCTTTTTTTAGCAGTCCATGGAGGAAATTTTAAAAGGAATCCCTCACATCTCCAGTATCAAAATTAGTATCGAGTATTATCCTTAGTATCGGTATCGAGTTGGAAATTTTAGTATCGTGACAACCCTAGAGAAACCCCAGGCGTGTTGTATCTTACTGCGGTTGCACAGGTGGCAGGCATGATGCTGTGATTGGTTGTGGACCCTCATGTGATCTGTGATGTAAGCAGCTGACAGGAGCTTCCCGCAGATGTGACACGGAACCTTCTCCTCATGTCGGATCAGGTGGGCGCGGAGACGGTCACGGGTGGCAAACGCCGACGTGCAAGTCTGTGGAGAATGCAAAGCAATCGTAAATGGAATTTTTTGTGAAAAAATTGGAGATGTAATCCTTAGGCCAGATCATCCAACTATATATATATATATGACATTATCTGTCAATAATAAACTATTAAAGACATTATTAGGAAAAATTTTATTACAATAGCATTTCAGATATTTTATTACATTGGGATGTTAGTACATTTTCCATTGTGGTAAGTGCAAATTTTATTAGATTTTCAGAAAATTATTACCTTATAGGATGTATTTTTTTTTTTTTATGATTAACCAAGTGCACATTTTCTGACATTTTCAGGAAATGATTACATTATCGTGCACTACAGACAAGGTTTAATCCAAACTAAAAGCACTGTATCTTGGCCCCTGACTGGCTGGTGTGTGTGAGCAGAAGGGGGCGTTACCGTGCACTTGAACGGTCGCTCTGTGGAGTGAACCTGTCGTACGTGGCTGTTGAGGTGATCGGGTCTGAAAAAAAAAAACACACAAAGACCCCGTCACACTAGACCTGACCTGGAACCAGAATACAGACGGGTTCTGAGCAGCAGCGGCCCGTTCCTACCTGGAGAAGGCCTTGGCGCAGTGCGGGCACACGTAGGGTTTCTCCACACCGCCTTGGTGCGAGCGTACGTGGTAGCTCATGCGGTCTTTCCTCTTGAAGCGCTGTTGGCAGATGGGGCAGGAGTACGGCTTCTCGTCCGAGTGTGACAGCCGATGGCGGTTCAGGTGGTACACATCCCGGAAGGCCTTCCCGCAGGCCTCGCAGGCGTGGTTCTTCCTCACCTGGTTAGCGATGGGAGTGGGGGCAGGGCTCTGCGGGGCGACAGGGACGCTGACGTTAGCGTCTTTTCACATTCAATAATAATAGTGGATTACATTTCTATAGCGCTTGATTCATTCACTCTCATACTTCTACCTATAATTCAACAAATGTGTGTCTGTAGTGTGTCCTGTTTGTCTGTGGAACTCTGAACACCTGCACTACTCCACCAAATGATCCAACATTTGGATTTTATGACAAATCATCACAAATCATCATCAGTTCTCAGTTACTATTATTGACAGGAAACTAGATGTCGACTCCAAAATATTGTCATAACCTTTGACCTTGAACAGTTTTCTTTCCTGTAAACTCACTTCAGCTTGTTTTTGCTCTTACTGTTGATGTGCACTGACATTGAAGACTCTAGATCAAAGGTCACACTCTACCTGCTCCATGGAGCCCACCACCACCACAGCTGCTTGAATGGGTTGAGGCGGTGCTGCCATGGTTACCGTTGCTGGGGCGATGGACACGGACACCGGCTGGCCGTCCTGGTTGCCGTGTTGCTGTGGCGGCGCTGGCTGGGGGAGGGCCTCTAGGGGGGCAGGGGCCGGAGGCTGGGGGGGCGGGGGTGGTGGCGGGGCTGGCTGGGGGGGCAGGGTGAGGTGGAGCAGGGACAGGGGAACGGTCTGCTTCTCCACCCGTGGACCCTTCCCTCCGTCCTCCTTCTCGCGCGCCACCCGGTCCTTCATCTTGATGCCCGTGTGCACCGACTGGTGGCGCCGCAGGTTGTAGCTGTTCTTAAACTCTTTATTACAGGTGGCGCAGATGTGGGCGGGGCGACCGGGTTTGGCCATGGGCTTCACTGTGGGACACGGAGGACACCAGTCAAAATTCAGGTCCCCACAATGTTTAACTATAAATGTAGGTCCCCACTAGTAAAATATAAAGAATAGATTATTTTATTTTCACAAGTCCCTATAAAGCATGAAGGAAACTGGTGCAAAGTGAAACTAAATTATGAGACAAATTCAAAACCATGCGATAAAAAGTCAAAATTGTCAGATAATAGTCATATAACTAAAATATAAAGTCACAGTTTCTCTCCTCCACTGATTTTCCCTCTGAAGTAAATTATTGTTCATACGGTCACATCTGTTTAGTTTGAAAAAGTAATGAGTCTATTCTGAGAATGTAAAGACTATAAAGTACAAATATTTCTACAAAAATGTAGGGAATGAAATGTAAAAAATTCCCATGAAAATAAAAATTCAAGTAAAGTACAGACCCTGGTTCTATTCCCACACCAGACCTTTCTGTGTGGAGTTTAAATGTTCTTCTCGTGTCTGCGTGGGTTTTCTCCAGGTACTCTGGCTCCTCCCACCATCCAAACACATGCACTGATAGGTTAAATGGTTAACTGGTTAATCTAAATCACCCATAGGTGTGAATGTGTCAGTGATTGTTTGTTTATATACAGTATGTTCAGTCCTGAGATGAACTGGAGACTTATACAGGGTGACCTCTGACCCCACCTTCACCCATTGTAGCTGAATTAGGCCTCCAGTGACCCCTGTGACCTCAGTGAGGATAAAGCAGGTTCAGATGACGAGTACGATTATGAGTAAGTAAAGTACAGATACCAAAAAAATCTACATAAGTACACTAACGAAGTACTTTTACTTAGTTACTCTTCATCTCTGCCTTTCAGGTCACAATCACACATTAGGTCCATCTAATTATCGTAAATGCATTCCTCTAAAAAAATCTGTGAGAATTGATGTATGACATGCATATAAAACACTTTAAAAATAAAAAAGACAGATTTTTGTCATAAGCCATGGCAGCCATACTGTGGACGAGCACCTCCATGATTTTTAAAGTCTAGGGACCCACTGAGAAACTGCCCCAGCTCTAAATTGTGAGCGGGTCTACATGGCTGGTCCAGGACTAAAGTGTTTTACTTCACAATTTCTAGATTCCATAATAAAAATAAGTGCATCTTAAACCCCGCCCCCCTTGCCTCCTCACCAGGCAACGGCTCCTCGTTCAGGGCGGCGGTGTCGACGGTGGACGGCGGGGTCACGATGTGTTCACCCGGGGGGCTCTGGGTGGGGTCGGCCAGCTCCGGCAGCAGCTCCGCCTGCAGAGGAGTCTCAGGCTGACTCTGAGTCTGCGACGTCTGACGGACGAAGAACAACCACATGACCACGTTAGACAACAAACAAACAAACCTCGACCGTCTGTGTTCGACTGAAAGATCAACAACAACACGAAACCTTTGATTTTTTTTTGAATATCACAAAAAGTAGAAATAACTAAGGTCCCAATACTGGCGACTCATCTAAACTGTCATTCTGTTTTTTATAACATGATAAAATATGGAGGACTAAAATTGCTAAAATTAAATAAATAAATCATTACATAAATTATTATTACATTAATTAATTATTATTGGAATTAAATAGATAAATGTGTTATTAAATGTGTCATTATTTCATTCCCTCCCCAAGCAGTTTATGTTTTCACTGGAGTTTGTCTGACTGTGTGTCTGTCTGACTGTCTGTCTGTCTGACTGTCTGTCTGTCTGAAACATTACGAAAAAAGTTATGGATGGATTTTGATAAAATTGTCTCAAGGAACAAAGGATTACATTATGGTGTTGATCCAGAACAAATCCTTGACTCTAGATCAGTTTGAAATTTATTCTCCATTTACCGCAATGTAAAATTTTAAAGTGATCCAGAATCTGGATCACCACCAGAATGTAATTACATTTGAGCAAAATCCATATGTAATAATAATAATAATAATAATAATAATAATAATAATAATAATAATAATAATAATAATAATATATGAACCTTCTCTTTCTTCCATGTTGACTTGATTAATTAAAATAAACAAATAAAATTAAGGTCCAATTTTTTAAATTTTTATTATTCTGAGAAAAATTTAAGAGTTCTGTCTCATAATAATAATAATAAAAATAATAATAAATTGGATTTTATTTTTCTTCCTTATTGACTAATTTAATTAAAAATAATTAAATAAAATCAGGGGTGTCAGTTTGATTTTTTATGTTCTAGGGACAATAAACATAAACTTGAGTATGGTCTGAAAAGTGCTGGGTACATGTATGTATATGTATGACGTAAGGCAGGGGTCCCCAACCCCCGGGCCGCAGACCGGTACCCGTCCGTGGATCAATTGGTATCGAGCCGCTGGCCGACTAATAATTACTTAATTATTTCTCCTTTATTTATTATCCGAGTCTGAACAATCTTTTATTTTGAAAAACGACCGGATTCTGTTGGTTACGTCATTAGGTTTTCCATTAACCTTGGAAATTCGCAAAATATAAATATCGCTATAAAAACTGGTAATGGAAACATCTGAATAAAAAAAAAGTTTTCAAGCTTTCATGAGGTGTTTTTTCAGACATTTCGATATTGTAATATATCGCAAAAGCGCAATGGAAACACTTTTTCTGCAATATGTGTCACAGGATGTGACTTCATAGTCACATGACCACTTCTCTCGGAGTGAAAATGACAGCCATAGTCAGTGTAACCATGACAACCATTGACTGTTTATAATTTGTTAAGTGCAGAGTACATTTACACTTAATATTTGGGTCTGACATTGTAGGGACCACATGTACAGACCCTTATAATGTGAGACAGGTGGTTTGTTTGTTTTACATGTTAGGGTCTTCAAAGAGTTCGCCAGAGACTTTTACTGACGAGAGAATTAGCCGATTCATTCACTCTAATATCAGGGTGATATCGCGGTCAAGTGATTTAAAGCTCTGAAGGTGACAGCAGTGAAATGTCATGGGATGATATTTGACCAGAGTTACGACACTCCTGCCTAAAACAACCGTCAAAGCACAAATATACTTTGTCAAAATTTGAGGAATATCGATATTGTTCTGCGAAAAACTAATGGAAACACCGCTTCTGTGACTAGAATACCAAAAATGTAACCCACATGTTAGCAAAATAAGTACTGTGGACCGCTGACATAGTGCATTCTATTATTCAAGCTAACATATCATTCTAGCATTAGCCTTTGCTAATCCTCCAAACGCACAGTTCTTCTGTACGCCTTGTGTGTACACTGTCCACCATTTTTGTACAGTGGCCCGTTGTGACAAATTAAACCTATTTGCGTTTTCACATTTTGAATGTTTACAACCTGCACATTCAACACTAGATGTCCCCATATAATCATCAATACTGTACATTTCAGAATAGACAATTCAACTCCAAATCTAGGCTGGTTTTTCCTGACTACCATTTTTACCGAGAAGTAATGAATTGATAAACATTTTAAAAGTGGGGGTGGGGGGGGGCAAAGTTGTTCATCATATAAAGTGGTGGGGACATGTCCCCGGCAAAAATGACGCCTATGGGGTCAATACTTTTATTATTCTGTGAAAAAAGTTGGATTTTCCCCTCAGAGTTCTGTCTCATAATAATAAATTAATTATCTATTCTAAATAAAAATAATAATATATGGTGACCTAATTTTTTTCTTCTTCCTCTTCTTCCACATTGACTTAATAAAAAAATGTTTTTTTTAAAGGTAAGCTGTCAGAATTCTGAGATTAAAAAATATATTACTTTCCTCAGAATTGTCATATAATGGTATTATTATTATTATTATTATTATTATAGTATATATTGGACCTTCTCTTTTCCCAGTGGTCTTACTTTTCTTCCATATTGACTTAATTAAAATAAAGAACTGAAATTAAGGTCACATTTCTTTTAATTATTATTCTGTAAAAAAAAAAGTTGGATATTTCCCTCAGAATTCTGTCTCATAATAATAAATTATTATCATTATATATGAGAAATAAATAAATAATAATAATAATCATAATAATAATAAATTGATCTTTATTTTTTCCTCTTACTCTTCTTCCGTATTGACTTGATGAATAAAATTACCTATTTTTTTAAAAGGCGTTAAAGGCCAGAGAGTGAGGAGGCCAAAGCCCTGACCCCCCCCCCAACCCCTGCACAAATGTGCCCCCCCCCCCCCCCCCCCCCCCCCCCCGGTTCTCCCCAACCGCCCGCCCCGGCTCCCGGCTCGGCAGGAACACTCACCTGAAAGAGGAAATTGCTCCAGGAGGTGTCCATGACGGCGGCGGGAACCGCGGGGCAGAGGGGCGGGAGGAGGGCGAAGGAGCCGCCGCTGCCCGAACACCAGGCGAGGCCTGGAATCGCAGCCCGGTGAACGAACTCAAATCCCCCCGACGAACTGGAGCTGAAGCCGTTTCAGATCTCACAAACTAGCGGGTGACAGAAGCAGGAGGTGGAAGTGGACCGACACCGACACAAGCTGCTGCAAATGCGACAAAATGGTTGGTGCCATGGTTGTTTAATGGTGCATTTAATACAGTTTGCTTATGTCTACTGTGGTTGAATGTGGTGAATTGCATGCAAAATAGAAAGTTTCATATAGAAGATGATGAGTAGGATGAGAATCTGAGTCACTTCTGGACGATTTTATTTATGCCAAAGCTCCGAACAGGCCCACACGTCGGCTTCAAGCCTCGGCGTCGCGTACCGCTCGTCCCCGAACTAGAGAGCTCCCGGTCGGCCGCGGTCCATGGCTCCGCCTCGGTGTTTGAATCGACAGGGTGACATCTTTCTCTTTTTTTCAGATCGTCTCCCTCTCTCTCCCTCTCGCCCTCCCCCTTCCTCTCAGTCTTTTCTTCCTTTTCTTTTTTTTTTTTTTATCTCTTCTTCACCCCCTCTGTCCCTCTCCGCTTTAAAGGGAAAGTATTTGGTGCTCCACCCGCCTCCTCCTCCTCACGGACCCCGTCTCGCCGTCCCTCTCGCCCCCGCCTTCGCCGCCCGCCGCCGCCGCAGCTGCCGCCACTTCTCGGTAGGCCGACAAAAAATGAAAACCCACATTTAGGGAATCCGCTCAGCCGTTAAATCCTCCGTCCGACGTGTGAGGTGGTGGAAAAGCCGACGGAGGCTCCGGGTCCCGGTGTGCGGAAGCGGAGGCTCGGTGTCGTCGGTAAAATGGTGTCGGCTTTGGCTAAAACAAGGCTTTATCCGTCCGCATCTTAAAGGTAACGACGCGCGCGCAAGTGCAACAGCTGGATGAACGAACGACCAGTGCCCGTGACGTCCGGTAACCACACTCCGTTCAAAACCGGCGCGAAGATCCCCGGACGTCCACCGAGACCGACCGGCCGGGGTCCAGCTCACAGCGACCCGGGCCTCTGTTCAACACCCGGGTGAACAGTGTGCACGTGCAGCTCGTCCGGTCCGAACACCGGAAAAACCAACAATGCTTTAGGAGGGTTTACGGTTAAGAAGTTAAGTGTTTACGGTTATTTATTTTTAAAAACTATTTATTTAGGGTTTATTTATTTATTTAAAATCAGAGTTTACAATTATTTATTTGAAAAAATAAATAAATATATATATATATATATATATATATCAATCAGTTGTTTATAAATATTAAATAATTAGTGTTCACGGTTATTTATAAAGATTTAATGATCAATGTTTATGGTTATTTAAAAAAATAATGATCAATGTTTACGGGGCAGCACAGTGGTGCAGTAGTTAACACTGGTGGTGCAGTAGTTAACACTGGTGGTGCAGTAGTTAACACTGGTGGTGCAGTAGTTAACACTGGTGGTGCAGTAGTTAACACTGGTGGTGCAGTAGTTAACACTGGTGGTGCAGTAGTTAACACTGGTGGTGCAGTAGCTAACACTGGTGGTGCAGTAGTTAACACTGGTGGTGCAGTAGTTAACACTGGTGGTGCAGTAGTTAACACTGGTGGTGCAGTAGCTAACACTGGTGGTGCAGTAGTTAACACTGGTGGTGCAGTAGCTAACACTGGTGGTGCAGTAGTTAACACTGGTGGTGCAGTAGCTAACACTGGTGGTGCAGTAGTTAACACTGGTGGTGCAGTAGTTAACACTGGTGGTGCAGTAGTTAACACTGGTGCCTCACAGACAGAAGGTTGTTGGTTCTATTCCCACATCAGACCTTTCTGTGTGGAGTTTACATGTTCTCCTCGTGTCTGCGTGGGTTTTCTCCAGGTACTCTGGCTCCTCCCACCATCCAAACACATGCACTGATAGGTTAACTAGTTAATCTAAATGTGACAGTGATTGTTTGTTTATATATGTTCAGTTCTGAGATGAACTGGAGACTCATACAGGTTGACCTCTGACCTCTGACTCCACCTTCACCCATTGTAGCTGGATTAAACCCCCAGTCACCCCCGCGACCCTAGTGAGGATAAAGGAGGTTCAGATGACGAGTGATGTTCACGGGTATTGATCGGTGTTTAGCGTTATTTATTTTAAAAAAGCTGATCAGTTATTTAGCAATGTTTAATGATTTATGTTAATATCTGTAATGATTACATTTATATAAAAAATAATGATCAGTATTTATGGTTATTTATTCTTTTTAAATTGATGATCAGTTATTTATAAATATTTAAAAATTAGTATTTACTGTATTTATAAAGATTTAATAAATCAATTAATGAATGACAATTTGTTGTCGACTCGTATCCAAACAGAATCGTCGTCAGTTGTACGATCGGTCGGTGAATCGTTTTTTCTTTTGAATTTCAATTAAGAACAAACAACAATAAAATGTGAAAACAGTTTATTCTATTCTGTTTTAGTGTCAAAGAAAAAAACTGATTTTTGGTTTATATTATATTTATTTTGAGAAAGGACTGTAAATGTTTATAATTAAACTTTGAGTTTGTAGAAATAAAGATTTATTTAAACATTTGAACGTGTGTCTGGATCATTTTTCTGAGTTTAAATCTGTCTACTCATCTTTATTCTGAAATAAATAATGTGTGTCTTAATATACATTTATAGAATGTTTATAACTAAAACACATGCAAATTTTCAAGGTCAAATTAAAACATTCATTTTAAGGGAATTTTTCATTTTATCACTGGAGTTAAAACTACATGAAAAGAAATTCAGGATAATTAACTTTTTATTATTATATGTTAGTGACCAGAGGTTTAACTCTAATTTGACTTTATTTTAAGGGATTTTGAAGACCCAGACAGGACTCTCAAACTCCTGTTCTTCATTTTCCACATTCAGTCTGATTGAATATCCAATGGGTCGGACCAGTAAAATGAAAACACAATAACCTACAGATGAAAAGTCGTACGTAGAACAATACTTAAACAAATGGAATCATATATGAACTAGTATTCATAGAATGTCTAATCTCGCCCCTGTTTTGTGCTTATCTCCAGTTTCTATGACGACCTGTTCTTGAATTAGAGCTAATAATGTGATTATGACCTTTCTGCTAAATACTGATAGTTTAAAATGCTCTTCTTCTCACGGACCACATGTTTCAGACCCCTGCATATAGACATGGAAAATTATGCCAAAATAGTGAAATGTTTAGAAATTAAAGGTTTTATCCAAAGAAAGGATAATTTACTGGGAGTTCAGATGCAACAGGGCCTGGAAACACCTGGAATTGACATGGAAACACCTGGAAACACCTGAAACTGACCTGGAAACATCTGAAACGGACCTGGAAACATCTGAAACTGACCTATGAACACCTGGAAACACCCGAAACTCACCTGGAAACATCTGAAACTGACCTATGAACACCTGGAAACACCCGAAACTGACCTGGAAACACCTGAAACTGACCTGGAAACACCTGAAACTGACCTGGAAACAACTGAAACTGACCTGGAAACATCTGAAACTGACCTGGAAACAACTGAAACTGACCTGGAAACATCTGAAACTGACCTGGAAACAACTGAAACTGACCTGGAAACATCTGAAACTGACCTGGAAACATCTGAAACTGACCTGGAAACAACTGAAACTGACCTGGAAACATCTGAAACTGACCTGGAAACAACTGAAACTGACCTGGAAACATCTGAAACTGACCTATGAACACCTGGAAACACCTTGGAACAGGTAGATACATGATGGGTAAAGATTGACAGTTGAACCAGCAGACACACAGGTTCGGTTATGTTCCAAGATCCATTTCCATGATGGAAATGTACAAACCGGATTCGGTTGAAGTTGGGAAATTGTGTAAAATGTAAATAAAAACAAAATACAATGATTTTAAAATCCTTTTCAACCTATATTCAATTGAATACACTACAAAGACAACATATTTAATGTTCAAACTGATAAACTTTATTGTTTTTTGCCAAATAATAATTAACTTAGAATTTCATGGCTGCAACACGTGCAGTAGAAGTTGGGAAAGTTGGCAAAAAAATACTGAGAAAGCTGAGAAAAGCTCATCAAACACCTATTTGAAACATCCCACATGTGATCAGGCTAATTGGGAACAGGTGGGGACCATGATTGGGTATAAAAGGAGCCTCCCCAAACATGCTCAGTCATTCACAAGCAAGGATGGGGCGAGGTTCAACACTTTGTCCACAACTGCGTGAGAAAATAGTTGAACAGTTTAAGAACAACATTTCTCAAAGCAAAATTGCAAGGAATTTAGAGATTTCAACATCTACGGTCCATAATATCATCAAAAGGTTCAGAGAATCTGGTGAAATCACTGCACGTAAGCACCACGGCCGGAAACCAAGACTGAATGACCGTGACCTTCGATCCCTCAGACGGCACTGCCTTAAAAACCGACATTTACTAGCATCAGTAAATATAATGTTCTATCGTAGTAGCCTAGCCACACTAGCTCCTCCTAGCATCAGTAAATCTAATGTTCTATCGTAGTAGCCTAGCCACGCTAGCTCCTCCTAGCATCAGTAAATATGTTCTATCGTAGTAGCCTAGCCACGCTAGCTCCTCCTAGCATCAGTAAATATAATGTTCTATCGTAGTAGCCTAGCCACGCTAGCTCCTCCTAGCATCAGTAAATATAATGTTCTATCGTAGTAGCCTAGCCACGCTAGCTCCTCCTAGCATCAGTAAATCTAATGTTCTATCGTAGTAGCCTAGCCACACTAGCTCCTCCTAGCATCAGTAAATATAATGTTCTATCGTAGTAGCCTAACCACACTAGCTCCTCCTAGCATCAGTAAATATAATGTTCTATCGTAGTAGCCTAGCCACACTAGCTCCTCCTAGCATCAGTAAATCTAATGTTCTATCGTAGTAGCCTAGCCACGCTAGCTCCTCCTAGCATCAGTAAATATGTTCTATCGTAGTAGCCTAGCCACGCTAGCTCCTCCTAGCATCAGTAAATCTAATGTTCTATCGTAGTAGCCTAGCCACACTAGCTCCTCCTAGCATCAGTAAATCTAATGTTCTATCGTAGTAGCCTAGCCACACTAGCTCCTCCTAGTATCAGTAAACCTAATGTTCTATCGTAGTAGCCTAGCCACACTAGCTCCTCCTAGCGTCAGTAAATATAATGTTCTATCGTAGTAGCCTAGCCACACTAGCTCCTCCTAGCATCAGTAAATATAATGTTCTATCGTAGTAGCCTAGCCACACTAGCTCCTCCTAGCATCAGTAAATCTAATGTTCTATCGTAGTAGCCTAGCCACACTAGCTCCTCCTAGCATCAGTAAATCTAATGTTCTATCGTAGTAGCCTAGCCACGCTAGCTCCTCCTAGCATCAGTAAATATGTTCTATCGTAGTAGCCTAGCCACGCTAGCTCCTCCTAGCATCAGTAAATATAATGTTCTATCGTAGTAGCCTAGCCACGCTAGCTCCTCCTAGCATCAGTAAATATAATGTTCTATCGTAGTAGCCTAGCCACGCTAGCTCCTCCTAGCATCAGTAAATCTAATGTTCTATCGTAGTAGCCTAGCCACACTAGCTCCTCCTAGCATCAGTAAATATAATGTTCTATCGTAGTAGCCTAACCACACTAGCTCCTCCTAGCATCAGTAAATATAATGTTCTATCGTAGTAGCCTAGCCACACTAGCTCCTCCTAGCATCAGTAAATATGTTCTATCGTAGTAGCCTAGCCACACTAGCTCCTCCTAGCATCAGTAAATCTAATGTTCTATCGTAGTAGCCTAGCCACACTAGCTCCTCCTAGCATCAGTAAATATGTTCTATCGTAGTAGCCTAGCCACGCTAGCTCCTCCTAGCATCAGTAAATCTAATGTTCTATCGTAGTAGCCTAGCCACACTAGCTCCTCCTAGCATCAGTAAATCTAATGTTCTATCGTAGTAGCCTAGCCACACTAGCTCCTCCTAGTATCAGTAAACCTAATGTTCTATCGTAGTAGCCTAGCCACACTAGCTCCTCCTAGCGTCAGTAAATATAATGTTCTATCGTAGTAGCCTAGCCACACTAGCTCCTCCTAGCATCAGTAAATATAATGTTCTATCGTAGTAGCCTAGCCACACTAGCTCCTCCTAGCATCAGTAAATCTAATGTTCTATCGTAGTAGCCTAGCCACGCTAGCTCCTCCTAGCATCAGTAAATATGTTCTATCGTAGTAGCCTAGCCACACTAGCTCCTCCTAGCATCAGTAAATCTAATGTTCTATCGTAGTAGCCTAGCCACACTAGCTCCTCCTAGCGTCAGTAAATCTAATGTTCTATCGTAGTAGCCTAGCCACACTAGCTCCTCCTAGCATCAGTAAATTTAATGTTCTATCGTAGTAGCCTAGCCAAACTAGCTCCTCCTAGCGTCAGTAAATCTAATGTTCTATCGTAGTAGCCTAGCCACACTAGCTCCTCCTAGCATCAGTAAATCTAATGTTCTATCGTAGTAGCCTAGCCACACTAGCTCCTCCTAGTATCAGTAAACCTAATGTTCTATCGTAGTAGCCTAGCCACACTAGCTCCTCCTAGCATCAGTAAATCTAATGTTCTATCGTAGTAGCCTAGCCACACTAGCTCCTCCTAGCGTCAGTAATTCTAATGTTCTATCGTAGTAGCCTAGCCAAACTAGCTCCTCCTAGCGTCCGTAAATCTAATGTTCTATCGTAGTAGCCTAGCCACACTAGCTGCTCCTAGCATCAGTAAATCTAATGTTCTATCGTAGTAGCCTAGCCACACTAGCTCCTCCTAGCGTCAGTAAATCTAATGTTCTATCGTAGTAGCCTAGCCACGCTAGCTCCTCCTAGCATCAGTAAATATAATGTTCTATCGTAGTAGCCTAGCCACGCTAGCTCCTCCTAGCATCAGTAAATCTAATGTTCTATCGTAGTAGCCTAGCCAAACTAGCTCCTCCTAGCGTCCGTAAATCTAATGTTCTATCGTAGTAGCCTAGCCACACTAGCTGCTCCTAGCATCAGTAAATCTAATGTTCTATCGTAGTAGCCTAGCCACACTAGCTCCTCCTAGCGTCAGTAAATCTAATGTTCTATCGTAGTAGCCTAGCCACGCTAGCTCCTCCTAGCATCAGTAAATATAATGTTCTATCGTAGTAGCCTAGCCACGCTAGCTCCTCCTAGCATCAGTAAATATAATGTTCTATCGTAGTAGTCTAGTTTCAGTCAATGTAACTTTTGTCTAGATTTCCCTGAAACTGGTCGACCAATCAAAGTGAAGTGTAGAGTCAGAGGGCGGGCCTAACAAAGCGACGCTGCTACGATTGGTAGAGAAACAAGTGTAAACAACCATAGAAGAAGAACAACAACAGGTGTAGATTTCCTTTTATCACAGATGAGTGAAGAATGTGAGAAAACGTCAACAATCTTTAAATTATTTTTACAGAAGCGACAACAGTCGTTCAGCTCCATAATCCACCATTTTCTTTAGTCATTGCTAACTTTCTCCGGACTCTTCCGTCAACTTTCAGTCGCTCTAACTACATCATCCTAAAGATTACACTGATTGGTTGTAGTACCGTCCTATTGCATACAGAGGATTTGGAAGACAACCTTTTAGCCCCGCCTCCTCTGACTATGAAGCACCACTAGACCCATACATGGAATGAATAGGGATAGCACTGCTAGGCTAGGCTAGGCTAGGCTAGGCTAAATTGACCCTGGAACAGTTCTTAAACAAATGAAACAGAAAAAAACACATGCAGTTGTTTTTATTTACAGCTTCTTTTTCACTGTAAATGTCTGCATTTACACATTTAATATTTCTAAATACATGGTTCCACTCGACCTGTTCATAAAGATTTCAAATCATACATCCATATAAACACCAGGCATGTGTATATATTTATATAGACGTCTATATTTGGACACACAGTAAAACATAGATGCGCAGAAGCTAACGTTACGTTCACACTGAAGCTAACGACCCACAGTCCAAATGGGTTTTTCTGTGTTTGTTCAAATTCAATATGAAGGAATGAGGCTGAATCTCATTCCACCTCTTACTCCTCCTCAGTTTTGTGCGTCTACATGTAGGGGTGTGTCAGTTCAGGTTAAGGCAGAGGGGAGGGGCTTTATACTCCTAACACAGATTTTCCAAAGGCAGACTCCAAACGGAGGGGTACGAAGGATTTCCCAGAATACAATGCAAATCATTTTAAAAATGGCGGCATCTATGAAAGAAGTAAACAAATGTATTTTTAATTAAACAGTGTTACACAATATGTAATGGTCATTTTCTCCATAAAATGCACATGGAAAACAAAAATACATGAATGTGGAGTAATGGGTGAATGCTTAGCACTTGTATGATTGGATGCAGATATAAGTAAAAATATCTGCATAGCCCAGGAGAACGCCACAACTACAGCAGCAGTTACGTAACAACTGTCAGAGTGAACTGATGACGTAGGTGAGTGTTGAAGGGGTGTCCCAATTCATAGGGGTTGGTTTTCAAGCCCTACCCCCTTATATCTCCATTTGACGGGGTAAGAGGTTAAATGGGATTCAGCCTCCATTTCCCGAAATTAGCAAACATTAGCATACATTAGCATAAATTAGCATACATACGCACACCGTACACCTATTCAGCCTGTTGTTCTCTATTCCATTTTTATTTTAAATTGTCTTTCAAAATGAAATGTCTGTTCTTGGTGTTGGATTTTTGTGACCCCCCCCAAACATGACGGGGAAATACCTAACGCCAGCGCCAAGGAAAGTCGTGTTTGGAGTCGATTTGTCTTAGTTTTAGACTTAATTACTGTCAGAGTCAGTTGTTGTTCTTCCTAAAAAGACATGATTTGAAGAAGTTACGCTAGGAATTTAACAAACACTCATAGTTAGAAGTGTTCAGGAGACATTTTACTGGGATTTTATTAATAAACTTTCAATCATTTTGACCCATATAAGGTATTTGAGGCTAAAGTTAGAAAAACTGCTGTGACTGAACCACCACAGACATAAATAGTCAAATTAAAGAGATAGATGGGTTTTTTTCCTTCTTTACTCTGTATTTTTTTAGGCTAGTGTGACTTATCGTCCGTTTAAAACACTGTAACTGTAAGAAATGGCGCATGTTTGGCTACAGTGTGAACGCAAGTGAAAAAAACAAACTCACACTGTGAACCACGTCCTACAGCTTCTACTGGAATAAACGAGGAAACAGCTGCGCTAACATCACACCAGGAAGAGTCGCCGTTTCTAATAGCTAACCAATACCTAATAACAGCATTAATAATAATAATAAGAATAATAAGATAGGTACAATCACCAGCTCATAAATACTGTGACACATTCAAAAGATAAAAGACTCTTTCGATATAATTGACTCTGTTTCACTCATCATCGTTCGTCCAATGGCAGCAGATCTGACATTTAAAAAAAAAAGAAAAACCTGACGACCGTCACAGATCAGGAAATTTTCGAGCCTCCAGACTTCGTCTTTTGTTGGAGAATAAATGAATGTCATGGAATTTGGTCGTAGTCCTGTGGTCTCCGTGGCGACGGCATCCGTCTCACTGCTTCTTCCTGTCGGCCTCTCGCTCAGCGGCGTCCAGGGCCGCCATGTTCTGCGAAGCCGTGACCAGGTGGACCAGGCTGATGCCCGACTTCAGGAAGCAGATGGTTCCGCAGAGTCCGAGGAGCCAGTAGAACCAGGCTGGAGAAAAGGAGCAAGGAGAACCTGTTAGAACCCGTTAGAACCAGTACTCTGGTTCGTGTGGCGTTCAGGTGCATATTTGACCTGCAGGCTCCTGGACATGGTGCAGGACGTAGAGCAAACAGAAGAACAGTTCATTTCCTGAGCACATGACGAACAGCACCGGCTGCAGACAAACAAACAAAAAAAAAACAAATTAACAGTCAGGGTCAGTTTTCCAAACAGATGAACATGAAGTCATTTCATGGTAATCTTTGCCGTACAGTGTGTTTAGGGGTTTGAAGGGTGCTGAAATCAAATCTTCTGTATGATGGGATCAAAAATGTCCCATAATGCCTCAAAATGGAGAAATCCAATATGGCCGCCACACCCTTCAAAAACCCTAAAACACTGTATGACATGAACATGAAATGACTTCAGGACTTTAAGCAGAAACATTTTCCAAAATCCTGCCTTAGTCTATCAAAGGTTCTGGTCCAATCAGAAGCGTCCTCACCTTAGACGTGTAGTAGATGCGCAGGACAGGGTTTCCTGACAGGTCAATGCTTTTATGACTCGAAGATCCTTTTATTGTAGAACTGACGACAAAAAAAATGACACTCGTTTTTTATTCAAATGCATTACATTAAAAAAATCAGTTTTTATGAATGAAAAGTGCAGGTGTGTGCGCGCGTTTGTTCAGTACCTGCGCAGGCGTGTGTAGTACCTGCGCAGGTGTGTGTAGTACCTGCGCAGGCGTGTGTAGTACCTGCGCAGGTGTGTGTAGTACCTGCGCAGGTGTGTGTAGTACCTGCGCAGGTGTGTGTAGTACCTGCGCAGGTGTGTGTAGTACCTGAGCAGGCGTGTGTAGTACCTGAGCAGGCGTGTGTAGTACCTGCGCAGGTGTGTGTAGTACCTGCGCAGGCGTGTGTAGTACCTGCGCAGGCGTGTGTAGTACCTGCGCAGGCGTGTGTAGTACCTGCGCAGGCGTGTGTAGTACCTGCGCAGGCGTGTGTAGTACCTGCGCAGGCGTGTGTAGTACCTGCGCAGGTGTGTGTAGTACCTGCGCAGGTGTGTGTAGTACCTGTGCAGGTGTAGCCAGTGGCTAGCAATGTCCAGACACATGCTAACTTGGAACAGGAAGGTGCATTGTGGGTAAATGACAGACAGGTTGACCAGCAGACACATGGTGGCGCAGCGGTCCGTTAGCATGTCCAGCATCGCTCCGAACTTTGTGGCTGTTAACGAACAAACCATGGGCATAAAATGACGTATGGATGTTATGGACATATCCAACGTTTGAATAAGAAATGACATTAGGGAAACAAAAGGACCATAAGGTGACACTGAAAAGACTTTCATTTCCTCCAACAGAAGATTATTAGATACAAAGTCAAAATTATGAGAAAAATGGGAGACGACAATTAGCTCCCTCATCAAGAAGGCCCAGCAGAGGATGTTCTTCCTGCGGCAGCTGAGAAAGCTCAAGCTTCCCTCCAACATGTTGGTGCAGTTTTCCACGGCCATCATCCAGTCCATTCTTACCACCTCCATCACCGTGTGGTACCGTGGAACCACCACCAGGGACAGGCTGAGGCTGCAGCCAGTTGTGAGCGCCGCTGAGTAGGTGATTGGCTGTGGACTACCATCCATCAAAGACCTTTACACCTCGAGGACCAGGAGGAGTGTGGGACGGATCATGGCCGATCCCTCTCACCCTGGACACGCCCTCTTTTCCCCCCTCCCCTCAGGCAGGAGACTACGGTCCATTTGGACCAAAACCTCCCGTTTCATGAACAGTTTCTTCCCCTCGGCCACCAGGCTGCTCAACACCAAAGGACTTAATCAGACTCCCCAGCACTAAGTACAGCAGACTCCCCAGCACTAAGTACAGCAGACTCCCCAGCACTAAGTACAGCAGACTCCCCAGCACTAAGTACAGCAGACTCCCCAGCACTAAGTACAGCAGACTCCCCAGCACTAAGTACAGCAGACTCCCCAGCACTAAGTACAGCAGACTCCCCAGCACTAAGTACAGCAGACAACACTGGACACATGACCAACATAAAACCTCTGTCTCATTTGCACAGAATTGCACATTACATATTTTTACTATATTTATTTTTATCTTATTCTATTTTGGTGCATGCTTATTATATATTTTATTTTTTATACTAATATATATATATATATATATATATATATATATATAAAATTCTTTTTTTTCTCTTTTTCTTTTTATTGATATACTATATGTTGAATGTTGCAGCGTTACACCGAGACTAATTCCTAGTTGTATACTACATGTGTATTATACGAACAATGACAATAAAACTTTCTGATTCTGATTCTAAAAAAAATCCAAGCAGTTTAAACGGGTCCAGTTTGTCAGTGGATCTGTAGAGAGAGTGTGTGAGGCATCAGATTCATCCAGCAGAGAGCGTCACTCTGGGAGTGCAGGTGAAAGTGTCACCACTTAATGTTACTGTTGGTGTGTGCGTTAGCATGTGTGATGGTTCACTACAATAAAAGGTGTTGGAACAACTATTGAAAGTTCAATGAAAATGTCCAAAAACTCTGTCAAGATGGAGCTGTGGGTTCTGAACATAGCTAGTAGTCAATGAGTTACAAGTATGTGTTGTTATCAGTGAGTATAGTTAGAGTGAGTGGCGTAGCGTACACTGGTTGAGCGTCCTGGCAGCGTGTCCATCAAAGGAGTCCAACAGGGCACTGAGCATGTAACAGAAGACAGCAGGCCATGGACACCAGGGCAGCAGGTAGAAGGACAACAGCGCCAGCAGCACACGGGCATAACCTGCAGGTACAAGGACACAGAGGGTCATAGGGGGCGGAGCTTCTGGACCACAAGCTCCACCCCCGTGGATCTATATATACAAACACACACACACACGTTTACATGTGTCATGGGGACCAACTTTGTAAATCAAGTAGCCATTGAGTAGAGTGTGTAAACTTTTATGAAATAAAACAAATAATTGTAAAAATGTTGAATGTAATTTAAAAAAAAACAAACAAAAAAACAATCAAGTCAGTCACAGACAGCAGACCTCCGCCAAGGCTCAATGTGTCATCAGATAACGTCAAAACATGATGTGACGGAGCCATAGGTGTTGACCCATCTGATGTTTGAAGGTTAGGGGTCAAAGGTTAGTGTTATAAGTGTTGACCCATCTGATGTTTGAAGGTTAGGGGTCAAAGGTTAGTGTTATAAGTGTTGACCCATCTGATGTTTGAAGGTTAGGGGTCAAAGGTTAGTGTTATAAGTGTTGACCCATCTGATGTCTGAAGGTTAGGGGTCAAAGGTTAGTGTTATAAGTGTTGACCCATCTGATGTTTGAAGGTTAGGGGTCAAAGGTTAGTGTTATAAGTGTTGACCCATCTGATGTTTGAAGGTTAGGGGTCAAAGGTTAGGGTTATAGGTGTTGACCCATCTGATGTTTGAAGGTTAGGGGTCAAAGGTTAGTGTTATAAGTGTTGACCCATCTGATGTTTGAAGGTTAGGGGTCAAAGGTTAGGGTTATAGGTGTTGACCCATCTGATGTTTGAAGGTTAGGGGTCAAAGGTTAGTGTTATAAGTGTTGACCCATCTGATGTTTGAAGGTTAGGGGTCAAAGGTTAGGGTTATAGGTGTTGACCCATTTGATGTTTGAAGGTTAGGGGTCAAAGGTTAGGGTTATAGGTGTTGACCCATCTGATGTCTGAAGGTTAGGGGTCAAAGGTTAGTGTTATAGGTGTTGACCCATCTGATGTTTGAAGGTTAGGGGTCAAAGGTTAGTGTTATAAGTGTTGACCCATCTGATGTTTGAAGGTTAGGGGTCAAAGGTTAGGGTTATAGGTGTTGACCCATCTGATGTTTGAAGGTTAGGGGTCAAAGGTTAGGGTTATAGGTGTTGACCCATCTGATGTTTGAAGGTTAGGGATCAAAGGTTAGTGTTATAAGTGTTGACCCATCTGATGTTTGAAGGTTAGGGGTCAAAGGTTAGGGTTATAGGTGTTGACCCATCTGATGTCTGAAGGTTAGGGGTCAGAGGTTAGGGTTATAGGTGTTGACCCATCTGATGTCTGAAGGTTAGGGGTCAAAGGTTAGGGTTATAGGTGTTGACCCATATGATGTCTGAAGGTTAGACCATGTGAACAAAAAAACAAAACACAAGATCTTGTTCAGACAAGATAGAATCTTGGGTTTTTTTTTTTTTTAGATATTACCACTGATGTGTTTTAGCTGTTGACCTTTACTGTGACCTTGACCTTTGACCTTTATTGCTGAAAATCTAATGGATTCTTCCTTGACCTACTATCGATCATTCCTCAAAGTTTCATCGAAATCTATTCAAAACTTTTTGCGTAATCCTGCTGACAGACAAACAAACAAAACAGATGGACCTGAATTTAATATGTCCTTGGTGGAGGTAATGAATGAATGAATATAAGAACAATAATTTTAAAAAATAAATTAAATTAAAAAAAACATCGTATTCTTTAAATTAAAAACAAAGAAAAAATTTATGAATAAATACAAAAACAATCATGTAAAAATAAATACTGAAAATAATAAAGAAAAAAATGAATTGTTTCAAACATATATATACATATACATATATATATATACATATATATATATATATATATATATATATATATATATATATATATGTGTGTGTGTGTGTGTGGGTGTGTGTGTCCTGAACAGTTTGTAAACCTGTCTTTATAAATTAGCCTTTTTTCTACAGCTTATTATATCATGACAAAACTCTAACTTTTTTATTATATTTATACTTGTGTTTCCCCCATATTTATGATACATTTTATTTGAACTTATAAAGAACACATTTATTAAACACGATACATCGATATGTTTGAACCCTAGTGGCTAATGCTAAGCTAGCTCTTTATGAGCGCGAGCGGAAGTTTAAAACTCACCGATGAGGTTCGGGACGAACAGGAAGATGTTCTCTTCGGTCATGGCTCCGGTTCGTGTCGGTTCTGGTTTCAGTAAATATAGAAGCGGGTTCTGTTTTATTCACAAACTGCGGCTTCAGGAGACAATCGACAGGATTTTCCAGAGAGATGACTTCCGGTCTTCGGTGGGGCGTCAGTCCACCAGTTTCTCACAGAGGTACACTTCCGTTTTGGCTTTTCAAAATAAAGATCATGAAGATAAAATAAAAAACTCGTCTCGTTATCTAGACCCGCCTTATACTCACTAGGGTCACAGGGGGCCTTATCCAGCTACAATGGGTGAAGGTGGGGTCAGAGGTCACCCAGTTCATCTCAGGGTTGAACATATATAGACAAACAATCACACCTAAGGGTGATTTATTTTAACCAGTTAACCAGTTATAACCTATCAGTGCACGTGTTTGGATGGTGGGAGGAGCCAGAGTACCTGGAGAAAACCCACGCAGACACAAGGAGAACATGTAAACTCCACACAGAAAGGTCTGGTGTGGGAATAGAACCAACAACCTTCTGTCTGTGAGGCACCAGTGTTAACTACTGCACCACCGTGCCGCCCTATAAAAGACAAATAAAGATATAATGAAAAATAAAAATGATAGAATTCATAATAGGATAAGGTGTTATAAATCCAAAAGTAGATGAGCACAGGAATTGTGGTCTTTGAAGTTGGGGCTCAGGCCCAGAACCTGCAGTGCCACCAGCTCCACAGTTGTGTTCCCCAACTTCATCAGGTGTTTCGGCCTCTTATCACAGTACACCCTCCGCTGACGTTGGCCCACCACGGGCTGATCAGACCTGGGTGTACGTATGCACAGGTTGCATCTCTGTGTTTCAGCCAGTGACCACTTCTTTGATTGTCCTTTGTTGGGCCTGCCCTCTGAGTCCCACTTCCTTCAGGAACCTTGTGGTGGACCTTGCCACAAAGCCTCTGCAGCCAACTTCCACTGGCCACACCTTCACCTTCCAGCCCCGCCCCTCTACCAAGTTGGCAGCTAACCTTAACCCTAACGCCTCATCGATGGCACCTTCCCATGGGACGGTCAGCTGCACGATGGAAGGGTGCTGGTAGGGTTTGGACCAGGTCTGGTCGCAGGTTGGTTGCTGCGATTTCAGGTGGAAAAGTGAACCTGTGGCTGAGGTCCACCCGCATTTCCCAATCCTGAGCTAGGCTCAATGGACCAGATTCCTGGGGAGGTGACTTGGTTCGCCGTTTCTCCCCTTCTCGGACAAAAGTCTTTTGTGGGATGGTTGGGTGGGCGTTCAGAGGCAAGTAAAATAAAGATGATAAAAATGAGAAATAACGATAAAACTAAAAAGATAATGATCGTTATTATTATTATTGTTGTTCATAATAAATTATGCCATTACAGCTATCTTGAAGAATTTATTTTATTTTTGCATTTTATTTTGAATTCCAATATTTTAACTATTTTATTGACAGAAAACAATCTGAATTTATCTGCTCAAATTATATTTATTTAATTCAGTCTTTCTATATTTGTGTATTTAATTGTAGTATTTTATATGAAAGTGTTTGTTCGTAGTTGATAGTTTTATTTTCTGTTTATTGTAAAGTTTTCTGGCTTAAATGAGTATTTTCTGTCAGATTTTGCTGTTGTCTTCTTGGCCTGAACACTGTTGAATAATATACTTTTAGTTTCAGTCCTTTTTTTCTTGTCAAATAACATTGAAATTTGAAAATGTACCTGTTTGAATAACACTGGTTTTTAAAAGTCTTGTCAAAATAGTGCAGAATAATCCATCAATAGTGTTTAATCTGATTAAAATTTAACACAATTCAATGGAAACGTTTTTTATTTAACAGTTTAGTTGGAACTGTTAAATGCATTAAATAAACATGTTAATTGCAGATATAATCACATTTTTGTATATTTTCCTAGATTTTAGAAACGTTTTTTTCAATATGTTTTGCATTTTTTATTACTTTTTGTGTTGGGTTAGTTTTTCCTTTTATTTCACAATTTTGAAAAATGATTTGTTTCTGTATTTTGTGATTACTTCAAATTAAACCAAAGTTATCCATTGATTAATCAGAATAAATATTTTTCATATTTTAAAATCATCAGCCCTAGTTTGTAACTGCAGAATACAGCTAAAGCTTTTAATTTGGAGACAGGATGCTCCATTTGTGTGTGTGTGTGTGTTGATGCCTTGACGTCGTCCAGTCTCTGATGCGTCATGACGTCACTCAGCGCATCCTGTGACGCATCTGTGTAAAGGCAATGAACCAGAGTGAAGTTATTTTTAGGTTCGTTTCCGTTTTCTGAGTGTCTTTGTCCAGGGATGGATTTAACCCCAGGAGTTTTAGGAACATGACCCACAAAAGGAGCTTTATTCTTTATTTATAGATGAAAATTCTTTCATTTGACACAGATTTTATCCAATCAAAGCTGTGTTTTACTCACTGTTCAAAAGATATAAAACTGAGAAAATGCAAATTAAAAGGGAACAAAAAACAAAAAAATAATCCAGAAAAAACACAACTAATTAATTACCAACAGTTTGTTTTAATTGGGCCTCTGTGCAAAATGTTTATAATATGCAAGTAATATAAAATAATTAAATATATTCACTGAACAATGTTTATCATTGGAACTTTTTAACCCTTTCAGTCACTTGTGTCCATTCACAACTGTTCTGTCACTTTTATTCTTGGATGGATTTTATTTTCCCATGATGCATTTTGTTCCCTTTGGACTAAAATGGGGTGGCACGGTGGTTAGCACGGCGGTGCAGTGGTTAGCACGGCGGTGCAGTGGTTAGCACGGCGGTGCAGTGGTTAGCACGGCGGTGCAGTGGTTAGCACGGCGGTGCAGTGGTTAGCACGGCGGTGCAGTGGTTAGCACGGCGGTGCAGTGGTTAGCACGGCGGTGCAGTGGTTAGCACGGCGGTGCAGTGGTTAGCACGGCGGTGCAGTGGTTAGCACGGCGGTGCAGTGGTTAGCACGGCGGTGCAGTGGTTAGCACGGCGGTGCAGTGGTTAGCACGGCGGTGCAGTGGTTAGCACGGCGGTGCAGTGGTTAGCACGGCGGTGCAGTGGTTAGCACGGCGGTGCAGTGGTTAGCACGGCGGTGCAGTGGTTAGCACGGCGGTGCAGTGGTTAGCACTCGTGCCTCACAGCAAGAAGGACCCTGGTTCGAATCCCGTACCAGACCTTTCTGTGTGGAGTTTGCATGTCCTCCCCGTGTCCGCGTGGGTTTTCGCCGGGCACTCCGGTTTCCTCCCACCATCCAAACACATGCACTGATAGGTTAATTGGTTAATCTAAAATTGTCCATAGGTGTGAATGTGACAGTGATTGTTTGTCTATATATGTTCAGCCCTGAGATGAACTGGCGTCTCATACAGGGTGTACCCCGCCTTCGCCCATTGTAGCTGGATTAGGCCCCCAGTGACCCCCGTGACCCTAGTGTGGATAAAGCGGGTTCAGATAATGAATGAACTAAAATGTCTACGCACAAAGAATTATTAGAAAATCATCATATATTATTTCATTTAACACACATATCTATATATATATTATATATATATATATATATATATATATATATATATATATATATATATATTTGTGTATAAAAATGTCTTCAACATTTTCCGTCCTGCTCAAAACTACCAAACATTCAGTATTTTTCATGATGCCAGGTTAATAATTGTCATTTTGAAAGATGTATTCCTCCAAATAAATATATTTATTTATTTATTGTGGATTTTAATATGGTTCAGTTATTTTTTTGCAGATTTTATGGAAAATGTGTAAAATTAAAAAAACAAAACAAAAGGGGTCGACCAATCATGATTAATCAAACCTAATCCAAATCAACTCTGATTATAATAGTTCATTATTTGACAGCTCTCGTATAAAAAAAAACCTTCAAAACTTGAATTAAAACAAACTCCAGCTGTTTTTTTTTCCTTCCTTTATTTATTTTTCCAAAATTATTCTGTTTCTGTACAACTTGCTTTTTTATGTCACGTCTCTGAACATTTGCAATAAACCTGAACATGTTGAACCTGGTGTCGCACGTCCATCATCATCATCATCATCATCATCATCAGGGAGACAGGCTGGGGTGCAGGGTCAGGGGGCGGGACTTGAATGGACCCAGATGTCAAAGGAATCATGGCTTAAAGGAACAAGTGCAGGATTTTAGGAAACTGGGTTTTTTCTAAACCCTGGTTCTGGTTCTGGACCCGCCGTGGTTGTTTTTCAGTTTTCCTAAAATGTTCCTTTTGTTCCCGACATGAATGGTCCAAGAGGACGGTGACGGATCAAAGGGAACCAACTGAACTCTGGGTAATTTTTTGTGGCGTTAGAATGTAAATGTTAAAAGTGTTTTTGTTTTGTCGACACGGAACATGTTGACTCTTTTCCCACCGACATTCCCAGGGTCAGTGTTAGTCATAGTCAGACTAAGCGGTCGCCTAGGCAACCAGATGTCTTGGTGGCGCACAGTCCCACAGAATTAGAATATTAAGATAGTGTATTTACTGGACTATAAGGTGAAGTGAAAAGACTTTAATTTACAGTGAAACTAACATATGGATTAAATCTGTTAATGTTTAGTGACAGAATTTTAACTTTTTATCTGAGAATTTGATGTATCAGAATCAGAGTGTGTTCTGTTCTGTGTTCCAACTCAACAAAAACGTACAATTTATGAGGATTTTTTTTTTTTATCGGAACAAAATGAAAAATAAGTGTCCAGAAGAAATGAAATTTAAGGAACAAGTGGACGGTTAAAAACCTGGATATTTAACAATAAAAGACAGAACCGTTTGCATAAAAAAAAAATAGTAGGAAAATGAAGACCAAAGTTAACATTTACTTCAAGAATAAACTTATCTCGGCCTTGTTCCTTCATAGATTATTACGATAAAAGATTACAAACGGAAGCGTTGAACGCCGACAGTGGGTTTGACCAAGTAGCATTCATCGACATGTAACCCCGCCCACAGGAATTCCAGGAACGTGAAAAGTGCCCAGAAAATTTTCAAAGGAAAGTTTGGTGTCGAGGGAAGTTTTTTATTTTTTTACTATGACATTACATACGAGTTCAAACTACCCCCCCCCCCCCCCAAAAAAAAATCACCTGATGTCAACGTTTGCAAAACATCAAATTTGTTAAGAAATACAAAATTTAAATTAGTCAAGACATTTGTGAAGAAAGATATTGTCACAAGGTACGTAATTTAACATAAGATTTTTAGCCAGAAGTTGACAGGAAGTGAGTGGGAGTGGCCTCTAGTGGGCGTCGGTGGTATAACAACGCTAACATGTTAGTTGTTTCATCGTCTTTAGTGTTCACAACTTTGACATTCGTCAGTTTATTAAGAGTCAAAACTAAAGAAGAAAGTCATTCTGATAAATAAATAAGCTAACTTTTTTGAGGGGGGGGTTTGAAAACTCCTGCGTCTCATTGGTGCATTTTTATTGTGATAGAGACACTGATGCCCCACCCCCCCAGCACCACTTGGTGTTGGTTTCCCCATTAATCCATCACCGTCTGTGTTTAACGTTAGTGCAGCTTTAAGTGGCAGAAATGATACAAATGAAAGAATGGTCCGTACGAAAACTCATCCCAAAAAAATTAAAAATTGGCAAAAACAAATCTCACTTGTCTGAAACTTAGTGAATATAGAAGACAGGTTGGCCCTGCCCCCCTGCCCCCCCCGTCCTGTATTCACTGATAAAACTCCAACAAAGACTAAAACATTATCTGTGTAAGTGGAGGACTTTTTGCTTGTCGATATACATCTATTTTTTTTTCGACAAACGCGGGAAAGAAACTTGTTTTTCCCGTCGTAAAATCCCCCTGAAGGGAAAAAAAAAAAATCCGACTTTTCTCACCCACCCACACATTCTTTTACTATCAGTGCAAATGAGGTAGCCATGACAACGAAAGACAGCATTCGATCGCGCTGAGGTCGGGTTCAGCGGTGGTGTTGAGGGAGGGAGGGGGTCACATGACCTTTGTCCTCTGAACCCACCGCAGAAATGGACCCCGATGACTCTTCTACCCATTCGAACTGTGCAAAATCAAATGATGAGGTGTCCGTTTTAGAAAAGGGGAGGAGCTCCGCAGGGTTTACAGTCCTTCGCACAGTGACGAAAAAAAAAAATAAAATAAAAAAAGGCGAAATAACTTTAAAAATGGCACCAAATGTGAAATCACCTGAAACGCATATCTGCGGCAGATGTTCCACACTTTAATACTGGCTCGAAATGAAAACAAGTGAACATAAAAAAAAAACAAAAAAAAACAAAACGTGGCCCCGCCCAGAACTGTAAACCTCCACAGGAATGCTGGGAAACGTAGTCTTTTTGTCCTCTTTTTGTTTTTCTTTATAGCTCTATCACAGTAACATTGCGCTTATTCCCCCACCTAGTGGTCAAAAATTGGCAATTACATTTAAAAAAAAAACAAAAAAACTTAAAACATAAATATTCAAACTGCAGTTGTAGTAATAATAATGATAGCTTCTACTTATCGGAATAAAGTCACATGACAAAATAATCATTATTATTACTCTCATACAGTCTCCGCTGTAGTGCTTATGTACACCCCAAGTACACACCGGCTTCACCTCCGCAGGCGCTAGCCATTTCTATAAACAGGCGTCCGATTGCCAACTGAATCTGAAACCGACATTTACATCATATCTACAGAATAGAATGACGTCCAGCTGTCTGATCGAAGGAGTGCGAAAAAAAAACAACCTGAAAAGACACGAAGGACTAAGAGAAGGAGGAGCCTTAAAAAGATGCCCCGCCCACCAGATAAAACATCAGATGTCAGCTTCTAATATTTCTCTTCTCATTACAGGGCGTTTGTCAGAATGTTGCAACTTTTACAGGCGCTCATTTTAAACCAAATTATTTTCGGAACGCTGCCCAACTCTCCGACCGAATGAGTGCGAAAAAAAACAAAACAATATCACCTAATATTTCTGTTCCTGTGACCAGGCGTTTCTAACGTTTGTGTCAGAAAAGAACGTTGCAGCTTTTACAGACAGACGCTCGTTAAACCAAATTATTTTTGGGAATCTGTTTGTCCGATCGGGTCAGATCCGAGACTCCTCTGGCCTTTGATTGGCTGATTACAGTTGTGGGAGTGGACTGGGTTTATTTTTTGAGGAGGGGTTGGATGTTCTCTCAACCCACATGACTTGGTCACAAGAGTCGGCTGTTAAATGACCTGCGTGCCATTTGCGGCTCCTTCCCAGATGGCGGCAAAATTGCCAATGGCAGTGTTTGGTTTTATCGTCATTTACAGAATCTTATCATTATGAATGAAAGAAAGGTGTGTTAAAAGTCGCAGTCCACCGCCGTCTTGGTCGTTCCCGTGGCGGCGAAAACGCTCGCCAATCAAACCCACGTTATCTACATAGTTACAGTGGTTCTTAAAGCACCGCTCGTGTCAGAACCACCCACTTTAAAACCAATACTGTCCAATTGTGACACACCCATATGTCGGATTTTTAACGGTTTGGGCAGTTTGTTCTGCGGTGGCGGCAGTGGGGAGGCAAGCCTCATTCCAACCTTCAGAAACTGGTTGAAATCAATTAGACGCATTTTAATTCCTGGGTTTGTTTTTAATGCTTTAATTTCTCTGCTAAAAAAACTCTAACTAGCCCCTCCCCCTGGTGGCAGGGGGTGGCGGCTTCACGAGTATGACAGGTGGGAGCCGTTGGAGATGTGCGACGTGACTGACGTGCTACGGCTGAGGCCACCATCACTGCCGCCACCCGGACCACCGGACGCCGTGCGGCGCAGTGGCTGGGGGCTGTTCCTCAGCGCCATCAGGCCGGCGGCGCCGCGGACACTCAGGCCGCCGCCATAACCGCCCTGAGATGAGGACGATGACGAGGCGGAGGAGGGTGGTGAGGAGGAGGACAGCGAGATAGGAGGCGGTGGAGGGGGAGGCAGCAGCGCCAGGGACTGGGAGGAGGCGTGAGACGACAGGTGGTGGTGGTGGTGGTGGTGGTGGTGACCCTGGGAGTGGTGCGGGTAGTGGCTCCCGGCCCCACCCACCCACTCCCTGGCGCGTTCACGGTCCCGCTCGCGGCTGTCGTGGCTGTCTCGGTACAGCTGCGGCGTGCTCTGGTGGTGTTGGTAGTGCTGCGGGAGGTACTGCTGCTGCGCCTGCGGGTGGTGGTGGTGGTGGTGGTGCGAGGAGGAGGTGTGGCTTCTGGGCTTAGGCTCACTGTCCCGACCCAGGCCGTGGGACGAGGTTATGGACTCGGCGCGGCTGAAGGCCCCGCCCCCTCCGCCCCCAGTCTGACTGCGCCAGGAGGGCGTGGCCACAGAGTTCTGGACACTGTGGCTCCAGTGGCTGCCGGAGCGTGGGACAGGACGCGATGGCCAGCCCCCAGATCCGGAGGATGGACTGGGGGTGGGGTATCCCTGGTTGAACGCTTCAGCAGGGATCCCGCTCAGCGCCATGTTGCTGAACCCCAGGCGCATGCTCTCCGAGTCGAACGCCTCAATCTCGTGTGCCTGTCGCTCCAGCAGCGTCCGGATGCGCTCAGAGCGTTCGTTCTGCAGCGACAGCATCTCCTCCTCGATCTGAAAAAAAAACCAAGAAACCGTGTTAAATTTAGACCACCTGAACCCAGTACAGACCCCAGTCAGGCATGAAAATGGCTCAGGGGTCAAAAAGGTGACAGAAGCGCGGCGGCGGGGGGGGGTAGTGCGTGTACACTATGAAGAAAAATATTCAGCGCTTTGTCCACCAACACTCTGTTTCAGTCTTCTGTAGGAGGCACTACAAAACACACAGCTCTCTCAGACACAAACACAATGACCTCATATCTATGTTGTAATGGCCATTTTATTAAATGAATGAATTAAAATGAATAATGTCTGACCAATTAGGTAGTGGAATGACACAAGGCTAAGTCCTCATCCTCTCATCACTCATCATTATGCCTGAACCATAATCAACACAACATACCACAAGGTCAACACTGTGTTAGTAAAACATGCTGTTGACAACAACAATATCATTTAAAGATAAAAACCCCAATGTCCAAGTCCAATTAATCATTTCTTTTTCCTTTTTGTCTGGGCCACCAGTGTCACTAAGGCCCTTTTGCGTTGAGTTGCTGCATGCCTCAGCCTCGCCTGCTTTTCAGTTTCTGCAGCCTCTTTCTTGACCTGCTGAGCACTCCCCAGTTTTTTTTAAACCAAATCTTCTCTGCTGCACCTCTCTGTCCACTGTTTTTGTTTTCACTTTCTGCCTGTAGGTTGCTGCTGCATAGCTTCCTGTCCACCTCCCCAAATTTGACATCTTTCCTCATTTTTTTTGAAAATATCCCCTATATGAAAGGAAAGCTCGTGTCCCTTCACTGTTACTTTTCCCTCCATCTTCAGTCAGGACCATTTCCAGGAGCATTTCATTCCTGCATCTACCTGCTTCACTGATGCAGCATCCTCCTCACCTAACACACTCATTCTGCAATACACAACATCAGAGGCGAAAAGGAGTGTAATAAAATACCAATTATTACGTGTTTTTATTTAGTCACAAAAGGCTTCAATCATGTACACTATACCAATTTAACAAGTTCTAGTACGTTTACAACCTGCTCAGGAGCCCCTCACACGACTACGACTTCACCCTTTTTTACTTCAAAATGGCGAATTTCGCCGAAAGGTGAGAGATTTTCATGTCTGCCAGTGCAGACCCCAGTGCAGACCCCAGTGCAGACCTCCTCCCCCATCGTACCCGTTGTTCCAGCAGAGCTCGGCGTATGGACACCCTCTGTTCCAGATCTTTCACTTCCCTCTCGTGTTGAGTGTCGGTGTGGATCTTTATTTTGCTCTGGTATGCGTTGAGCAGCTCCAGCTCCTGCTGCAGTTGCATCCTCAGAACCTGGTACTCTGCCTCCTGGGTTTCATCCAGACGCAACTGTGGGAACAAACCATGTGACCACTGAGCCCACTGGACTGGTACTAGACTGGTACTGAACCCATGGTGTTACAATAGCTTTACAGTTTTTCACAAAACAATATCGATATTCCTCAAATTTCCACAAAGCATATTTGCACTTTGAATGTGTTTCCATTGACTGTTGTTCTTGGCAGAAGTGTCGCAGTTGGTCAAATATCATCCTACGACATTTCACTGCCGTCACCTGTGGAGCTTCAGATTGGCCATCACCCTGATAGTATTAGAGTGAGTGAATCTACCAATTCTCTGATCAGTAAGAGTCCCTTTAATTAATTACCTTATTATTATTATTATTATTATTATTATTATTATTAACTGTTAAATAACTTGTCTGGCGCCTGTCATCCAACAGACTGAGTGAATGTTTATCGTAACTGAACAGCTGTACATCTGTCAGTATGTCGCCTAATATCAATCTGTCCGTGTTTCTTTTAATCATAAATCTCTCTGTAACATTTACCCTGTGGTAGTTTCTTAAGAAAAGATTCAAATTTGAAGTGGATCAACACTCCTTCTGTCATGCTATTGATGAAACACTGGATCATTTTTTTTTTGGGTGTCCTGTATCTCAGTATTTTTGGTCTAATATACATAATTGGATTTAACCAAAACATCCTTTGAATTACATCATAACATTTTTACATGATTTGGAATCTTTCTTAGACATTATTAATAGAATTATAATTCTGGGTAAATATCATTCACTGCAGAAACTGTAAAGCATTCTTTCCCTGGATTTTATTAATTACTTCAAGTTTTCAAACAAAAATCAAACAAAATTGCAAGAAAAACAAGGACATTGGACGACATATGTGACCCACCACCAGTAAACCAGGCATAAGTGTGTGTAAATCCAAACAGAGTTATCTGTGTATCTTGGTAGAGTGGAAACTAAGGTTTAAGATGGTGAAAAAAATGATGTTTACCAAAGTTATGGTCATTTTAATATCCACATTTGGACATATTTTACAATTTGCATATTTTTAGATATTGTCCGTTAAAGTTTTGGACTGTTTTGGGGTAGGAAGTCCTTAGCAACGCATAATAATTTGTATCCGATTGACACAAATTGTTGACAGATGTTAAAGGACACTCTGATGGACATGTCACAGAAGTTTTATATATTATAATAATAGGACAGAAGTGTGACGTATTATAATCATTTGGCTTACACCATTGGACAGAACATTCAATATAAGCTTTTACCTCGTACCAAACACTTGGGTGTTTACCCACGGAACGGAGATCGTTTTGTTCGGCGAAAAGAGGTGGAAGTCGTCTTTGTCTTTGCTCAGCAATACCTGAACTTTTGTCGCCGCTTAACTAATTGACTCAATAAACACCTTTATTGATTGGATTTCAATGTAATGACCACAGGAAGTGAACATAGAGGTGTTAAGGTACCGTTTTTTGATAAGGTGTAAACACTAATAACAAATCACCTTCCAGCCTAAATTTGGCTGTAGCTCTGAACGGCTCAGCGCCACTTATGCCTGGTTTGGTGGTGGGGGGTCACATATATTATTTTAACCAAAGAACTTCCATTTGTAGGGCGGCTGTAGTTCAGGTGATAGAGTGGGGTCGTCCAATGACCGAAGGGTTGGCGGTTCACGCCCCGCCTCTGGCTGTCCACATGTCCAAGTGTCCTTGGGCAAGACACTGAACCCTAAGTTGCTCCCAGTAGGGTCAGGGATCAGCCAGCACCAGTGTATTGGCAGCAGCTGTCTATTGGTGTATGTGTGTGTGTGAATGTGAGGAATTGTAAAGCGCTTTGGGCACCAAGTGGTGAATAAAATGAAGTATTTAAATATAGTCCATTTACCATTTGTATCTCTGCTCTGTGTTGTTTAATTTGAAGTGCCTAATGTAAACCTTATTTATACATTGTTTAATATTATATTGTACTTTTTTTTTTGTTTTTACAAAATTCCCAAGTTTGTTTATTTTTATATATCTTATTTTGCATTTAATTTTAAGTTGGATTCATTATGCTCATTTAGAGTCTGTATATCCTAATGTTCAATACATTTATTTATTTTTAATCTCTCTGTCCTTTGGCCATTTTTCGATTCGTGTAATGCATGATGGCAATGCATGATGGGATATAGTGCTTTGGTTAGTGACCATTGATGACCACTACATTTCGCAGTGGATTGTGGGATTGAGTTCACTATATAGGGCTTATAAATAGTTCACTAAAGATTCGGACAACCCTACAAAATGGCCTGGTCCCTCTTTAGTGCCCTATGTAGGGAGTAGTGAGTGATTTGGACACAGCCTGTGTCTGTGGTTGTTATGGTTACAGTGCCTGCGGGGGCCTTTTTTCACTCATGGGACCTTGTACGTCACATGCTGTGACGTATTTTCATTGTGCTTTTGCGATATATTAGAATATCGAAATGTCTGAAAACCACCTCATGAAAGCATAAAAACTTTATATCAATATTTGAGGTTTTTTTTTCTCCAAATTCAGGTGTTTCCATTACCAGTTTTTATAGCGATAGTTACATTTTGTGAAATTCCAAGGGTAATGGAAACACAGCTTCTGATCAGTACCTGTTTCCCATGTGTATCTGGAAGAAGTATGTTGAATGTGTGCGCTGTGTTGGTTTCTGCAAATGAGTGTGTGGGTGAATGTGTGTGTTAGGGCATTAACGCTGACTCGACTTCAACTTTATTGACGGACAAATCGACTTGATAAAAACTGGAGACATTAATGCCCTAGCGTGTGTTGAATGCATGTTGTTAAATGCGTGCGGTGCTGCAGATGCGCGGCGGTCCTTGCCTTACTCACGGCCTGTGTGGACAGCATGTCGTTGATGGAGTGGTCGTACTGCTCGGCCAGGATGGCCAGCTTACGCGTCTGCTCCTCTTTGAGGCGTTTGAGGACGGCCTTGTGGTCGGACTTCGGAGTGCTCTCCAGCAGGTGGTTCCTCAGAGCTTTGTACTGTCGAGTCTGGATCTTACACGTCTCCTGGAACTGGCGCTTGATCTGCAGCTCTTTGGACTAGAAAGACATTTGACAAACACTTTAAGACATTGTGCTAAGCCCTGCCCCTTCCCTCCCTGCCCGCCCATCAGTCCTTGGGGACCCGTCGCTAGGGTACCTTGAGGCTCTTGGGCTGCTGCCGGACCTCCATGGCATGCTTCTGCCTCAGCTCCTGCTCCCTCCTCTTGTTGTACTCCATCTGGTTGGTCAGTTCCGTCTGGTGTTGCGTCCGGATCAGCTCGGCCCGAGTTCGCTGCACCGAGCCCAGCTGCCGGAACTCCAGCTCCTGGGTGGACTCGTGGTGTCGCAGGAGCATGGCCCGCTCCAGGTCCTTCTGGGTCTGCTTCTTATTGAGATCCTGAACCAGAAACAAGGAGAGACCCATGTCTACCAGAACCAAAAAAAAACATACAGAAGCAGACTTTCGAAGGGTCCGATATGCAAGAACCAGCACAATCTCTAAGGTCCAGAACAGAACCTTCAGTGCACTTTAACTAACGACTCCCATACATGGTGGTTCAGTTATGACCAGATTTTAAGATTCAAGGGTTAGAGGGATCAGGGGTAGTCGTAGAGGTCAAGGGGTCAGGGGTACCTCTCTGAGCAGGTCCTGCTCCAGATTGTGTCGTGCCAGCAGCATCTTCCTCTTGTACTGTCGACACTGCAGCTCGTAGTACTGACGCTGGCGCCGCAGTAGCCCCGCCTCCTCCTCCGCCTGCATCTGCTGCAGACACTCCTTCTGACGGATCAACCATTCCTGCTTCTCACGCTTCGGAGTCGACTGATTCTCATTCAATTCCTGGAAACAAGACCCCGTTCCCTTTAATCTGATGACAACATATAGGTGTGGGTGGGGGGGTGCGTGTACAGATGAGGGTGGGGGGGTGTACAGGTGTGTGAGCGTGTACAGGTGTGTGTGTGTGTCTGCGCGTGTACAAGTGTGTTTGTGTGTGTGCACGTGTACAGGTGTGTCTGTGTGTGTGTACAGGTGTGTGTGTGTGGGCGTGTACAGATGTGTGTGTGTGTGTGGGCGTGTACAGGTGTGTGTGTGTGGGCGCGTGTACAGGTAGGTGTGTGTGTGCCTGCACGTGTACAGGTGTATATGTGTGTGTGTGTGTGGGCACAGCTGTGTGTGTGTCTGTGGGCACAGCTGTGTGTGTGTCTGCGTGTACAGGTGTGTGTGTGTGTGTGTGTGTGTACAGGTGTGCGCGTGTACAGGTGTATGCGTGTCTGTATATGCGCTTGTACAGGTATGTGTGTGTGCGGGTGTGTACAGGTATGTGTGTGTGCGGGTGTGTACAGGTGTGTGCGTGTACAGGTGTGTGTGTGCGCGTGTACAGGTGTATGCGTGTGTGCATGTGCGCTTGTACAGGTGTGTGTGTGCGGGCGTGTACAGGTGTGTGCGGGCGTGTACAGGTGTGTGTGTGTGGGCGTGTACAGGTGTGTGTGTGTGCGTGTACAGGTGTGCGTGGGCGTGTACAGGTGTGTGTGTGCGTGCGCGTGTACAGGTAGGTGTAGGTGTGTGTGTGTCTGCGCCTGCGCGTGTACAGGTGTGTGTGTGTGGCCGTGTACAGGTGTGTGTGTGCGCGCGTGTACAGGTGTATGTGTGTGTATGTGCGCTTGTACAGGTGTGTGTGTGTGCAGGCTTGTACAGGTGTGTGTGTGTGTGTGTGTGTGTGCGTGTACAGGTGCGTGTGTGTGCGTCTACAGGTAGGTGTGTGTGTGTGTGTGTGTGTGTGTGCGCGCGTGTACAGGTGCATGTGTGTGCGCGCGCATACAGGTGTGTTTGTGTGTGCGCGCGTGTACAGGTGTGTGTGTGTGTGCGCGTGTACAGGTGTGTGTGTGTGTGCGCGTGTACAGGTGTGTGTGTGTGCGCGCACGTATAGGTGTGTGTGTGAACGCGCGCGTACAAGTGTGTGTGAGTATGCGTGCGCGTGTACAGGTGTGTGTGTGCGTGTGTGTACAGGTGTGTGTGTGTGTGTGTGCGTGCGTACAGCTGCGTGTGTGCGTGCGTACAGCTGCGTGTGTGGGCGTGTACAGGTGTGTGTGTGGGCGTGTACAGCTGCGTGTGTGGGCGTGTACAGGTGTGTGTGTGGGCGTGTACAGGTGTGTGTGTGGGCGTGTACAGGTGTGTGTGTGTGTGTGTGTGGGTGTGTGTGGGTGTGTACAGGTGTGTGTGTGTGTGTGCGCGCGCGTACAGGTGTGTGTGTGCGCGCGTGTACAGGTGTGTGTGCTCGTGTACAGGTGTGTGTGTGTGTGTGTGTGTGTGTGTGCGTGTACAAGTGTGTGTGTGTGTGGGCGTGTACAGGTGTGTGTGTGTGTACGTGCGTGTACAGGTGTGTGTGTGTGTGCGTGTACAGGTGTGTGTGTGTGCGTGTGTGTACAGGTGTGTGTGTGTGCGTGTGTGTACAGGTGTGTGTGTGTGCGTGTACAGGTGTGTGTGTGTGTGTGTGTGCATGTACAGGTGTGTGTGTGTGTGTGTGTACAGGTGTGTGTGTGTGCGTGTGTGTACAGGTGTGTGTGTGTGCGTGTACAGGTGTGTGTGTGTGTGTGTGTGCATGTACAGGTGTGTGTGTGTGTGTGTGTACAGGTGTGTGTGTGTGTGTGTACAGGTGTGTGTGTGTGTGTGTGTGTGTGTGGGCGTGTACAGGTGTGTGTGTGTGTGGGCGTGTGTGCGTGTGTGTGTGTGTGTGTGGGCGTGTACAGGTGTGTGTGTGTGTGTGTGTGTGTGGGCGTGTACAGGTGTGTGTGTGTGTGTGGGGGGGGGGTGTACAGTGCAGTACCTCTTTCAGCTGCTCTTTGCGTTGGCGGTACTGGCGTTTCTGTGACTCCAGTAAACTGGTCAGCTCTTTCTTCTGTTGACCCAGGATGTGCTGCTGGAACTTCTTCTCCTCTGCCAGAGCGGCTTTAGTCTGGAGGGAAAAACCACCGGGGTCAAAAGTCACACCTTCAACACGTTTTCACAGATTTCCACGTGACATAAATGTAACCCGTGTCATTTTTTGGTTCTGAAAATATTGCCAGTGTTGGGAGACTCGGGCTTTCACCCCCTAAAAACCACATATTGTAAATAAGACTTTTTAAGAGTTTTTAAGGATCCGCAGAAACCCTGTTTTCTTATGCCCAGCCCCCGATTGGTCGACCAGTTTCAGGGAAATCGAGCCAAAAGTTACATTGAGCGAAACTAGACTACTACAGTAGCACATCAGTAGGTGCTAGGGGGCGCTATCACAGCTAGGCTACTACACTGTAGTTAACGGTGTTCTATTTACTCTGAATGGGTCACAATGACTTTACCATGGATAATGTATTTACTGTATTTTCAGGAGAATAAGGCTCACTTTGAAGGCGTCATCTGAACCCGCTTTATGCTCAATCGGGTCACAGGGGTGACTGGGGGCCTAATCCAGCTACAATGGGCGAAGGTAGGGTATGAGACGCCAGTTCATCTGAGGGCTGAACATATATAGACAAACAATCACTCTTACATTCACACCTACGGGTTATTAACCTATCAGTGCATGTCTTTAGATGGTGAGAGGAAACTGGAGTGCCCGGCAAAAACCCACGCGGACACGGGGAGAACATGCAAACTCCACACAGAAAGGTCTGGTGTGGGATTCGAACCAGGGTCCTTCTTGCTGTGAGGCATGAGTGCTAACCACTGCACCACCGTGCTAACCACTGCACCACCGTGCTAACCACTGCACCACCGTGCTAACCACTGCACCACCGTGCTAACCACTGCACCACCGTGCTAACCACTGCACCACCGTGCTAACCACTGCACCACCGTGCCGCCCTATAAGGTGCTCTTCAAAGACTTCATTCATTTCTCAAAAAAAACCACAGTGCACCTTATATATGGATTAATTCTGGCTGTGCTTAGTGACTTGGTATTTTCATCTCATGAATTTTTTTTACCACTTAATGCAATTAATTACTTAATTACTCCACTAAACGGTGAAACACTATTTCAATCTGAAATTAATCTTGTGGCTGTTGGCTCGTCTGGTTATTTAGTCATGTGACTTTGGCGGCCCCACCCTCACCTCCTTCTCCAGAATGGCCTGGTGCTTCTTGACCAGTTTGTCAGCCTCGGTGGAGAAGCTGTTCCTCTGGTTCTCCAGCTCTTTGTCCAGTTTCAGCTGGTGTTCGTCCATCTCTGCCTTCAGTTTGTTCTCCAGCCCCATCAGCTGCTTCTGGTGCTGACGGCGCATGCGCTTGTAACCCGACATCTGCTCCCGCAGCGCCGAGCCCTGCTCGTGTTCCTGGATCTGACGGGTCACCTGACGCACACAAACATGACAATCTGTTAACCCTTATAGATCCTTAAACATCAGACTTTAACCCTTAAAGACCCAAATGTCCATCTTTAACCTTTTAACGTCCACTCTTAAATATTTTGTGCAGCTTTTTCAGTCGTCTTACCAACGAAGCTGTTCGGATGGTGGCAAAGTGGTCACGATTGCGATAGTAGGCGCGGCGGCGTCCGGCAGAAGGAGCCTGTGGTTGATCCATCTCTGGCTGGTAGGGGTCATCGTAGATGTTGTCCTGATTCTGAGGAAAAGGAGGGGTCAAAGGTCAAACTGTGCCTTGACCGCCTGCCGGCAGGTGTTGTTTCAATGTGGCGCAGGCGTTACCGTGGGTCTGTGGATGATGGAGCTGTTGGAGGTGACTGTGTGCTCGCCTTCCTGCATCATGGCCATCTCGCTGCTGCTGTCGTCTGAGGCATCAGCCAGGCTGTTAACCGAGCTGCTCTGGGAGCTAGCGGAGATCGACATACTGGGCACCGACTGCGAACTCTCCATACTGTTGACGGTCCCGGTCCGACCCAGGTACTGCTCCACCTCCTGAAGAAAACAATATGGGCAACATTCCCTTTGCACATTCACAAAAATGCTAACCCTAACCCTCACTAAAATACTATAAAAAAATTGCTAAAGCCTCACTAAAATGCTGCTAAAATGCTGCCAAAACTTCACTAAAGTACTACTAAAACATTGTTAAAATAGTACTAAAATTTTGCCTAAATGCTGCTAAAACCACAATACCATCTGGGACCCTTCCACAACTGATCTGTTTTCAAAGGAGGGGCCTTATCTAAAATCTTTGCATCTGATTAGATGAAGAATCTGTCCGTCATCTTGACTGACTCGTCGCTTCAGGCACTCACGTTGAACTCACGCTGTGATGCTTTACGTCACACCAGCCACAACGCTGCCCAGTCATGGGGTAGTCCCACCCAGCGACACTGATTGGCTCCTTTGTTTTAAAGAACACCAGAACCTAACGGTACTCAGATGATTGCGTGAGCATAGCCAAACAAAGCCAGTCAGGGTTAGGAAAATTAGACTATTACCGAAAAATTCACAGTACAAAACTACTTCTGGAACGAATGAATTTCATAAGTAAAAGTACCACTGTATTTGAGAAAATAAACACAAAAATAAATACAAAAATAAACCTTTTTTTTTTTTTTTGACTTGACTTGACTTGACTAATTATAGGCTATAATTCTTATAATGGTGTCCTCTATTGTAAGTGGCTTTGGATAAAAGCAGCTGCCAAATGTAATGCAACGTCATCGCAGACATGGCGGTGGATCAAGCGACTCGCTCACCTCCTCCTCGTCGGCGCCCTCAGACACCGGGCCGTTCTGCTGCGTCTCCTGGAACAGGATCTTCTTCATCTTGCGGTACTGCAGATTATCCAGCTCTCGGACAGCATCCTTGGTGCGTGCGATCAGGTCCATGATGACTGTCAGCGGGCGCTCACGACACAGGAAGCGGTGCTGAGGGCGGAGACATAAAGGATGGTTCAGAATACGGTGGCGCCAATGCATATGCGCTGCTGGTTAATGTGCAAGTGCGCACGCTCACGTTCAGGAGCACGTCAGAGGTAGGACGGTCCTGCGGAATTTTCTGGAGGCAGGAGTCCACGAAGTTACGGAAGGAATCCGACCTGGAGGAGAACGCATGCAACGACAGGAAGTGAGTCACCGAGGAACAGACGCGGACCAGGACAGCTAATCAGATCACAGACAGGTAATCAGATTATAATCAGATCACAGACAGATAATGAGATCATAATCAGATCACAGACAGGTAATCAGATTATAATCAGATCACAGACAGGTAATCAGATTATAATCAGATCACAGACAGGTAATCAGATTATAATCAGATCACAGACAGGTAATCAGATTATAATCAGATCACAGACAGGTAATCAGATTATAATCAGATCACAGACAGGTAATCAGATCACAGACAGGTAATCAGATTATAATCAGATCACAGACAGGTAATCAGATTATAATCAGATCACAGACAGGTAATCAGATTATAATCAGATCACAGACAGGTAATCAGATTATAATCAGATCACAGACAGGTAATCAGATCATAATCAGATCACAGACAGGTAATCAGATCATAATCAGATCACAGACAGGTAATCAGATTATAATCAGATCACAGACAGGTAATCAGATTATAATCAGATCACAGACAGGTAATCAGATCACAGGCAGGTAATCAGATTATAATCAGATCACAGACAGGTAATCAGATCATAATCAGATCACAGACAGGTAATCAGATCATAATCAGATCACAGACAGGTAATCAGATCACAGACAGGTAATCAGATTATAATCAGATCACAGACAGGTAATCAGATCACAGGCAGGTAATCAGATTATAATCAGATCACAGACAGGTAATCAGATCACAGACAGTTAATCAGATTATAATCAGATCACAGACAGGTAATCAGATCAGGTAATTCGAGAGAGAGAAAATGAAAGAAGAGGGAGACAAAGGAAGTAAGAATGAAACGGATCAGAAAAGAGAGATGGAAGGAAAGACAGACAGAGGTAAAAGAGAGTGAGACAGAGGTAAGGACAGACAGAATGGATGTACAAACCCAGTGAACATTAGTGAACAGACGTGTGTTAGTGCAGAATTAGAGTGGTGACAGTGGTAACTTCTCACCAGTGGTTAGACTGCAGGATGGGACTTTCATTCTGAGCGATGTGGTATAAGGCACTCATAGCGTTCATGTTGAAGAGCGGAGGTTTCCTCTCAGCTGTGGACCAACAACAACACAGTGTCACAGCACAGAGGGCTGGGCTGGGTACCAAAAGTGGGTATAGGTGGGGAACCAGGGCAAACATTAACGGTAGCAACAGGACCCAAATCTAAGGTGAACTTCGGTACCGTATTTCAGTACCACACATATGTGCGGCTGTTTGATTACTTCCTGTTCCCTGTTAATGGAAGGACAAACGCAACAGCTGCAGACAGCGAGAAGTCAAAGGTGAAAAGGTGGAACCTGCAGTTACAGTTCATAAGAAGTTCCAGATGCTTCCAAATGCTACAGGTATTGAAGACATTTTCAGGTAAAGGCTGGAATACGACTGATTTAATGAAGCACTGGGTGACACACAGGCTGTGCACTCAAATCACTCCCTAACCCAGGCATGGCCAAACCATTCCCAAAGGGACGGTGTAGCTGCAAGGTTTTTGTTCCAACCAAGAGTTCACAGTTTGACCAATCAACTCTCTGAAGACCAAGATCAGTTGATAACACTGATGTGTGCGCTGACCCGAAGTGAGCAGTCGCCCGCAGTTGCGGGTCATTGAAAAATATTTGTAATGATATTGGGGTTTGAGAGAAACATTAAAATAACCTGGTAAATACACTTTATTAACTGAATTTGTGTGAAGGTGTCGTACATCGTGGTCAGTGTCCTACAGTATGGAGGGAGCAAGAGAGAAAGTCAAGTTAGGAGAGTGAAAGCTCTGGAAACATCCAAACAAAAAAAGTAAGGTTTGGGACACATGGGCTGAGATTTTTAAAGATGATGAGCGGTTCCCAGTGTTTTTGTTTCCATGGAAACCAGGGTTCAAATGTCTCTTTGGTGGTTATGGTACGGCCACACTGAACATGAATTTTCACATTCATACGTCGAGATTACATACAAAGTCACCGGAGAGACGCGTTTGGAAGCAGCTTTACCCCGGGTGGCGTGTTTCATGCACTGCTGCGGCGTGTTGGAGAGGCACGTCTTGCCGCAAATACATGTAAATGCCGGATCTGAAAATATTGAACTTTTCAAGCGAATTCGGATGACGCCGAGCCACAAAAGCCAATCAAAGTTGAGATGCTGGCAACATCGTGATGGAATGGAATGACGTATGATGCTCATGACCATAAGTGAGGGTCGCAACGTAGATCGACTGGTAAATCCAGAGCTTCGCCTTCTGGTTTAGCCCCTTCTTCACCACAACAGATCGGTTTAACACCTGCATTACTGCAGATGCCGTCCCAATCCACCGGTCAACCTCCCGCTCCATCCTTCCATCACTTGTGAATAAGATCCAGAGGTTCTGGAACTCCTCCACCTGAGGCAGGACCTTACTTTTCAAGCACTGATTGAAATAACATTTTGATGTTGTTATGGAATGCTGGTGCGTTGGCTCCAAATCTTACCCAGCTCGATGCAGGTGATCCCCAACGACCACACGTCCACCTTCCCATCGTACTGACCCTCGTCCATGGCCAGGATGACCTCTGGAGCCATCCTGAAGTAAAGAAGAACCAAGAGACGCATGAAAAACAACATCTGGGAAAAATGGACATCTGATCCATTTCTAGTCACAATGAAAATCAGACTGATTTATCGAAAATAGATATGGAAAATATGATTTATAGACAAAGTATTGATTTCAGCCAAAAAAAAATCTTAATTTAAGCAACAAAAATTATTTAATTGTAGGGGGAAAAAAAGTTGTTGAACCAAGCAACAATAACTAAAAAAGTCTTGAATTCAGCCAAAAAAAATTTTTTTAGCACAAAATCTCAAAATAAGCAAATAAATGTAAATCATTATTAATAATAAGAAACATATTGAATAGAGTAAAAAATAAATACCTTGAATTAAACAGAAGAAAATCTTGAATTAAACAAAAATCATCTGGATTTAAGCAACAAAAAATATTGAATTATGCCCCAAAAAAATTAACCAAGCAAAAAAAAAATTTTTTTTGGTAACCCCCCCCCAAAAAAACTCTCAAATTAAGCAATAAATAGATCTTGAACAGAGCAAAAAAATCAAAAGTACCACCATCTAGTGGCTGCTAGCAGTTATTACAACTCACCAGTATGGTGTCCCCACGAAGGAGTTGGCCGGAGCCACGATGGAGGCGGAGCCAAAGTCACCCAGTTTGACCTGCCCAGGTTCCGTCAGCAGGATGTTCCCTGCTTTCACATCCCTACATGTGGGACGAGAACACGAGTATGAGTGTGTGTCCAGGAAACACATTCATCTGCTTCAATGGGTTCACATTTCATACCAAATATACAAAAATACACACAAAAATACAACAAATGTGGAGGAAAAAAGGGACGGAAAATTCAAGACATTCAAAAACTCTTCTCTTTAGGTGTTTCATGTCATGATTTTGACTTTTTATCTGGTAAATTTGACTTTTTATCTCAATCTCATCATTTTGCACTTCACTTAATGCGCTTTATATATGAATAACCTAAAAACTAAACCATTCATTGACAGTATGCCTTATTATAATAATGGATTAGATTTCTATAGTGCTTTTCAAGGCACCCAAAGCGCTTTACATTATTGAGCCATTATTCATTCACTCTCACATGCTCCCTCTGGTGGTGGTAAACTACATATGTAGCCACAGTTGCCCTGACAGAAGCGTGGCTGCCATTTCGCGCCTACGGCCCCTCTGACCACCACCAAACATTCATACTCATTCATACACCTAGGACACAACGGAGTGACTAGGTCAGAGCTGGAATCGAACCGCCAACCCGTCGGTCAATGGACGACCCACTCTCCCAACTGAGCGATGGCCTTCCCTTATAGGAAAATGTGGTAAATTTTAATCATTTGACACTAAAAACTGAAATGCTGATAAACGTCATAAAACCTTTCACTCTTTCAGAGGCACTCTGCTGCTCTAAGCCCCGCCCACTTCTACCCTCCCCCTCAGCCCAAAACTGTTCTGAACCAATTAAAAAAAAAACAAAAAACACAAGCTCAGATAAAAGACGACATTTGGATCCCATGAAATTAATTTTTATTTTATTTTCATTCCAAACTCAGGAAGCTAACTGGAAAGTTCTGGATACTGGATGGTCCCGGACTGACAGGGGCAGGTTTCCAGTTCCAGTCATGAACAGGTCGTACCTGTGAATCATGTTGTGAGAGTGTAGATATGCCAGACCCTGCAGTGCCCCATGGGTAATAGCAGCTATTTCCACCTCCTGCAGTGGCTTCTTATGAACTGCAGAAGAACAACAACACGGAAAAGTTAAGCCACACCCACTTTAACCAGAGGGATTATGGGTAAATGTGTTGGCGTCCGGTGCTTGACTGACCTTCGAGGAGGTCAGAGGCCGAGCCCAGGCAGTACTCCATGACCAGCTGATGGACAAACAGTCACATGACCATTAGTGTACACACAAACTCACATTTTACACTTTCAACATTTTGGGAAAAATAGTTTAAAGTATTTTTTCAGTATCAAACAACTTCTTCTTCAAGCCTTAATGAGTGCAACAAATCAGAAAAAAAACAGATATTGCAATTTTTTAACCTTGTGATATATATTGCGATATAAAAAAAAGTTAAATATATAAAATAAAAATGAAGAAATGAATAAAGAAAAATAACTAAAAAAGGCAAATAAAACATTTTAAATACATTAAAATTAAAATAAATGAATAAAAAAAATACACACACACACCAGCAAAACTCCAGGAATACATCAAGAAAATGTCCTCAATGACCAACTGCTAAGTGAATGCCTCAGGCAACAAAAGCCCAGTAAGGTCGAGGAACCAGAGGGGCTATCATGGAAGGACAAACCCTTGCATGGCGTGTACCATCGACAAATTGAGGAAGTGGCTGATATGGAAAAGACATACCAGTGTCTGGAAAAGGCTGGACTAAAGGACAGCACAGAGGCACTACTCATGGCTGCACAAGAACAAGCCCTGAACACCAGAGCAATAGAGGCCGGGGTCTACCACATCAGACAGGACCCCAGGTGTAGGCTGTGTAGAGAAGCCCCTGAAACAGTCCAGCACATCACAGCAGGTGTAAGATGGTGGCAGGTAAGGCATACATGGAGAGGCATAACCAGGTAGAGGACATACTGTACAGGAACATCTGTAAAGAGTATGGACTGGAGGTCAAGGGTCAAGATGGGAGAACCCCCCAAAGGTGACAGAGAACAAACAGGCCAAGATCCTGTGGGACTTCCAGATCCAGACTGACAAGATGGTGATGGCCAATCAGCCTGACATAGTGGTGGTGGATAAACATGAGAAGACAGTGGTGGTGATAGATGTAGCAGTCCCCAGTGATAGCAACATGAGAAAGAAAGAACATGAGAAGAGAAGAGAAATACCAAGGGCTGAAAGAGGAGTTAGAGAAAATGTGGAGTGTGAAGGCAACAGTGGTACCAGTAGTGATGGGGGCACTAGGGGCAGTGACCCCCAAGCTGGGACAATGTCTCCAGCAGATACCAGGAACAACATCAGAGATCTGTGTCCAAAAGAGAACATTGTTAGGAACAGCTAAGATCCTGCACAGAACCCTCAGGCTCCCAGACCTCTGGTAGAGGACCCGAGTCTGAAGGAGACACCACCCAGGTGGGAGGGGCCTCTGGTAGAGGACCCGAGTCTGAAGGAGACACCGCCCAGGTGGGAGGGGCCTCTGGTAGAGGACCCGAGTCTGAAGGAGACGCCACCCAGGTGGAGGCGAGAGGAACACATATTTTATATATATATATATATATATATATATATATATATATATATATATATATATATATATATATATATATATATATATATATACGTACACACACAAATAAATAAATAAAAATAGACAGAACATACATTTCAGTGTGATCATTCTGTAGCTGAAATAATTAAATAATTTAAAAAATTTATTACAATTAATTAACAAATTTCAAAACTAATATAAAATAAAAATAAATAAATGAATAAAGACAAAAAAAACCAAATACATAAAAAATAAGAAATAAAAATATAAATAAATTAATAAATAAATAAATAATGAGAAATTAAAATAAGTACTTTAAATACATTTACACTCAAAGTGCTTCACATTGGTGATCATTATTCATTTACTCTCACATGCTCGTTCTGGTGGTGGTAAACTATATATGTATCCACAGTTGTCCTGTGGCAGACTGACAGAAGCGTGGCAGCCATTTTGTGCCTACAGCCCCTCCCACCACCACCAAACATTCATACACAAGTGTAAGTGACACTGGAGGCAGGAGGGTGAAGTGTCTTTGCCCAAGTACACAACGGACTGACGAGGACAGAGTGGGAATCTAACCGCAAACCCTTCAGATAATGAATGACCCGTTCTACCAGCTGAGCCATGGCCACCCCAATTTTAATTAGTTTATTATTTTATAAAGTTCCTATCGTCATACGTACCCATGCCGTGTGCTCCTTCAGGTAACAGCCTCGGTACTCGATAGTGTTGGGGTGACGAAGCTTCTGCAGAAACTTCACCTCTTTGATGATGTCCTGCCATTTCTGCACAAAACACACAAGAAAGATCTGAATTCTGAGATAAAAAAATTTATAAATTATAAGCTAAGAAATGGCAAAAAGTCAAAATTATGGCATAGTCACAATTTCTGATTTCCGACTTATTTTTCATACTGTCAATTTTGTCTAGTGTGAAAAAGTAATGAGTCTATTCTGAAGTACTTCTTACTCACTTCCACCTCTGTATGGGATAAATAAAGTTTACTTAACTTGAAATTAGGACTGCACGATATTAGCAAAACTTGTGATAAGTGTGTACAATAATATTAATACGATAATATCATGATATTTGACGTCCACGTACAGAAATGTTAATTTCATCTTCTAATAAAAATGTTCCTTAACCCATACAGACCCAGGGCTACATTAGTGTCAGTTCTGTATGAGTTAGGGAAGGCGAAATTTCTAAAAAAAAAAATCTTGACCATTCACCGAGCCTCATTAAGCGGTTACCGAGAAAAAGAAAAAAAAAATTACACAGCCATTAGGCCAAACAAAATAATACATGTGGTTCCGGTCACCCGACCGACACAATTTTTTTTTTAGGACGAAAATGCCGACTATGTAAACATTTTATCAGTTTGTCAAAATAAATTAAATATAATGAAACGGCCGACTGCCGACTCTTATCTTCGAAATTCCCAATGACTGATGATGAGAGAATTTATTTCTCCGTATTTAGTCCGTATTCATGTTTACCAACATCTGTCACCTGTCTGACCACCGTGATTTATGACTAGCGACAAACGACGACCATATACATGGTGTCCATGTCCATCAAAACAACCCTCAATGCATGTGATTGCTGCGCCAGTTTTGATTGGCTGTTGGCCTCTTGATGAATCTTTGGTACATGGTGTGTTAATTTCCCACTCACTTCACACTTGGTTTGTTTCAAAAACACCAGCGTTTGTTTATTCATTGGGAAGATGGTTTCATATCTTTATGGAGCATCTCTTGGTCACACAGACTTGTGTGCCTGGTGTGGGGAACCAAATACAAATCCTCTTCCAGAGCTAAAAAATAAATTTAAAACTGTACTCCCGCTCTGTCAAGATTGTGAGGAATGTGAAGAAGCCAGTAACAAAACAGCAGTATGGTAAGAGGAAATAAGTTGAACAGTAAATAGATAGCTGTATATGTCCACTAAAGCCTTCAATATTGGGGCCTTTATTTCATTAAATAATATTTAGATGTGGATAGAATTTACATTTGTACTTAAACTGTATTTTTGTTGAAAAAAAATCAATAAAAGACAAAATGTTGATGTCAAATCAGATTTTATTGTACTACAATCATCTAAAATTCATTTATGCTCTCTTAAAATATTCTGTAAATATACATGTACATGTACATGGAAAATCTGAGGCAATGTGTTGATTTTCTAACTGCTGGAAAGAATAACTGATATTAAATCTGAATTTTTGGAGCTTCTTTTTAGAAGACGGGTATATAAAATTGTAAATAAAATAAAATATGGATGACCGACCTACCTACCCAATTTATTCCTATCCATGTGATGGGAACCACATATATTATTTGTTTGGCCTTATGCACCACAGACAGACAGATAAATACTTTACTCATCCCCTCAGACAAATTCACCACAGCACGCTTTAGTCACTTCGCCTTTTAAACACGAGTCACACTGCGAGTGATGTTATGTTAAAAGCTGATATTAAATTGTCGCACACAGAGAAAACATTAGATGTTACAGTAAATTCTGCTGCTAAATATGGTGTCAAAAAAAAAGCTTAGTGACGTCCACCAGCCTACGTCAGTACTGAACAAACTGCTTTGGCTGTAGCACACTCCTCATGTCAATTTAAAGGTGTGGTGGGAGATCTTCTTTTGGAACATTACTGATCATCTTTACAATGATTGATTTGCTGATATGTCCATCAAACAACATGCATGTTCACATAAACAGCTTTGGTGGAAAAGTTGACAACCTGCGTAAAAACCAAAGTAAAAATTGTATTTGAAAAAGCTACGGCCATGAAGAAGCTGATGATGAAGGAAACACGACAAGGGTTTTCCAGCACTGGTGTCAACTGAAAAAGGAGAAGGGGTCCCAAACCCATGATAAGGTGACCATGATTCTAAAGTCAAAAATCATGAGATAATAAAAGACAAAATTCTATTCTATCTCTTACACACACACACATACACACACTTAATGAGGTCAGTGGTGATGGTCCTTACCTCGTTGGTCTGTTTGCCGCTGTAGGACATTTTCTTGATGGCCACCACCTCATTGTTGCGCACGTCTCGGGCCTTTTTCAGAGACAAGAACACAGACACAATTAAAACTTAGACAGAAACTAGGGTTGTCACGATACTAAAATTTCCAACTCGATACCGATACTAAGGATAATACTCTATACTAATTTCGATACTGGAGATGTGAGGGATTCCTTTTAAAATTTCCTCCATGGACTGTTAAAAAAAGGTAGTGAGTGCAGGTGCAGAATAAATACATGTCTATCTCTTGCCAAGTTAAGGTAGGTCTATCTTTTTTCTCAAGCCCTTCTGCAGTGCTAACTGCAAGCCTCTTTATGGTCGAGCATTATGTGCGCGGGCGGCAGCGTATTGCAGAACGTGTGCCATTGTGCGCGCCAGTGCACGTACCAGAGCGCGTCCTGTAACGTGTGATATAATAAAGACAACGCGTGGCTATGTGAACACTTTGTCTTGCCATACGGGACTAGCAGCGCGCATGTCAAAAATGATAGGCTGACATGCTCACGGTGGCCTCCGTGGTGGTAACGTGATGCTATGCGCTACCGCCTGGCTGCCGCCCGCGCGCATAAACGTTCGACTATATGGAGGCCTTTAAAAGCAAAGTTACATGGGATGGTCCAATCACAGACCTATAGAAATAGTGTATAGGTCTGTGGTCGCACTGGCGTCATCCCGTGTGCTGTCAGAGGCAGCTGGAGAAAAAAAGAGACTTTAACTTACACGCCGGCATTACGGCTGTGCCAGAGCTGACCGCGTTGATGCCTGTTTACAATTCTTAACGTTACCCACTACAAAAAAGCAGCGACGCCATAAAAACAAAAATCAATTTTCCAGCAACTTAGTATCTAATTAGATACCAAGGGTCAATATCGATTTAGTATCTAAAATCGATTTTTTTTGACAACCCTAACAGAAACTGAGTCAAAGGTCAGCACTCCGGCTTCTTGAGTCCGATTAATGCGGAACAGACGTTATCCAAGTTGCCCTGGGAACCACACATGACCTCGTTTTAATCGTAAAGCTATTGATGGGCTTAAAAGCTGTTAATGGGCCGTCGGCTGGGATAACTGGTGTCTGTGACCAACTCTGAACACTAGTGGCGGGGGGTTATTTCCATTTTGGTCTGTGGAGTCACTCGCCCACTAAACCTGCATGGAAAAGGCAGCTCAAGAAGTTTCAAATGATTGGCCACATTTTGAAGGATAGTGGCGGTGATTGATTAAAATTACAACATTGCGCTGCAATTCACAGGGATTGACTGAATTTATGTTGAAGTTGCAAATTGAAACATTGGAGGGTTTGAATGTGATGAACAATGATGATGAATTTGCCTGCACATGACTGTAAAAGCTGCATGTGGAGTGTTCTGCTGTGGAGCCACACAATCAGTGTCCTCAGCAGCGTTTTGTGCCGTGCATTCAGAGAATCCTTAAAAGGCTGTTCGAGACCCAAACCAAAATAGAGCATGTGCATCATCACTGCATCACTCGACTGAAGCTCAACGCAGCTCTGGGTCGACTGGTGTTTCCAGGCCAACGCATGTTCACATCCAGCTGACTTTTATCTAAACTGGGTCACAACTAGACCTGTGTGTTTGCAATCTGAATACACAATAGAAAACACTATATGTGAGCATAACTACAGGTTAACTAGAGCTTAACAAGTCAGTCAGAGACAGCAGACCTCCACCAAGGCTTGATATAATACCATATGAGATCAAAACATGATGTGATGGAGCCATGGGTGTTGACCCAGCTGATGTCTGAAGGTCAGACCATGTGAAGGGTTCTACACTAACTGTTTTTTTCCAGGAGCACACGTGCCCCTAAGTTAAAAAATTTTAGGAGCACACAAAAAAAATAGGGGCACAAGTAGGTTTTATTTTTAAATGTTTATTTATTTACAGTGCAGTACTTACGCACAGATACCAACATTGTTGAATGACTGCTGTCATTTGTGTTAATTTAGAGCAGACCATAATATAACTTTGTATTATGGGATGTTTTGTCCTTTGATACATTTTAGAACGTTGTATTGGCTGCCTTGTTATTAGATCCATTTTAGAATGATTAACCCTTTAACTCCTGAGACTGAGACACAGTAAAAAATAAAATAAGATAAAATAAACAACACAATGAACAAAAAACAGTCAAAGTGATCAGTAAAATGAACAAAAATGAATAATAAACCAACAAAATAATATGTAACATGAACAAAGTAAGACACTAACAGAACACAATTAAAGAAAAATAATAAAATAAAAAAACAGAAAAATAAACAAAATAATCAACATAAACAGAAACTAATATATATTCACAAAATAAGAAATAACGTGGAAAAAAAGGCAAAAAACAAAAACCCACAAAACCCAAAATGAAGTAAAAAAAAAAAAAAAGGAATAAATAACTAGTGTTGTAATTTGGTTCCAGTAGTTTTAGTTTGGGCTTTTTCTTTTTCTTAATCACTTGCTTTTCGACACCTGTACATCAGTTCCATGAACAAAATTCTCAGTAAAATAACAGTTAAAAAAACACTTGAATTTGTCTGAATTTTTAAACTAAACCATCCACTCAGAACGTGTCAGCGCTGACGCATCAGGAGTTAAAGGGTTAATCCTTTCAATATGTGCCGTGTTCGTCTCTATGTGGAGCTGTTCACACACTTTTAATTCATTTCTAGTAGGTTTTCATTAACTCCTCAGGTCTGTGTGTCTTATTGTTGCTGCAACAAACACTCGCACATGTGTGACTGTTTTGTTTTCCTCGTTCACATGATGAAATATTTGGTCACAAATGCCAGTGAAATGGGCGCACTGTAGAACCCTGTCCATGTGAATGAAAAAAACCTGAGATATTACCACTGATGTGTTTTAGCTGTTGACCTTTAGTGTGACCTTCATTGCTCAAAATGTAATGGGTTCTTCCTTGACCCAATATCTATCATTCCCGTTCAGAACTTTTTACATAATCCTGCTGAGAGACAGAGAGACACACCGAGACAGACAGAGAAAGAAAAATAGAGACAGCCAGACAGATCTTCTACTCACAAAGTAAACGGCTCCAAAGCTGCCGTGGCCAATTTCTCGGAGGTCAGCGAACAGCTTCTCCGGGTCATCTTTACAGAACAGATCAGCCACCTCCGGGTCTTTCAGATTACCCGCCCGTGCATTTGAGGGCATGGCCAGGGCCTGGAAAAGACACGCACACAAAACGTCACATGATGTTAATTTTTTTAACTCTTGTATTATATGGGTCAATTTGACCCATTTCAAATTTTTTTTAAGTTGTTTAAGTTTAAGTTTTTAAGTTGACCAAAGTATAGGTTATCATTTATTTTTCTTAATGAAATTTTGGGACTTTTCCTTATCCAAGGTCATAATGGATTAGATTTATATAGCGCTTTTCAAGGCACCCAAAGCGCTTCACATTAGTGTTCCATTATTCATTCACTCTCACATGCTCCCTCTGGTGGTGGTAAACTACATATGTAGTCACAGTTGGCCTGGGGCAGACTGACAGAAGCGTGGCTGCCATTTCGTGCCTAATATATAAAACTTCTGTGACATGTCCATCAGAGTGTCCTTTAACATCTGTCAACAATTTGTGTCAATCGGATACAAATTATTATGCGTTGCTAAGGACTTCCTACCCCAAAACAGTCCAAAACTTTAACGGACAATATCTAAAACTATGCAAATTGTAAAATATGTCCAAATGTGGATATTAAAATGACCATAACTTTGGTTCTACTTGTGATAGAAACATTTTTTCACCATCTTAAACCTTAGTTTCCACTCTACCAAGATACACACATAACTCTGTTTGGATTTACACACACTTATGCCTGGTTTACTGGTGGTGGGTCACATATGTGAAATCTGGACACTTTGATGTGTAGTGTAGTGCCTGCATTGTTTGTATACAAAGACAATGTTATGGGTAATTTTTACCCGGCCACTGTAAGTAGCTGCTCAGATCTAAAATAAACATGTCTCTTTGATGTGCTTTGTTTTGACTGGCCAATTATTTGTATTTTGATTTCCTTTGAAGAGTCATTCAGACCCAGGTGGGTAGAGTAAGAACTTTCTCTCCCTTGTCCTTATCACATTTTTCATGTTGTCTCTTTGACAAACACCAAAAAATGAGTTCCAGAAAGTTTATTCTTGAAGAGGCTTTAACACAGATGTTGAACAGGGAAAGTGATGCAGAGGAAGAGATTTCAGAGACAGAGGACAAGACTATTGATTGTAAATTTTCCTATGATGAGGATGAGGTTTGTGAAGATAAAAGTTTGATGAAATGGTTCTTCAATTTAGTTTTGGAATAAAAAAAACAAAACAACAACTATGTATTAGAGCTGGGCAAAAAATCGATTTAGATTTAAAATCGAGTTTTATGAAAAAATCGATTCATATTTTAGGAAAATCGTGCAATCCGATTCCCCTCCACACGCACTTTTTTTCCTTGCAAAAAGAAAACCATGAACCAGGCTGCTTTCCGTAGTTGCACATCTGAAGCGAAAGCATCCAATAGGGGGGGGGCAGAACTCTTAGAAAAGGCAGAGACTAGCGCTGCCAGTACTTCTTCAAAATGTTCAACAAACACTGAAAGCTTTTCTCGTGGCACACCTTATCAGTCCTGCACGGTTCTGATTTTGACATACCGCAACCGCCCGTACCCGTCATGTTTAAACTCCGACCCGTTTTCCGACGAAAAAAAAAATCCGCACCCGAACGACCCGCTATAAATGAACCCGATATCCGAACCGAACCCATATCCGACACAGCACAACATTTTTCACCCGTTTCGTGAAAATCCGCGGTTCACCCACGGGTACCCGAACCCGTGCAGGACTCTGAACCTTATGATAAACATGGAGCACGATGTGGAGCGATAACAGACACAATAACATCATATATCCAAAATATTGGTAACATGTTCAGGTTTATTGAAGTAGTTTGATTGATAATAAGGTTTTGTTTTATTTTGTCCTTACAAAGTAAAAATGTTACTAGTTTTATTTTTATCTTACTTTTGCACTACTACGTTTTTTACAATGTTTTTCCTGTAACAGTGGTGGATATGTCTGGACTTACTACAGTTCATGTAGACAAAGTCTCAGGTTACAGTTGCACCTTTTGCACAACTGATTTATTATTTACAATTATTTGTAGAAGTATTTTTGTTTTACATGTTATTTAATTAAAAAAGAAGACGAAAGAAACCACGTTTCTAGTGTTTTCATTTTCATTTAGCCCACGTGGGAAAAAATCGTATCGTGAATCGAGTTTTTTGGGAAAAAATCTGAGATTTTTTTAAAAGAGAAAATCGCCCAGCCCTACTATGTATCTTTTCTAAATGTTTATACTATCTAAAATAAAGTTGTTATTGGGTTTAAACTGGGTTTTTTTTACTGTGTTGAGTGGATTTAAAAGGAACAATGTAATTTTTTCCCCAACATAATACAAGGGTTAATATTCATTTAGCCAAAGGTCTACATGCGACGGTCACATAAGGTTGCCCCAACAGCACCACAGGATGGGCTAAACACAGAAGAAAAATTTTGTTGTACAATTATATGAAAGTACTTTCTCTCTTCTCACTCTCCATCGTGATAAAAAGCCAAAATTATGAGATAAAAAGTGAAGCATGGCAGAGTTGTGTTAAACCAACCTCCCAGGGCCATTTCTTCATGTGTTCAATGAATCCTATAGGTGTAGTTCTGCTGTGGTTTTTCCTCCAGCCGACACTAAAGCAACAGCAGCTGCATTAACCCCAGTAGAACCTCATGTTCCACTATTGTAGAAATAAGGCTCACATCCACTAGCATCCACAAACAGGACTCTACACTAACTTTTTTTTCCAGGAGCACACGTGCCCCTAAGTTAAAAAAATTTAGGAGCACATGAAAAAAAAAATAGGGGCACAAGTAGGTTTTATTTTTAAATGTTTATTTATTTACAGTGCAGTACTTACGCACAGATACCAACATTGTTGAATGACTGCTGTCATTTGTGTTAATTTAGAGCAGACCATAATATAACTTTGTATTATGGGATGTTTTGTCCTTTGATACATTTTAGAACGTTGTATTGGCTGCCTTGTTATTAGATCCATTTTAGAATGATTAACCCTTTAACTCCTGAGACTGAGACACAGTAAAAAATAAAATAAGATAAAATAAGCAACACAATGAACAAAAAACAGTCAAAGTGATCAGTAAAATGAACAAAAATGAATAATAAACCAACAAAATAATATGTAACATGAACAAAGTAAGACACTAACAGAACACAATTAAAGAAAAATAATAAAATTAAAAAAACAGAAAAATAAACAAAATAAGCAACATCAACAGAAACTAATATATATTCACAAAATAAGAAATAACGTGGAAAAAAAGTCAAAAAACAAAAACCCACAAAACCCAAAATGAAGTAAAAAAAAAAAGGAATAAATAACTAGTGTTGTAATTTGGTTCCAGTAGTTTTAGTTTGGGCTTTTTCTTTTTCTTAATCACTTGCTTTTCGACACCTGTACATCAGTTCCATGAACAAAATTCTCAGTAAAATAACAGTTAAAAAAACACTTGAATTTGTCTGAATTTTTAAACTAAACCATCCACTCAGAACGTGTCAGCGCTGACGCATCAGGAGTTAAAGGGTTAATCCTTTAATATGTGCCGTGTTCGTCTCTATGTGGAGCTGTTCACACACTTTTAATTCATTTCTAGTAGGTTTTCATTAACTCCTCAGGTCTGTGTGTCTTATTGTTGCTACAACAAACACTCGCACATGTGTGACTGTTTTGTTTTCCTCGTTCACATGATGAAATATTTGCTGCAAATGCGAGTGAAATGGGCGCACTGTAGAACCCTGTCCACAAAACACACTTTTTCTACTAAATCAAACATTACAAATGTCCAAACTCTGAGATAAAAAGTCAAAATTCCAAGTCACTAAGCACAACCATAATTAACCCATGTATATGGAACACTGTGGGTTTTGGACAAAATTTAAGTCTGAAGTGCACCTTATTATAGTCTGTAAAATAAACTAATGGAGGTTTTTCATACTAAAACAAAGACAAACATTTATATTTGTCATTATTTATAGGTTATTTTATAACTTTACTGGTTCTGACCCAGTTCAGATGAAATGCGACTGAATGTGGAGCGCCTGTTGGTCTTTATGGGAGTTGGATCATCTGGTGAACATCTGAACATCTCCACACGCTGACGTTTGAACACGTCAACGTCAACCACAGACATTTTACGGTCCAAGTCTAGAGACATGGAAAATGGAACCTGTTCTGTGCTCGTCGGGTCTCATGATGACCTTCATGGTCGACTCATTAAAGTAGAACCAAATGATTAAGTCCTGCTGTCGTCTGAGCGTGTCATCCACTGTCCTCGCGTCTGTCATCAAACACAACAGCTGTTTAACCACCGCTACTTCAATGTAGCATATATGATACATTTCCACAATAGTTTTTAATTCAGAATTATGTATTCGGAAGAGAGTAATTCTGAATCCTGGTCAGGTTTTGGTCAAAGCCAAAGTAGTCCCGGCAGGTTTCTTGGGGTCAACAAAATAAAACCTGTTTCTTCTCAAAACAGTATGTGTTGGAATGAGTGATTTATTTACATAACAAAACCGTCACAGAAGAAAACTCACCCTGTAATTGTTTGGAGCTACTTTCTCTCAATAGTGATCAATGTGCCAGCGTTATCACTGCTAACAGCTGTGCACCTGCACGTAGCAGCCGCTAACACTGACCAACAACTGATGAAAGTAGTTTGATAAGGCGTCACAGAAAAAAAAGATCAATAAATGTAACTAAAATGATAACACATATTGTTTGGAGAAGAAACAGGTTTTATTTTGTTGACCCCAGGAAACCTGCCGGTACTACTTTGGCTTTGACCAAAACCGGACCAGAAATGGGACACTGTCGGGGGTAAGTCACTGTGGGTGCACCAGACTAAAGACACTGATGACAAACACTTTCATCTGAAAAATACTCAACTGTCCCTTTTTGGGCTAAAATTCAGGTTTCTGAGTTGTAGACCTATTTGGACCCTGCGGTGAACCCTGATAATACACCATTTGTGTTACGACTGTTGGCGACAGATCCCCTTTATTGCTTTCTGCTCAGTCACAGTTCATCATGGACGATTGTACGCCTGCGTTCTTTGGGGAACCAGCTGCCGTTCCAAGTCCGTCTCAGCCTCACATTCCAGATCATATGTTTAATCCTCTACATTTGTGTGTCATGACCTGTTCTTGCTCCAAATAGATAACCTGTGGGAGATTCCACTGTTCTCTCTCTCACCAAAGAACTTCACAGGCCACCTGACAGCAGGGCTGGAGGGGAAAGTCAACATTCTTAAGCCTAATTTATACATCTGGAACTGGACGAAATTCATCTTCCCATTCCTGATGTTTCTCCCGGAGCTGGTATTTAGGCCTCTGTCCAGATTATGGATGTTGCATTTGAAATCCCCTAAGGGGCAGTAATGAGTCGCATTGCCAAGGTTTCAAGATACATGGTGTGTTTTGAAGCTGTGATTTAGATGTATTTAGTGTGGAGGCATGAAAAACAGACCAGAAATAGGCGCACAAGATGATGAGAACATGCAGTCACACACACAGAAACAACTAGCCTAGCAATGTTATCGGTATTCATTCCATGTATGGGTCTAGTGGTGCGTCATAGTCAGAGGAGGCGGGGCTAAAAGGTTGTCTTTCAAATCCTCTGTATGCAATAGGACGGTACTACAACCAATCAGTGTAATCTTTAGGATGACGTAGTTAGAGCGCCTGAAAGTTGACGGAAGAGTCCGGAGAAAGTTAGGAATGACTAAACAAAATGGTGGATTATGGAGCTGAACGACTGTTGTCGCTTCTGTAAAAAGAATTTAAAGATTGTTGACGTTTTCTCACATTCTTCACTCAGCTTTGATACAAAGAAATTTACACTCTTTGTTCTTCTTCTTCTATGGTTCTTAATACTTGTTTCTCTCACAATTGTTGCATTGTTGATTTGCTGCCACTAGGGGGGGGCAGGCTAAGAAACAACTGGAAATACGCCAAAACATGATATCTGATCAGCTTCGTCGAATATAAATCTTGACACTTAGTTCTACGTTACCTGGCGGAGGAGCCAGGTAGCCGATGGGATGTTGTTACCATGGCAACAAGTGGATCTAGTGACCAGAGAAGAATCAAGGAAACAATTAGGTAGCCTAGTAAACTAGCCCACTTATAGTTGCAAATATTTTTGCCTGAATCGCTGGTCAAGTGACACTCCATCGAGCCTCAGCCAGGACCGGTAACAATTTTAGCGGTCCAACCACAACGCTCCATCTGTGTAGCAAGATTGTAGGGCAGGGCTTAGCACAATACTAAATTCAACGTGTCAATATTTTTTTTTTTAGAATTAAGTCGTAATAAAATTGTTAGGTGGCCAAAAATTCCCACCCCTGCGTGACGGAATCTGGAAAGTATCGTCACAACAGCAGCGAGAAAATATGTGCAAAAGCGTGGAATGTTTCTGAGCGTAGGAACGTTTGTGAACATGAGAGACGCTGCTGAAGCCTGTGGTTGGGTGTGCAGAGGAGACGACAGCTGAAAATGGGTCAGTTTGGAAGAGAGCAGAATGCATTTTCCAACATGTTTAACACATTAATTATGTTCTGCACAGCTGAAGACGCATGGGTTTAAAAACAACCTGAGCCAAGCAGCAGTGGGTTCAGGAGAGACTAAAATACTGTCAACTAGTACTGTTTAGACACTACCTTTATTATCTACAGCTTCATCAAATTACTGCATTTTATTACATTTTCCTTTGCATTAAGAGCCAAATTTATTACATATTCAGGGGTTTATTTTCAGGAAATGATTACATAATGTTTTATTACATTTTCCATTGAGTTAAGTTTATTACATTCTCAGGAAATTATATTATTGCATGTTATTACATTTTCAATTAAGTGTAAAGTTTATTAAATTTTCGAGAAATTTCATTAAATTTTTGATTAAGTGCAAATTTTATTATATTTTGAGAAAATTATGACATTATTGCATCTTATTAAATTTCCAATTGAGTTAAGTGCGAATTTCATGATATTTTCAGGAACTTCTCACATTATTGTGTTTCATTACATTTTCAATGAAGTGTTAATGTTACTCCATTTTCAGGACACTGCTGGTTATAGGGTGCAACATACAAGGCTGCTTCCAAACAATGCTTAGACTTTAAATGGACTTTAAATGGTGTGTATTTCTGTCATTTTTCCAAGGAACAACTTTAAGCTCTTCCAACAATGAGCAAGCACATTTCTTGAGCGTCCACGACAAGCCTGGTTGAGTTTAACCCATAAAGACCCAGAGATCATTTTGAAGCACTTCCCAAATTCATTTATCTATAATTAAACCTTTAATAACTGACTTATCTCCATTTGTTTATTTTTTATGAAAAATGATATTTTTCCTATATTTAATTCAGATGATGTAGATATTTAAGAAAACTATGTATATTCAAAGTTCAATGTATTAAAATAGAGAAAAATCAAGAAAAAGTTAAGTTAAAGTTTTTAAGCAAAGCTGTTGCTAACTGAATATAAAAACAAGTGTAGAAGATGACAGTGTTTCCATGGTAACTACAGTCTCTGAACATCCAAATATGATCATATCCGACGACCACGAAAAGATGAAGAACTGTATTTTAATAATGATAATGGATTGGATTTATATAGTGGGTTTTTTGGCCACTCAAAACATTTTACATTTAAATCTTGTGTTTCTGCTCAGGTTCATGAGCTTCACACCAGGGTCTGGTAAACCACCATAGATATTCTGTTATTCAAGCAAAATTGTGGACGGACCAATCAGGATCAGTGGGCGTGATTTTAACAGTAATGATGAAATCATAGGAGAGAGAGAATAGCATGGAGGAGACTGAACTGGGCTTCGATTCTGGAATTTGAACAGTGTTGTGGAAACTAGTGCACATCGATTGTTTAAAAGATGAACAGAACAGTTTTAAAGAATTTATTTGTGATAAGAATGTTATGTCTCTTCTACAAACCAGGTATGATAAGAGCTTCTACTTTCATCTACGTTACATGCTGCTTTAATTTGATTGGTTGAAGTAGGATGTCATTCAAAATGACAAACACCAGGTTTCTCCAATCAGGGCCAATGATTTTGATTGACAGCCCCACCTTAACAAAGAGAAGCTAATGGTGCTTTAGCAGATGGAAGATGTGAGCAGACGTGAGGAGCATCCGTACATGTGCAGTCAGTCTGGTTAGAATTGAACAGTTTAGATCAGTAGATGGTTTGTGTCATCGGTGACTCTAAAGAGAAAGAAAAAACTGGGAAGTAACGGTGGAGACGATGTGTCAGCGGAGCCTGACGACCACGAGGTCACATGAACCAAACCAACGCTTGACATAACCCCCCCCCCATGGACAAAAACACAAGTTGCTGAATAAACAGGATAAACAGTTTAGTCAGGGAGGGGTCCAAACATGAAACAGACACTTCACATGTTCTTCTGATGGAAAAGGAAAACCACAGGAAGTCTGGACTAAATATTGGGATTTTCTGCCCAGGGTGGGAAACTCCGGCTCAGTTTAGACTTTATCACACCTGTTCACATCCCACAATCCTCCAGCTGCTGGAAAAACTACCAGTTTAACCATTAAACACCCAAACAGCCACCAGTTTAACCATTAAACAGCCACCAGTTTAACCATTAAACAGCCACCAGTTTAACCATTAAACAGCCACCAGTTTAACCATTAAACAGCCACCAGTTTAACCATTAAACAGCCACCAGTTTAACCATTAAACAGCCACCAGTTTAACCATTAAACAGCCACCAGTTTAACCATTAAACAGCCACCAGTTTAACCATTAAACAGCCACCAGTTTAACCATCAACAGCCACCAGTTTAACCATCAACAGCCACCAGTTTAACCATTAAACAGTCACCAGTTTAACCATTAAACACCCAAGCCATTGACCGATGTTTATTTCCTGCTGAACCAATAATTAAATATGTGCAATTAATGGACAGGGAGATTTCAATTTCAATGTGGAATTTTTGTACAATTATTGTGCACACGTACAATGCAATGTCAATTCTCAAACAATATCTTATGCAGCTGTTATATTTTAGAATTCATGCAGTCTTTAAAAAGAGCTAGATCTTCAAACCCTGGTTTGTTTGAATTCTCACAACCATGGCAACATTTGTGGAAAAGATTGTTTGTCTACTATTTATGGTTTTGCCGTGAGGACGAGTTATTGAGACATTTTTCAGCTTAATTTTTTCTTCTCTCGTGCTCTAGCGATGACATCACCCACTGATAAAAAGTCAGATTTTGGTCTTTTCAGGGTGGATTTACTGAGTTCTCTATCGACAACCGTAAATCACACCCTCATGACAATCACATCCTAAAGACACCACAAAAATGACTGTGTTTGAAAGTTTAAATGAAGTCTGTGCCACAAAGTATGAAGAAGCAGGAGTGTTGGAAAAAAAGGCTTTTTTTTGTCAGTTCCATTAAATGGTAAATAGACTGTACTTATATAGTTCATTTTATCCACCAGTTGGTGCCCAAAGCGCTTTACAATTCCTTACATTCACCCATTAACACACACACACACACTCATGCACCAGTACACAACTGCTGCTGATACACTGGCGCTGGTTCAGTGTCTTGCCCAAGAACACTTCGACATGTGGCCAGCCAGAAGCAGGACTTGAACCGCCAACCCTTCGATCACTGGATGACCTGGTCTACCAACTGAGCCACAGCCGCCCCCGTGATTAAGAATGAATGGGGTTTTATTTGGCACAGTAATGCAAAATTCGTGTGACATATGGGAATTATCAGACTACACATGTAGTCCCTGGGATAACCTGAAGAATTTTCCCTATTTACTACAAAATGCTACGATGTATTGTTCAGGAGTTAAAGCCAGGTAAACATGGCCCAATTAATTTCAGATTGACTGGTTTTTCATGTTTAAAACCAAATCTGATATCACAATGTCAATGCTGATAGATAGCACATCTTTTGAGACAGTCTGCACATTTTAGGTCTATTTACAGCGGTGCGGGCTGCATCCCCCCCCCCCAAAAGTTTATTGTATAATTCAGAATAAATACGACTCACAATATACCCTAGAATAAGTTGTAAATCAGAAATGGTGGCTGGCTATGTCATAATTTTGACTTTTTATCTCATAGTTCTCCATTTCTTTGCTCATACTTTTTTTTATCTCATAATTCTGACATTTTCCTCATAAGTCAGATTTTTTTGTCAGAATTTTGAGTTTTTAATCTCACAATTTAGATTTTTCAATCTCATAATTTTGCCTTTTCGAACTATTTATGAGTTTTGAATTTTTCCTTACATTTGTTCATAAATATCTGTACTTTATACTCTTTACATTGAGAGAAATATTGGGAGTTTATACACTTTACATTTATATAAACATCTGTGCTTTATACTGCTTGACTTTTTTCTCATAATCATGCTTTTTATTTAAATCTCCTATTTATATCTTGAGTTGTTCCTAAATGTTCTGTCCATACCCACTAAACTCAGTACCATGACCCAATAAAACACATAATCTACACACTAACTCACTTTTAAAGGCTAGCTATATATATATATATATATATATATATATATATATATATATATATGTGTGTGTGTGTGTGTGTGTGTGACATTTTTCTGATTTTCCCTGCTTAAATAAGTATTATATCATCCATAGCAAAACAAATAATGAAATTTTCCTTTTTTAAAATTTAGAAGATGTATTTTTTCCACTTTTACTTCAAGGAGTTGAATTAGTACTTCTACTTTTACCAGAGTAGCTGTTCTTGTACTGCAGTACAGAATGTGAGTACTTTGCCCACCTATGTTAGTGAGGTAGCTAAAACTCCCGAAAGATGACAACACTATCATTAAATCACAGTAGTTTTGGATGTCACCTCTTTATTAAACAGTCACTAAATGTTGTTTAATAATTCACAGTCATTGATGTGACTGGTATTAAAGTCTTACTTCTTCATAAGAAATCGGTTTGTGTCTTAGTCATTTAAAGTAAATGTCAGACAGTAGAGTAAACGACATCAAATGTATGACAATAATCCCCAATTTGCTGAAGGCCTCAAAACAAATCAAGAGACCGTTGAATGTCCCCGGACCCAAGTTTGAAAACCTCTGGCAAAGCTAACTAGGTTAGCTGGCTCTGCGGCTAACTGGAGCAGCTAGCTGTAGAGCTAAACCCAGCATTAGCGGACTTACCGCGGCTTATTGTGGTTCCGCTCTGGAACGAAAAACAAGTGTTAGCAGCCAAACTAACGACTCCCAATCCACATAGTCCGGGTTCTGTCGCAGTAGTTAATGGAGCCAACTCTGTCCCATATCCGCCGGTGCCCGTCCTGCTTTCAGAGCGACAGTGAAAGTAATTCACGGAGTAAAATAGCAACTTAATGCTTTCCCTCTGAAAGCAACCTTAGCTAATTGGCTAGCTTAGCTTTGATAGCTTGCAGGCTCCCGTTAGCCGTTCTCCGGGGTGTGGCTGCTGTTTCTCCGCGGTGTCTTTCCTCAAAGCATAATGGCCCGTTAAAATAAGTTATTAAAATATATACCCCTGAAATCACACTCAACATCTGAGCTCCATCCTGGGCGTGCATTTATTTCTGACACCGTTTTTGTTCTGGCTATATTCAAGATGGCACAGACCGGAGGGGCGGGACTCAGTCGGTATTGACCGGAAACGACTAATTCTATTTCCGGCGAGGAAATAAAATCGACCCAGATAATACAATGGCTCGAAGGCTTTATTTGATGAAAGTACAGCACTTTAACTTTTCCCAATAACTCATTTTTTTCATTCGTTCATTAAAGGTCTCATTTATATGCAAAACATAATCTATTAAGACCAGTGGCGGCCGGTCTACTTGGGCGCAGGGGCGCCGCCCCATGGCGGACGTGTGAAAAAAACTAAACAAAAAAAAAACATAATTTGATCTCAAAACATTTAAATTAGCAGGCTAAAATCTTTGATATATATTAGTATTAGTATTAATTTAACATAGTTCTGATATTTGTCATTAAATCCTTTGCAATGATATCTTTCATATTCACAAAACCAGTTACGCTTTGCTTACGTTAAGTTGTTACGTCGAACGGGGCGCAGTCCCTTCTCTCCTTTAATTTAACATAGAGGCTGTGTCCGAAACCACTCACTCGTTCCCTACTCCCTACTCCCTACATAGGGAAATACATGTAGTTCACTACATAGTGCCCTACAAAGTTCACTTAATTAAAAATGTTTAGGATACTACTACGGCACTGTTTAAATGCGTCATCATCGTTGAAGAATTAAAACATAACAACATCGTCTCAAAAAATTCAAATAGTTTTTAAGGTTTTTTGTATTACCGTCTGTGTAATAAAAAACACGAATAAACTTGGTTCATGACAGTTTTACTGTTATTAACTGTAAAACAACTCTTGTCTCACCTGTCATCCAACAGGTAGAGTTAACATTTACCGTTACTGAACAGCTGGAGTTCTGTCAGTATGACGTCCCATATCAATCTGTCCGTGTTTCTTTTAATCATACAACTCTCCGTAACATTTATCCTGTGGCAGAGTTGCTCCTTCTGTAATACTGTTGATAAACCACTGGATCATTTATTTTTTGGATGTACTGTCGTCTGTATCTCAGTGTTTTTGGTCTAAAATACATAATTGGATTTCAGTAAAAATGAACGATGTTCCATCCTTTGAATGACAGCATATCATTTTTTTACATGGATGATTTGGAATTTTTTATTCATTTATTAATATAATTATAATTCTGTAAGTATCATATTCACCGATGATTCACTGATAAAATGCAGAAACTCTAAGCCCTTGTTCCCTGGTTTTATTAATGACTTCAAGATTTTTTTTCATGTTTAAAAAAATAAGACATTGGACGACATTTATTATTTTAACCAAATAACTTAATTTGTTATCTGTTCATTTGAGGTGTCTAATGTAAACCTTATTTATACATTGTTTAATATTGTGTTTTACTGTAGTTTAGGTTATTATTATTATTATTTTTTTTTACAAAATCCCCAAGTTTATGTTTTTATATTTTATTTTAAATGTAATTTTAAGTTGTATTCATTATCCTCATTGAGAGTCAGTATATTGTAATTTCAATAAAATCTTTTTTTAAATCTCCATCCTTCAGTCATTTTTCGATTCGTGCAATGCATGATGGGATATAATGCTTTGGTTAGTGACCATCGATGCACACTACATTTCGCAGTGGATTGTGGGATACATTGAGTGACTATGTAGGGCTCATAAGTAGTTCACTACATATTGGGACACGCCTACAACATGGCCTGGTCCCTATATAGGGCCCTATGTAGGGAGTAGGGACTGGTTTCGGACACAGCCAGAGTCACTCTACCAGGAGTCTACACGTGACATAATGCATTTGATAGGAGGCCACACTACATGTGCTATGGTTGGATGTAGAAGCTGAAGAAAACAGCTAAAGGAGTGGTTAGATAGAGAGTGTGTAACGCAGTGAGGCTAGGCAGACTGACCGCAAAATAGATCGGAAGTAGGTTCTTTAAGGAGCCAAGAAGTGTATGACTGACAGACACAAATCAAGTTTATAAGATATAAGTTTTTAATATATGGTATATGCATTTAAAATATTGTATTCAGGTATTAATATAAGAAGATATTCAATAATAGAAAATATAACAATGATTAGTATTTCAGATTGATATATAAATAATAAAATGTATACATGAATGTATATATATATATATATATATATATATATATATATATATATATATACGTATATACATTTATATATTTATATATCGGCATGGTGGTGCAGTGGTTAGCGCGGTGGTGCGGTGGTTAGCGCGGTGGTGCGGTGGTTAGCGCGGTGGTGCGGTGGTTAGCACGGTGGTGCGGTGGTTAGCACGGTGGTGCGGTGGTGCAGTGGTTAGCACGGTGGTGCAGTGGTTAGCACGGTGGTGCAGTGGTTAGCACGGCGGTGCAGTGGTTAGCACGGCGGTGCAGTGGTTAGCACGGCGGTGCAGTGGTTAGCACGGCGGTGCAGTGGTTAGCACGGCGGTGCAGTGGTTAGCACGGCGGTGCAGTGGTTAGCACGGCGGTGCAGTGGTTAGCACGGCGGTGCAGTGGTTAGCACGGCGGTGCAGTGGTTAGCACGGCGGTGCAGTGGTTAGCACGGCGGTGCAGTGGTTAGCACTCGTGCCTCACAGCAAGAAGGACCCTGGTTCGAATCCCGTACCAGACCTTTCTGTGTGGAGTTTGCATGTCCTCCCCTTATCCGCGTGGGTTTTCGCCGGGCACTCCGGTTTCCTCCCACCATCCAAACACATGCACTGATAGGTTAATTGGTTAATCTAAAATTGTCCATAGGTGTGAATGTGAGAGTGATTGTTTGTCTATATATGTTCAGCCCTGAGATGAACTGGCGTCTCATACAGGGTGTACCCCGCCTTTGCCCATTGTAGCTGGATTAAGCCCCCAGTGACCCCCGTGACCCTAGTGAGGATAAAGCAGGTTCAGATATTTATATATCCAAGTATCAACAAATAACATATTCAAAGTACCAAAAAAAAATATGAAAACAAAATATATCCAAAGTCTGTTTGTATGATCGCAATGTCTTTTTGATCAAGCTTAACTCACAGGTGTGAGATTAATGTTCCAGTAATGTCTTTGATCCAAAGAAAGGGGGGGGGGGGTTGATCTCCTACCACAAAGTGGTGATCTGGTAGCTCGCCATGGGACTCAGAGAACCAGGTCCCAGTGTCCATGGGAAAGAGAGTGGGAGGGGAAAAAATCCTGACCGTTGCAGCGTAGAGTTAGCTCATAGGTGGAATGTTGAACAGAGTTGCTTGATTGTTGCTCGAGTTGAGAACACACAAAGTCAAGCGGAGTCAGCCCGGTGCTTCCAGCACGTTAGCCACAGTGAGTAACAGCGGGGACGTGACAGGAAAGGGAAATGACATGGGCCGCTCCAAACAATATGAAGTGACAGAAATATGAACTAATAAGATGAACTTTTATCTTTATATCTGCCATTTATTTATCATTGCTTAATCATCAATCAGTTATTTCTTATGATTTTTATTTACTTTTAATTTATTATTTCTTTTGTGATGTTCAGACCTTGTGGGTTACAAGTGTTTTAACTACAAACCTGCCACAAAGACACTGTGGTCAAGTGAGCCGTGATTGGCTGTTAAGGCAGCCGCCATTTCAATCTGATGCTAAATTCATCAACTTTAGCTTTAGTTATGAAACTGTCAATACTGGTTATTTTCACACTATGAGGTGAACTGGATTATAAGGAACATTAAGTGAAGATAAACACTAACAATAACTATAAACCTTGTTGAGTTCCAACACAGAACAAAACACACTCTTATTCTGCTAAATCAAATAAAAAAAAAAGTCCAAATTATGAGATAAAAAGTCAAAATGAGATAAAAAGTTCAGTTCAGTTTATTTTGAGCACGCAAATCATCAATAGAACAATCACAATGATCAACAAAACTTCCTTCTTGGACTTAAAAAGGAGTGGGAAGAATTTAAATGTATAAACTCCCACCCCCTTTTACAATGTAATAATCCAGCAGCGTCTGCATTCTATGTTTTAACTATCTGTTTTATATCTGTTTATCCTTAAACAAAAACATATAAAACCATTTATATACACATTATTTTATAAATCATTTCACACAATGCCATTTGTATAATCACCTATAAGTGTATTTGTATTCATTTAATATTTACGTATCGTAACAAGCCCCTACTGTCTGACCAATCCTCCTGAAATAGCCTGTAAGAAGCTCACAACAACATCATGTGACGTTTGTGATGAAGGCTTCAGGAAGTAGTTCAAACTAGTCCAGCAGGTGAACAAACACTGCATCTGTCTGTGAAAAAAAATCTAACTTTACAATCTGAACTTTTACAAGACTTTTCATTTTCATTCTTTTCATCTTTATGTGACTTAAACCATCAGGTCTTTTTCTAGATGTAGAAAATATGAACATATGAAAATATGAACATTTATATTTTATACACAATAAATTAAATAAAATTGAAGTTAAAGTTCCCAGTTCAGTCCAGAGGAGTGACTAGAGTCCTTCAGTCCTCTTCAGTCCACCTCCTCAATGGTGGGCTCCTGGGCTCCTCCTCGGGCCTCCTGTCCACAGGTGCGTGCAGAAGCTCCGCCCCCATATAGCTGACTGATGACAGGCTGACACGCCTCCAGCAGCTCTTTCTGCTTGTGCTGGTAGTCGTCTTTCTCAGCCAGTTGGTTGTTCTCTAACCAGGCCACAGTCTGCTCGCACTTCTGCATCAGCTTCTTCCTGTCCTCCTGGCTGATTCTGTCCTTCAGCTTTTCATCCTGCAGACTGCTCTTCACGTTGAAGGCGTACGACTCCAGCGAGTTCTTGGCAGCGATTCTGTCCCTTTGACGGTCGTCGTCAGCTTTGTACTCGTCGGCGTCCTGCACCATTCTGTCGATCTCTTCTTTGCTCAGTCGGCCTTTATCATTGCTGATGGTGATCTTCTTCTCTTTGCCGCTGCTTTTGTCCACGGCGGACACGTTCAAAATGCCGTTGGCGTCGACGTCAAAGATGACCTCGATCTGCGGAACGCCTCGCGGTGCGGGTGGGATTCCCGTCAGCTCGAACTTGCCCAGCAGATTGTTGTCTTTGGTCATTGCGCGTTCACCTTCGTAGACCTGGACGAGGACGCCGGGCTGGTTGTCCGAGTATGTGCTGAAGGTCTGGCTTTGTTTGGTGGGGATGGTTGTGTTGCGTTTGATCAAGGACGTCATGACTCCTCCGGCCGTCTCGATCCCCATGGACAGAGGTGACACGTCCAGCAGGAGCAGGTCCTTGACTTTAGCCGACGTGTCACCTGAAAGAACTGCGGCCTGGACGGCAGCTCCATAAGCCACCGCCTCGTCTGGGTTGATGCTCTTGTTCAGCTCCTTGCCGTTGAAGAACTCCTGCAGGAGTTTCTGGATTTTGGGGATTCGGGTGGAGCCTCCGACCAGGACGACATCGTGGATGTGTGGCTTGTCCATTTTGGCATCCCTCAGGGCTTTCTCCACCGGCTCCAACGTTTCCCTGAACAGGTCGGAGCACAGCTCCTCAAAGCGAGCTCTGGTGATGGAGGTGTAGAAGTCCACGCCCTCAAACAGGGAGTCGATCTCCATGCTGGCCTGGGAGCTGGAGGACAGCGTCCTCTTGGACCTTTCACATGCTGTGCGCAGCCTCCTCAGCGCTCTCTTGTTGTGAGTAATGTCCTTCTTGTGTTTCCTCTTGAACTCCTCCACAAAGTGGTTGACCAGACGGTTGTCAAAGTCTTCGCCGCCCAGGTGAGTGTTTCCAGCCGTGGATTTGACCTCAAAGATACCGTCGTCGATAGTCAGGACGGACACGTCGAAGGTACCTCCTCCCAGGTCAAAGATCAGGACATTACGTTCTCCTGACTCGCCTTTGTCCAGACCGTAGGCGATGGCGGCTGCTGTTGGCTCGTTGATGATCCTCAGGACGTTTAGTCCGGCGATGACGCCGGCATCTTTGGTGGCCTGTCGCTGAGAGTCGTTGAAGTAGGCGGGGACTGTGATGACGGCGTTGGACACGGTTTGGCCGAGGTAAGCTTCAGCGGTCTCCTTCATCTTCACCAGGACCATGGAGGAGATCTCCTCAGGGTAGAAAGTTTTGTCCTCCCCTTTGTACTGCACTTGGATTTTGGGTTTCCCTCGGTCTCCCACCACCCGGAAGGGCCAGTGTTTCATGTCCGCCTGGACCACTGGCTCCTCCAACCTTCGCCCGATCAGCCGCTTAGCGTCAAACACGGTGTTGCGGGGGTTCAGAGCCACCTGGTTCTTGGCGGCGTCTCCGATGAGCCTCTCGGCGTCAGTGAACGCCACATAGCTGGGCGTGGTCCTGTTTCCCTGGTCGTTGGCAATGATTTCCACCTTCCCGTGTTGGAACACACCCACACAGGAGTAGGTGGTGCCCAGGTCAATACCGATCGCTAAACCTTTGGATGCCACCGTCATGTTTGTGGTTTTTATTTGAGTCCTGGAATAAAAACAATGAAAATATTTCAAATAAATTCAAACCACAGCTGGACTTTATTTTGAAGGAGAAATTAACGCCATGTGTCCGAAGAATATATTTAAAGAATATTTCTACAGTTGGATAAACAGTTATTTTTAACTAAAAATATGGATTTAAGTTACTAAAATAATCAGGCCATGACAAAACACAAAATATTGTACAATATAGAAAACAGTAGAGGAAGTATTTATTCTCATTATTCTTATTAATTGTTATTATTCTAAAGCCATGAAACAACAGTTAAATATCACATATTTTTAGTCTGAATATAAACTGGATTAATGCATGGACTGTTAACAGTACAAGAAAAGATAAATAATAAACAATAAACAACAAAAAAACTCTATTTGTTACCTACTTTCCTATCTGCTCATTTGTTTTTTTTTGTTTTTTGTATATATGTCTATGTTTAGTACTTCAGTTATTGATTATTGGTATTGTTATAATCGTTATTGTTATTATTTTATTATTATCATCATTTTTGTACTATGCACTATATTACTATAAGATGAATTTAGGTTATTGGGGAAGTGAAGAAGGGGTAGAATTAAATAAACTTATGCTTCATCCTACTCCTTTTCAGACATGTCATTGTTATTATTATTATTGTTGTATTGATTATTGTTGCACTTTGCACATGTTCGAAATAAATCATTCAAATCAGATTAAACTGTTGTTATAAACCATGGCTGTAAACTGTGAATGGACGCTATGGATGTGTCCATACCAATATTTGGATGTTTCTAAAAGGTCCATATCAATTTGTGAATAGGAAATTACATGACATTTGGAAAACAAATGGTTACTGTATTTTCTGGACTATAAGGTGACATTTAAGACTTTAATTTTCTTCAAAAACCACAGTGCACCTTATATAGGGATTAATTCTGGTTGTGTTTAGTGACTGAGAATTTTGACTTTTTATCAAATGATGTTGTCTTAACTGAATGTGCTTTATTTATAATCCAATATGAATAATCTACAAAATAAACCATTCATTGACAGTGCGTTTTATAGTGATTAAATATTGTCATCAACGAACCTTTATCACGTGACAAAAACGAGACCAAACTACACGTAAATGTGAGACGTTATTTTACTTCGTTTAGCCGTGTTCTTTTTTTATTTTTATTATGTATTGTTGCTGTCTCTCGCTGGGAAGTCGTCAAAATTATGTCCCTACCAATGTCAACATCATGATTACGACCATGTTATAAACTCAACTTCATCTATTAAACCTACATTCACATACATTTCTACAAAAGTCTATGCAATAAAATGAATTAAAGTTCAGTTTTATAGAAGAAAAAATCAAATCAACAGAATAAGTGAACTTACAGGTGGAAAAACTAAAGCTGAGGAGGTTCGGTTCTGGTCGGATATGTGACGTCACTCTGACTCGGTTTTTTGCGGTTTGGCGCTGTTCGTCTGCACTCGGTTCGGGAGAGTTCGGCCGGTTCCACCCGTACTCGTCTCGGTTCCGTTAGGTTCTACTCTCGCTGTGTGCCTCATCTTCTCTCGTGTCTGGCTTTTATTTTCTCTCTGTCTGCTTCCGGTAGTTTCTAGAGCCTTCCCTGTTTCTGACCAATCAGAAGCTGAGCGCGAAGCGTGACGTCACCAGCCGAACTTTCTACTGTTTTCTGGAATAAACCCAGAAACGGACAGAAAATACTGGAAAAAAACACAACAAAACACCGTGGGGAAACCCGAAAACACAAGAAAACACCACAAAACACAACAAAGTGCAGAAAGAAGACAGATTTGACAAACAATAAATAAAAAAACAGAAAAGAATAAATGAGTACCAACATATTTCAGAGATGGTAAAAGTACTCACATTCTGTACTGAAGTAGAAGTACAACTACTTATGTGGAAAAATACTCTGGTAAAAGTAGAAATACTGATTCAACTACTTTACTTAAGTAGAAGTAAAAAAAGTAAAAAAAATAAAGGAAAAAAAAAAAGGAAAATGCATTTTAAAAATATGGATGAAATAAGACATATTTAAGCAGGAAGAATCAGGAAAATTATATATATATATATATATATATATATATATAAAGCCTTTAAAATTGAGTTAGTGTGCAGATGTTTTATTGGATCATGGTACTCAGTTTAGTGGGTATAGACAGAACATTTGGGGAAAATTTAAATAAAAAAAAAAAGCATAATTATGAGATTTTTAAAAATCCAAATTCTGAGAAAAAATGAATGAGATAAAAAATCAAAATTGTGACATAAAAAGTCAAAATCATCAGATAAAGATACGAAATTATGAAAGAAAAGTCTTATTTACATCTTATTTTTCATACTGTCACATTTGTCTAGTTTGAAAACGTAATGAGTCTATTGTGAGAATATAAAGAGTATAAAGTATATATATATATATAAAGAGTATAAAGTATATATATATATATATATATATATATATATATATATATATATATATATATATATATATATATATATACATAAAAAAAGATGTTCCTCTCGCCCCATCTGGGCGGTGTCTCCTTCAGACTCGGGTCCTCTACCAGAGGACATACTGTACAGGAACATCTGTAAAGAATATGGACTGGAGGTCAAGGGTCAAGATGGGAGAACCCCCCAAAGGTGACAGAGAACAAACAGGCCAAGATCCTGTGGGACTTCCAGATCCAGACCAGATGGTGATGGCCAATCAGCCTGACATAGTGGTGGTGGATAAACATGAGAAGACAGTGGTGGTGATAGATGTAGCAGTCCCCAGTGATAGCAACATGAGAAAGAAAGAACATGAGAAGAGAAGAGAAATACCAAGGGCTGAAAGAGGAGTTAGAGAAAATGTGGAGTGTGAAGGCAACAGTGGTACCAGTAGTGATGGGGGCACTAGGGGCAGTGACCCCCAAGCTGGGACAATGTCTCCAGCAGATACCAGGAACAACATCAGAGATCTGTGTCCAAAAGAGAACATTGTTAGGAACAGCTAAGATCCTGCACAGAACCCTCAGGCTCCCAGACCTCTGGTAGAGGACCTGAGTCTGAAGGAGACACCGCCCAGGTGGGGTGAGAGGAACATTTTTTTTAATATAACCATAATATCAAAGTTTCAAATCAGGTAAGTTTGATATGATGAATATTTTATCCCATCTAATTCCACTTTTTTCCAAACGTGTATAAGATTTTTTTTCCATTTATTTGTTCATTGTCAAACATAAAATTACCAGTAGATGTCACCCAAGAAATTTAATAGAATAAAATGCAGAACTGTACTGAACTGAACAGAACTGTACTGGGCCGGACCCTCTATTCTATTCTATTAAATTATATTAAAAGGAAAAACAAAATATGAATTCCACTTTACTTCATAGAATTGAAATTCCCACATTAAACAGATCAGCTTTGTTATTTCTTCTTCCTGCACAGATTCATGTATTTGACCTGAGGTCAAAGGTCATTCATTCAAATCCAGAGTTAGTTTAACACACAATCTGTTTGTTTGCATTTTTGATCTGAAACTAACCCTGAAGTTTATACAGAGAACAACACAAACAAGCTTTGACTAGGAAATAGTGTCTGTGTGTGTGTCTGTGTGTGTGTGTGTGTGTGTCTGTGTGTGTGTGTGTGTGTGTCTGTGTGTGTGTGTGTGTGTGTCTGTCTGTGTGTGTGTGTGTGTCTGTGTGTGTGTGTGTCTGTGTGTGTGTGTGTGTGTGTGTCTGTGTGTGTGTGTGTGTGTCTGTGTGTGTGTCTGTGTGTGTGTGTGTGTGTGTGTGTGTGTCTGTGTGTGTGTGTGTGTCTGTGTGTGTGTCTGTGTGTGTGTGTGTCTGTGTGTGTGTGTGTGTGTCTGTGTGTGTGTGTGTGTGTGTGTCTGTGTCTGTGTGTGTGTGTGTGTGTCTGTGTGTGTGTGTGTGTGTGTCTGTGTGTGTGTCTGTGTGTGTGTGTCTGTGTGTGTGTGTGTCTGTGTGTGTGTGTGTGTCTGTGTGTGTGTGTGTGTGTCTGTGTGTGTGTGTGTGTGTCTGTGTGTGTGTGTGTGTGTGTCTGTGTGTGTGTGTGTGTGTGTGTGTCTGTGTGTGTGTGTGTGTCTGTGTGTGTGTGTCTGTGTGTGTGTGTGTGTCTGTGTGTGTGTGTGTGTCTGTGTGTGTGTGTGTGTGTGTGTGTGTGTGTGTGTGTCTGTGTGTGTGTGTGTGTCTGTGTGTGTGGGTGTGTGTGTGTGTGTGTGCGTGTCTGTGTGGGTGCGTGTGTGTGTGTGCGTATGTGTGCGTATGTGTGTGTGTGTCTGTGTGGGTGTGGGTGTGCGTGTGTGTGTGTCTGTGTGGGTGTGGGTGCGCGTGTGTGTGTGTGTGGGTGTGTGTGTGTGTGTGTGTGTGTGTGCGTATGTGTGTGTGTGTGTGTGTGTCTGTGTGTGTCTGTGTGGGTGTGTGTGTGTGTGTGTGTGTGTCTGTGTGGGTGTGTGTGTGTGTGTGTGTGTGTGTGTGTGTCTGTGTGGGTGTGGGTGTGCGTGTGTGTGTGTCTGTGTGGGTGTGGGTGTGTGTGTGTGTGTCTGTGTGTGTCTGTGTGGGTGTGTGTGTGTGTGTGTGTGTGTCTGTGTGGGTGTGTGTGTGTGTGTGTGTGTGTGTGTGTCTGTGTGTCTGTGTGGGTGTGGGTGTGCGTGTGTGTGTGTCTGTGTGGGTGTGTGTGTGTGTGTGTGTGTGTGTGTGTCTGTGTGTCTGTGTGGGTGTGGGTGTGCGTGTGTGTGTGTCTGTGTGTCTGTGTGGGTGTAGGTGTGCGTGTGTGTGGGTGTAGGTGTGCGTGTGTGTGTGTGTGGGTGTGTGTAAGCTGACATTCCATACTCAAGTATACAGTCCACGTACTGTGCAGAGTATTTGTACAGTGTACAGTACAGGGTGTGCAGTATTTACAGCAGAGGTTTGGTAAGTTTTATTGGTCATGTGATATTTGTTGTCACAGTTCATGTATTTTTGACATTATTTATGATCACAGATGTTTAGGTTACAGGGTCTGAAGGATCTGGTCTGAGGGTTCCTTTACAGCAGGGCCGGTTCTGGTCTATCTGGTGCCCTAGGGTGGTGCAGTAGTTAACAGGGTGGTGCAGTGGTTAACAGGGTGGTGTAGTAGTTAACAGGGTGGTGTAGTGGTTAACAGGGTGGTGCAGTGGTTAACAGGGTGGTGTAGTAGTTAACAGGGTGGTGTAGTGGTTAACAGGGTGGTGCAGTAGTTAACAGGGTGGTGCAGTGGTTAACAGGGTGGTGCAGTAGTTAACAGGGTGGTGCAGTGGTTAACAGGGTGGTGTAGTGGTTAACAGGGTGGTGTAGTGGTTAACAGGGTGGTGTAGTAGTTAACAGGGTGGTGTAGTAGTTAACAGGGTGGTGTAGTAGTTAACAGGGTGGTGCAGTGGTTAACAGGGTGGTGCAGTGGTTAACAGGGTGGTGCAGTGGTTAACAGGGTGGTGCAGTGGTTAACAGGGTGGTGTAGTAGTTAACAGGGTGGTGTAGTGGTTAACAGGGTGGTGCAGTGGTTAACAGGGTGGTGCAGTGGTTAACAGGGTGGTGCAGTAGTTAACAGGGTGGTGCAGTAGTTAACAGGGTGGTGCAGTGGTTAACAGGGTGGTGCAGTAGTTAACAGGGTGGTGTAGTAGTTAACAGGGTGGTGTAGTGGTTAACAGGGTGGTGCAGTGGTTAACAGGGTGGTGCAGTAGTTAACAGGGTGGTGCAGTGGTTAACAGGGTGGTGCAGTAGTTAACAGGGTGGTGCAGTAGTTAACAGGGTGGTGCAGTGGTTAACAGGGTGGTGCAGTAGTTAACAGGGTGGTGCAGTGGTTAACAGGGTGGTGCAGTGGTTAACAGGGTGGTGTAGTGGTTAACAGGGTGGTGTAGTAGTTAACAGGGTGGTGTAGTAGTTAACAGGGTGGTGCAGTGGTTAACAGGGTGGTGTAGTAGTTAACAGGGTGGTGCAGTGGTTAACAGGGTGGTGTAGTGGTTAACAGGGTGGTGTAGTAGTTAACAGGGTGGTGTAGTAGTTAACAGGGTGGTGTAGTAGTTAACAGGGTGGTGCAGTGGTTAACAGGGTGGTGCAGTAGTTAACAGGGTGGTGTAGTAGTTAACAGGGTGGTGTAGTGGTTAACAGGGTGGTGCAGTAGTTAACAGGGTGGTGTAGTGGTTAACAGGGTGGTGCAGTGGTTAACAGGGTGGTGCAGTAGTTAACAGGGTGGTGCAGTGGTTAACAGGGAGGTGCAGTAGTTAACAGGGTGGTGCAGTAGTTAACAGGGTGGTGCAGTAGTTAACAGGGTGGTGCAGTGGTTAACAGGGTGGTGTAGTAGTTAACAGGGTGGTGTAGTGGTTAACAGGGTGGTGCAGTGGTTAACAGGGTGGTGCAGTAGTTAACAGGGTGGTGCAGTGGTTAACAGGGAGGTGCAGTAGTTAACAGGGTGGTGCAGTAGTTAACAGGGTGGTGCAGTAGTTAACAGGGTGGTGCAGTAGTTAACAGGGTGGTGCAGTAGTTAACACTGGTGCCTCACAGACAGAAAGTTGTTGGTTCTATTCCCACACCAGACCTTTCTGTGTGGAATTTACTCTGTGTGGCTCCTCCCACCATCCAAACACATGCACTGATAGGTTAACTAGTTAACTGGTTAACTAGTTAATCTAAATCCCCCATCGGTGTGAATGTGTCTGTGATTGTCAATATATGTTCAGCCCTGAGATGAACTGGAGAATCATACAGGGTGACCTCTGACCCCGCTTTCACCCACTGCAGCTGGATTAGGCCTCCAGTGACCCCTGTGACCCTAGTGAGGATAAAGCGGGTTCAGATGACGAGTGACTGAGTGTATTTTCTGGACTATAAGGTGAACTGAAAAGACATTCATTTTCCCAGAGTGAGACTAACATATGAATTAATTCTGGTTGTTTTTAGTGACTGGGAATTTAACTTTTTATCTGATAACGTTGACTTTTTATCACATAATTTTTGCTCTTTTAAAGTTGAGTGTTTTGTTCCAACTCAACAAGGTTCATAGTTATTGTAAGTGTTTATCTTCACTTAATGCTCCTTATAATCCAGTTCACCTTATAGTGTGAAAATACAGTAAATAAATCATTAAATGATACCATGTAAAGTATGGACTCAAATGCAGGATTCAGAGACAGAGATCAGTTTAATTAATAATGTGTGTGTAATGTGCGCTCCTTTCCCTCCTATGTGATCACCTCTGTATGGGTGACTGTCCGTCAGCTGACGACCAACAAAATCAGAGGTCAGGAGTTCAATGTTCGGTCCAAAAGGAAATCCAACACATTACCAGAGTACAGAAAGGAGTCCAAAACCAGGTGTCCGAAGTCCACTGTAGTACAGATGATAATTCCACTAAAAAGTAAAAAGGGGTGTTCGCCTAGGGCATCACATTGACCAGAACCGGCCCTGGTTCTTTCATCAGGGCGGCTGTGGTTCAGTTGGTAGAGTGGGTCGCCCAATGACCGAGAGGTTGGCGGTTCGCATCCCGGCTCTGGCTGTCCACATGTCGAAGCGTCCTTGGGCAAGACACTGAACCCTGACTTAGGCCCCCAGTAGGACTGACCTTTGACCTTAGAAACCTACTGGTGTATGAGTGTGTGTGTGAATGGCTGAATGAGAGGTTAATGTAAAGAGCTTTGAACCATGAAGGTGCTAAAGAACTATATAAATGCAGAACATTTACCATCTTCAGCTGAAGACCCGGTTTAATATGTTCTGCTTCACTGAGGAGCTGGAACCCATCCATGGCAGGACATGGTCTGGGACCACAGGTGGACCCACCAGTCCAGTAGTGTAGTGTTTGTTCTGTCATAAGGGGCAGCTGTGGTTCAGTTGGTAGAGCGGGTCATCTAATGATTCTAGGGTTGGCGGTTCATGTCTCAGTTGGCTGTCCACATGTTGAAGTGTCCTTGGGCGAGACATTGAACCCTAAGTTTCTTCCATAGAGAGCGGCCGTCTACTGGTGAATGGATGAATGTGAGGAATTGTAAAGAGCTTTAGGGACCAAGTGATGAATAAAATGATCTATATAAGTACAGTCCATTTACCATAAGCTCAGATCTTATGAAACATGAGTTCCATGTTGTTGCTTGTTTCTATTTGCATCTGTTTTTAGAGGAGGTGTGGCTGAAAGTGTGGCTTTGAACCTGACAGACGCACAATGAACACATCAGCACACACACACCTGCCGCTCACACACACCTTCATCATGGGGCTGAGGACGACGCTCTGTGGAATCTCTGTCTTCATCGTCTTCTTCATCACAGGTAAAAACTTACAAAGGTTTCATTTTCATATATATATATATATATATATATGTGTGTGTGTGTGTGTGTGTGTATACATATACTACATATATATGTAGTGGTAACTCTACTTACAAAATTGATTTATTCGAGAAGTGTTTCTGTACTATGAATTTTTCGTAAATAGTCTCATTTGACATTTTAATGTTCTGTAATACTATCCTCTAAACCCTTTAAAAATTATAACAAAAATGTACGAATTTTGTATGAAATATGTGTTTTCAGTTTTATAAACAGTATATTTTAGATGTCATTTATTGGTTAGGGTAAATGTATTTTCAGTGACCGCACATTAACCCTTTAAACTTCCACTCAATTTCACCTCAGTTTCTTAATAAAGTCAATTGAATGCTGTTCTTTAACCATTTTAATAACATGCAGTCTTACTTGCTGATATTATCAATGAAAATATGAAAATGAAAACAGAGATTAGAGGCAGGTCCTGTTAAATATGGTTCCTCTGTGGATAATTATGACACATAAAGGTTCAGATCAGCTGTTTGACATTTGTATTTTGAAAAAAATTGTGATTGTACCTGCTGTGGATATGTGATCTGACAGTGGTTTATTATATATCTTCCGTTGTCAAACTACATTAGGTCATGTGACGTTTGGGACAGGTTTGGGTGGTTTGCGTAAAATCTTTGAGCGCCTACTTCCAGCCTATCGTGTTCCAGCCTATCGTGTATGTAGACCCTTGGAAGTTTAAAGGGCTAAACATTAAACCATTTAATTGAACCAGACATGTGGGTCATTTTCATCCCAGACATGTGGGTCATTTTCATCCCAGACATGTGGGTCATTTTCATCCCAGATGTGGGTCATTTTCATCCCAGACATGTGGTCATTTTCATCCCAGACATGTGGGTCATTTTCATCCCAGACATGTGGGTCATTTTAATCCCAGACATGTGGTCATTTTCATCCCAGACATGTGGGTCATTTTCATCCCAGACATGTGGGTCATTTTCATCCCAGACATGTGGGTCATTTTCATCCCAGACATGTGGGTCATTTTCATCCCAGACATGTGGGTCATTTTCATCCCAGACATGTGGGTCATTTTAATCCCAGACATGTGGGTCATTTTAATCCCAGACATGTGGGTCATTTTCATCCCATACATGTGGGTCATTTTAATCCCAGATGTGGGTCATTTTCATCCAAGACATATGGGTCATTTTCATCCTAGACATGTGGGTCATTTTAATCCCAGACATGTGGGTCATTTTCATTCCATTGGGTTTGTTTTGTCACTTCCACCTTCAGTGTTTGTTGACAGATGTTTAGATCCAGGGACCGTTGACTTTGGCGGCTTTTCGTGATCTTCCTGGGGTGGGACATTTCATGGACATTTTTTTTCTGCGGGTTCCTAGGGTTTTGTCGGCATGTCTTTTGTTGGTGCTGGTGGAATGATGGCTCCTCCTCCTTTTTTATCATCCATTGTTTCCATTGTTGTCACTTCTTCTTTTCATTTTCATCAGAATCATTTTCTTTGGGCTCATGATGAATCATGAATACGTTCTGTAATAAAGTTTAAATGAACACACTAGGAAAAACTCACCAAACAACAGTAACTCTGTGATGAATGATGGTCAAAGGTCACCAAAAGCATCAGCTCCCTCATAGCCAATGGGATGATATGTACAGTAATGTACATAGTATTTATGTCTCTGGTTTCAGTTTCGTTTCATAAATAGAATTTTCTTTCGTATTCAGACATAAAAAATTGAGGTAAAGGTTTTTCGTTATTCGATTATTGGTTAGCTGGGTCTGTGGTCAGTAGAGGGACCACTGTAGTACATGCTCTTACCATATGATTTTGATATTAAACTTGTTTTTTTTTTTTATTGTTTCAGGAGGTGACGCACAGTTGGACGGTCAGTTCACTTTCAACGTTTTCAATAAATAGTTCACACTGAAGCAACATTTTATTGTGAAAATATCACATACTAACAGAAGAAAATTTAGCTTTACTGTGAAAAATTGTACTTGAACAGAAAACTGTTTAATTTTACTGTGAAAATATTGTATTGTAATACTTTAATTTTATAGTGAAAATATATTTTACCATGAGCATATATCATTTTACTCGGAAAGTATTTTAATATAACAATGTGTCATTTTAATGTGAAAATATTTGAGTTTAGCAGTAGGAAATTTATTTTTATTGTGAAAATATTTGACTATCACTGAATAAATGAATATGACTTTTGTCTTTCTGACCTGATGCTGATGATCGGACTGCAATGGACCGGATCGGATTTTCCCTCCAGTGTGCGGCCTAGCTCCTCTCAACTCGAAGACGTCAAAGATCGTGGGTGGCGAAGATGCGACCCCGGGGTCGTGGCCGTGGCAGGTCAGTCTGACCAGGTCTGGCTTCCACTTCTGCGGGGGTTCGCTCATTAACAGTCAGTGGGTCCTGACTGCCGCCCACTGCTTCCCCAGGTCAGTGTTCACGCCGTCACATGACCCACGCCGTCACATGACCCACGCCGTCACCGTGTTGCTGTTTTTGTGGTCTGTCTGGACTGAACAAAATCATCCTGTGGGGCAGGTCATAGAGTGGCTCGTCCAATCACACTGCTCTACAGTTTTTACCCCGCCCCTGAAGGGCAGAGGGGTAACGTGTTTAAGTCTCATAATTTAGACTCTTTTAAAGTTTGATTTATCAGAATCAGTGTGTTTTGTTCCGTGTTCCAACTCAACAATGTTTATAGTTATTGTTAGTGTTTATCTTCACTTAATGCTCCTTATAATCCAGTTCACCTTATAGTGTGAAAATACAGTAAATAAATCATTAAAGTTAACATTGACACTGATTATTCATGGACACTCAGTACGTACTCCATTAGATGTAGGACACTATGTTTATACATGATCATTTAGAATTACACTAAAAGGAAAGAGGGGTGTCGACCTAGTGTCGGCCGAGTGTCGGCCTAGTGTTGACCTAGTGTCGGCCGAGTGTCGACCTAGTGTCGGCCGAGTGTCGGCCTAGTGTCGGCCTGGTGTCGGCCGGGTGTCGACCTAGTGTCGGCCGAGTGTCGACCTAGTGTCGGCCGAGTGTCGACCTAGTGTCGGCCGAGTGTCGGCCTAGTGTCGGCCGAGTGTCGACCGCGTGTCGGCCGGGTGTCGACCTAGTGTCGGCCTAGTGTCGGCCGGGTGTCGACCTAGTGTCGGCCTAGTGTCGGCCTGGTGTCGGCCGCGTGTCGGCCGGGTGTCGACCTAGTGTCGGCCTAGTGTCGGCCTGGTGTCGGCCGGGTGTCGACCTAGTGTCGGCCTAGTGTCGGCCGAGTGTCGACCTGGTGTCGGCCGAGTGTCGGCCTGGTGTCGACCTGGTGTCGGCCGGGTGTCGGCCTGGTGTCGGCCGGGTGTCGGCCTGGTGTCGGCCGGGTGTCGGCCGGGTGTCGGCCGAGTGTCGGCCGGGTGTCGGCCGGGTGTCGGCCTGGTGTCGGCCTAGTGTCGGCCGAGTGTCGGCCTAGTGTCGGCCGAGTGTCGGCCGAGTGTCGGCCTAGTGTCGGCCGAGTGTCGGCCTAGTGTCGGCCGAGTGTCGGCCTAGTGTCGGCCGAGTGTCGGCCTAGTGTCGGCCGAGTGTCGGCCTAGTGTCGGCCGAGTGTCGGCCTAGTGTCGGCCGAGTGTCGGCCTAGTGTCGGCCGAGTGTCGGCCTAGTGTCGGCCGAGTGTCGGCCTAGTGTCGGCCGAGTGTCGGCCTAGTGTCGGCCGAGTGTCGGCCTAGTGTCGGCCGAGTGTCGGCCTAGTGTCGGCCGAGTGTTGGCCTAGGGCACCACATTGATCACAACCGGCCTTGGTTGTGGGTCCTCTCCTCCACCACTGTTGGTGTGAAATGCATTCTGGGATAGGAGGCTGCCCCAAGTACACACAAGTCGCCACCATTGATAAAATGGGCGTGTTCTCGGTGATATGCAAACTTGTGTATTGGAACAGGAACAGTACTTGGGCTACGACTGATGACGTTTCAGAAAGACACAAGAACACAAGTACGGACAAGAACTCAAATTGAGAAACGGCCCATGTTTTGAGAGGCAGATGTCCATTAAGATTTAAAATGTTTGCGAGGGGGCGGGGTTTGTTATGCCTGGCAACGAATAAAGCACATTAAGTGAAGTCAACATCATTAGATAAAAAAATCTAATTTATGAGATAAATTAAAATTCACAACCATAATTAATCCATATATACGTCGCACTGTGGTTTTAGTAGAAAATTAAAGTCTTTTCAGTGTCACCTTATAGTCCAGAAAATACAGTAACCTTTTGTTTCCCAAATGTCATGTCATTTCTTATTCAAACATTGGTATGGACATGTCCATAGCATGCATATGAAATTTAACACCCATTTTATGTAGTGGGAGGAGCTTCTACATTTGTGTTCACTGACCCGTTCCCTGTGGTGTGTTCAGGAGCAGTACCGACAGCCTGGTGGTCTACATCGGCCGAGACACCCAGGAAAACCCTAACCCCGATGAGGTGTCCCGGATGGTGACCCAGATCATCAACCACCCGGACTACGATAGTACTACGCTTGAAAACGACATGTCCCTCCTGCTGCTGTCCTCCCCCGTCCAATTCACCAACTACATCAGACCTGTTTGCCTGGCGGCGCCCGGCAGCACCTTTGCTGCCGGGACCGACATCTGGGTCACAGGTTGGGGAACCATCAACACTGATGGTGAGGCACGACTTAAAACTATTTATTTTGCTTAAGTAATTTTAAAGCCCTTTGAGACGACTTTGTTGTGATTTAGGGCTTTATAAATAAAATTGAATTGAATTGAATTGAAGTGGTACCATATGAAGTTTTATGGTCCCACACTTGTCATCACTTGTGGTCCAGACTCAACTCAATTTATGTGAATATTTATTTAATTATTTATTTCAGATCTGCATAATTTACTGCCTCAGCAGCAACTATTCTTCATGGGGCCCTACTGTACAAAACTCATTCAACAACAACAACAACAACAACAATAATAATAACAATAACAATAATAATAATAATAATAATAATAATGACAATAATAATAATAATAATAATAATAATAATAATGACAATAATAATGACAATAATAATAATAATAATAATAATAATAATAATAATAATAATAATAATAATAATAATAATAATAATAATAATGACAATAATAATAATAATAATGACAATAATAATGACAATAATAATAATAATAATAATAATAATAATAATAATGACAATAATAATAATAATAATAATAATAATAATAATAATAATAATAATAATAATAATAATAATAATAATAATAATGACAATAATAATAATAATAATGACAATAATAATGACAATAATAATGACAATAATAATAATAATAATAATAATAATAATAATAATAATAATAATAATAATAATAATAATAATAATAATAATAATAATAATAATAATAATGACAATAATAATAATAATAATAATAATAATAATAATAATAATAATAATAATAATAATAATAATGACAATAATAATAATAATAATGACAATAATAATGACAATAATAATGACAATAATAATAATAATAATAATAATAATAATAATAATAATAATAATAATAATAATAATAATAATAAAAGTTAATAACAACATACATAAAAAATAACATTTGATGAAGAGGATGAGAAAATATATTAATAAACTAGAAGTAAGCATTTGGACAAAAACAAAAGATAATGAAAACTAGCAAACTGTCTCTAAAAATGGATTCAAACAAACTGAATCAGAGGAATTAAAAAACTAAATAAAACTAAATTAAATTTTTTTTAAATTTATTAAATAGTACCAGTGCAGAAGCCCATGGTTACTGTGGTACCCCCCCCTGGACAAGCACATCCACAGATAGTGTTCTGTAGCCCTGAGTAATGACTGAAGGATAAATGTAGAAGCATGCTTTAGTACCATGTTTACAGAACCACTGGGTGGACATGGTACCACTGGGTGGACATGGTACCACTGGGTGGACATGGTACTAGAGCAGGTCATTAATAAACATATAAATGTTCAGTTTAAACTCTTCTGTTGATGATTTAACTGGTTCAGAGGCTGGACTTTAACGTGAGTGGATGAAACAGCGTCAGTGAAGATGACAAACAGATTTTTAATTGAATCACATGTAAGGATTTTAGATAAGACCCTCCTCTGAAAAAGGAGTGGGTGTAGAAGAGTCCCAGATGGTATAGTGAGGCACCATCTGGGACAGTCAGGGTAGACCTTACGAACTATGGAGCAGAATCTTTAGTTCAATCAGAAACATCAAATCAAAGCGTCAGGGTCGTCAGTGACAGATCCAGGTTGTTTACATACCGCTGTTCGTAATCTCAGGGTTCAAACTGGTTCTTTTGGTTTTTTTTGTTTGTTGTGGTCACCAGGTCCATATTGTGTTTGTGGTTTCCTGTAAGACTGCATTCATGCACAAAACCAGTTGGCTGACTTTTGATTACAGTACAGTCCATAGTTGGAATTTAAGACACACCCTGAAAAGTTCTTGGACATTCACCTGATGAATGAGTGAATGAGTCACTGCTGGTTTCCATCATGAATGATGACATTGATCTGAACTCATGTTGAAAAAGGTAAAACATTGAATAAACTCATAAATTCTTCTTCAACTTTGACTTTTTAGGATAACACAAAAAAAATCTAGTTGAGTGAACCAAATGAAATTGCATAACACAGGGGTTGTCAAACTTTTTTGGCCCAGGTCCCCCTTGGAGGGGTGACATTTTTCCATGTCCCCCCTCATCCTGGCGATACTGAAAATGATAAAAAACCACTTCAACAATGATTATTATGAAACAATGATAACCTTTTTTAATAGTGCTTTTGTGCAAACCAGCCACATTTTCAGGTATTATAATATAAATGAACACTTCAGAAACAACAATTTTAAATAATTTTAAAATAATAAACGGAACAAAAGACACACAAAACCGTGTGTGTGTGTGTGTGTGTGTGTGACAGACAGACAGACAGACAGACAGACAGACAGACAGAGACTTAATGAGAGGGATGATCTTGTCAAACTCAATATAACTATCAATGTACTTTCTCTTTTTAGGGTTAGGGCGTTTGTTTTTGTCATTGTCATTTTCATTGTCATTTCTTTTACCACTTCTTGAGGAACTTGGCGGACACAAAAATCGATCCATGTTCGCTGCAGGGTGGCTAAAAATAGCCTGTGACTCGCTCCATCTCAATTTAGTCAAGCTAGCGTCAAACAGCGCTGTTACTTCCGCCCGCTCGCGACAAAATAAAACTTCTGCATTTCAAAATAAAACAGAAAAAAAACCAAACAAACAAAAAAAACCAAAACCGTGAATAATTTCGCGTACCCCCCTGGACATGCACCACGTCCCCCTAGGGGTCCGCGGACCCTAGTTTGAGAACCGTGGGCATAAGGTTTGTGTTATTTTAATGTAACTTTACTAGATGTTTTTATTTTATGTGTGACCTGTTGACGAAGAATGTTTAAGTTGATTCAATGTTTGACTTGTGTCAGTGTACAGTTGAAGTGACTCACTACAGTTGAATGTGTAGATGTTTAGTGAAAGATGATCTGTTATCAGAGCTACTGTCAAACATGTTCCACCATGAAACTCAAAACTATCAAATGAAAACAGGATTAAATCAAAGTATTTCGAACAAAAGCCACATCACACTGGAAAACATCCAACACGCACAAGTGGATTTTTCTCATCATTAATTTAAGAATCTATAAATACTTTTAAGGTGCAGCTTGGACACATTGTCATTAAAGGAACAAAGGGTCACCAGGTGGAAGGAACTAAGTACAAGTACTAACTTTATGGTACTTTAGTACACTTTTTATTCATCTGTACTTTACTGGAGTATTTATTTTTCTGTCAACTTTTTACTTTTACTCTATATTTTTATATAAATATCTGGACTTGTTTTTTGTTTGTTTGTTTGTTTGCTTTTATTCACCTCGGTCAAAAAACAAAACTATTGTTGACAGAAGCAAGTAAACAAACGGCTTTGGGATGAAGCCGAAGCTCTTTGTGTCCACATAATTGAAATTTCACATATACACTGAAAGCAAAAAAAGAGTGAAAAAAAGAAAAGGATATTTCAAAGGTGATACACGATGTTTAACAACACTGATAAAAATATAGTGAGAACAGTCAAAAAACAAAGAGGTTTTATAGTGTTTTTATATAATGATCAATTACTATTAATTGAAAGGCTTTCTTAAATGATGATAGAGGTGATCTGTTTAAGTTTAGTGTTTAGTGTACTTTATACTCTTTACAAACAACAACAACAACAACAACAACAACAACAACAGGTGTAGATTAGAAGAATGTGAGAAAACGTCAACAATCTTTAAATTCTTTTTACAGAAGCGACAACAGTCGTTCAGCTCCATAATCCACCATTTTGTTTAGTCATTCCTAACTTTCTCCAGACTCCTCCGTCAACTTTCAGGCGCTCTAACTACGTCATCCTAAAGATTACACTGATTGGTTGTAGTACCGGGTGTAGTACTCACCTTTTAGCCCTGCCTCCCCTGACTATGGAGCACCATTGGACCGACACATGGAATGAATAAGGATAGCGCTGCTAAGCTAGGCTAGGCTAGGCTAGGCTAGGCTAGGCTAGGCTAGGCTAGGCTGAAGATCAGGTGGAACCAGTGGATGACATCGTCCAGAAGAACCAGCTGTTTATAGACATCGACCTCTCACTTCATAAGGGAATGATTCAGCCCAAGCGCGAGGGTTAAGGGGGCGTGGCTAAAGGATGTATTGGGTGTAAACTTGTGTCCTTCCTGTGGACAGTTTCTCTTCCGTCTCCTCAGAGGCTTCAGGAGGTCAGTGTCCCCGTGGTGTCCAACGGTCAGTGTAGCACAGACTACCAGGTCCATTCCATTGGCATCACTGACAACATGCTGTGTGCTGGTCTGACCGAGGGAGGGAAGGACTCCTGTCAGGTGAGTGATGGACAACACTACAACAACTACTACACTGTGACCTTTGACCTACACTCACACATTTAACAGGATCTATTCTGAACCAGGTCACACCTTTACTGACAGTTTACTGAAAATTATCCAGTAGTTCATGTGTAAAACTGCAGACAGGCAGACAGAAAGACAGACAGAAAGACAGGCAGGCAGACAGAAAGACAGGCAGGCAGACAGACAGACAGACAGACAGACAGGTAGACAGACAGACAGACAGACAGACAGACAGGTAGACAGACAGGCAGACAGACCAGACAGTCAGACAGAAAGACAGACAGAAAGACAGACAGAAAGACAGGCAGGCAGACAGGCAGGCAGACAGAAAGACAGGCAGACAGACAGACAGACAGACAGACAGGTAGACAGACAGGCAGACAGACCAGACAGTCAGACAGAAAGACAGGCAGACAGACAGGCAGACAGACAGACAGGCAGACAGAAAGAAAGACAGGCAGGCAGACAGGCAGGCAGGCAGACAGGCAGGCAGACAGACAGGCAGACAGAAAGGCAGACAGAAAGACAGATAGAAAGACAGGCAGGCAGACAGGCAGGCAGACAGAAAGACAGGCAGACAGACAGACAGACAGACAGGTAGACAGACAGGCAGGCAGACAGACCAGACAGTCAGACAGAAAGACAGGCAGACAGACAGGCAGACAGACAGACAGGCAGACAGAAAGAAAGAAAGACAGGCAGGCAGGCAGACAGGCAGGCAGACAGGCAGGCAGACAGGCAGACAGAAAGACAGGCAGACAGAAAGACAGGCAGACAGAAAGACAGGCAGGCAGACAGGCAGGCAGACAGACAGGCAGACAGAAAGACAGGCAGACAGAAAGACAGGCAGACAGACAGGCAGACAGACAGGCAGACAGACAGGCAGACAGAAAGACAGGCAGGCAGATAGACAGACAGGCAGGCAGACAGACAGGCAGGCAGGCAGACAGACAGGCAGACGGACAGACAGACAGGCAGACAGGCAGGCAGACAGAAAGACAGGCAGACAGACAGACAGGCAGACAGGCAGACAGAAAGACAGGCAGGCAGACAGACAGACAGACAGGCAGGCAGACAGACAGGCAGACAGACAGGCAGGCAGGCAGACAGACAGGCAGACAGACAGGCAGGCAGGCAGGCAGACAGACAGGCAGACAGACAGGCAGGCAGACAGGTAGGCAGGCAGACAGACAGGCAGACAGGCAGGCAGACAGGCAGACAGGCAGACAAAAACAAACTGACTCCATAACATGACCCCTCTGCCCTTGGGTGGGCGGGGGTAAAGGGGGCGGGGCAATAATCCCCTTAGACTCCTCAGCGTTAATGGAACATGTGATGAGTTTAACGGACCTTTTGTCCTGGCACCACAGGGCGACTCTGGCGGACCCCTCGTCTACAAAAACGGCAGCAGGTGGGTTCAGGGTGGAGTGGTGAGTTTTGGCGTGGGATGTGCTCTGGCGAACACCCCTGGCGTTTACTCCCGCGTGTCCCGTTATCAGGACTGGATCAGCGGGCGCATCAGCAGCAATCAGCCGGGTTTCGTCTGCGTTCCCAACAATGACGGCTGCCCAGGAAACGGTGGCAGTCACGTGACGGCGCTGGTGTCCCTCCCACTGCTGCTGCTGCTGGGGCTGGGGCTGCACTGAGAGGTCAAAGGTCAAAGCACTCCAGTGACCTTTGACCTTTACACACTGACCTTCACCGAGTATCAGAAAGAATGAGTCAAACTTCATCCACTCAAACACCACACGCTCTATTAAAAACATCACAATGGATCTTTTTCCTTTCAGAATAAAAGCCTCCCAGCACATGTTAACATTTAAAGAAAATTATTATAAACTGAAACTGTTTCATTTTCTATAAATGTAGAAAATGTTATTAAATTATGTGTTGGGACACGATATTATACTAATACTGCACCTCCTCCTTCACCACCTCCTCCTCTTCCTCCTCCTCTTCTTCCTCCTCCACCTCCTCTTCCTCCTCCTCCTCCTCTTCTTCCACCTCCTCCTCCTCTTCTTCCACCTCCTCCTCCACCTCCTCTTCTTCTTCCTCGTCCTCCTCTTCCTCGCCCTCGTCTTCCTCCTCCTCCTCTTCTTCCACCTCCTCTTCTCCCCCCCCTCCTCTTCCTCCTCCACCTCCTCTTCCTCCTCCACCTCGTCTTCTTCCTCCACCTCGTCTTCTTCCTCCTCCTCGTCTTCTTCCTCCTCCTCCTCTTCTTCCACCTCCTCCTCCTCGTCTTCTTCCACCTCCTCCTCCTCGTCTTCTTCCTCCTCCTCTTCTTCTTCCTCCACCTCCTCTTCCTCCTCCTCCTCCTCTTCTTCCACCTCCTCCTCCTCTTCTTCCACCTCCTCCTCCACCTCCTCTTCTTCTTCCTCGTCCTCCTCTTCCTCGCCCTCGTCTTCCTCCTCCTCCTCTTCTTCCACCTCCTCTTCTCCCCCCCCTCCTCTTCCTCCTCCACCTCCTCTTCCTCCTCCACCTCGTCTTCTTCCTCCACCTCGTCTTCTTCCTCCTCCTCGTCTTCTTCCTCCTCCTCCTCTTCTTCCACCTCCTCCTCCACCTCTTCTTCCTCTCCTCCTCCACCTCTTCTTCTCCTCCTCCTCCACCTCTTCTTCCTCCTCCTCCTCCACCTCGTCTTCTTCCTCCACCTCGTCTTCTTCCTCCTCCTCGTCTTCTTCCCTCCTCCTCGTCTTCTTCCTCGTCTTCTTCCTCCTCCTCGTCTTCTTCCTCCTCTTCTTCCTCCTCCTCCTCCTCTTCTTCCTCCTCCTCTTCCTCCTCCTCCTCCTCCTCCTCCTCTTCTTCCTCCTCCTCCTCCACCTCCGTCTTCTTCCTCCTCCCTCCTCCTCCTCTTCTTCTTCCTCCTCCTCCACCTCCTCCTCCTCTTCCTCCTCTTCTTCTTCCTCCTCCTCTTCTTCCTCCTCCTCCTCTTCCTCCTTCTCTTCTTCGTCCTCCTCCACCTCTTCTTCTTCTTCCTCCTCCTCCTCCACCTCTTCCTCCTCCTCTTCTTTCTCCTCCTCCTCCTCCTCTTCTTCCTCCTCCTCCTCCACCTCTTCCTCCTCCTCTTCTTCCTCCTCCTCCTCCTCCTCCTCCTCCTCCTCCTCCTCCTCCTCCTCCTCCTCCTCCTCTTCCACCTCCTCTTCTTCCTCCACCTCGTCTTCTTCCTCCTCCTCGTCTTCTTCCTCCTCCTCATCTTCTTCCTCCTCCTCCTCTTCTTCTTCCCCCTCTTCTTCCTCCTCCTCCTCCTCTTCTTCCTCCTCCTCTTCTTCCTCTTCCCCCTCTTCTTCCTCCTCCTCCTCCTCTTCTTTCCTCCTCCTCTTCTTCCTCTTCTTCCTCCTCCTCCTCCTCCACCTCCTCTTCTTCCTCCACCTCCTCTTCTTCCTCCACCTCCTCCTCTTCCTCCTCCTCCTCCTCTTCTTCCTCCTCCTCCACCTCCTCCTCTTCCTCCTCCTCCTCCTCCTCCTCTTCTTCCTCCTCCTCCTCCTCCACCTCCTCTTCTTCCTCCTCCTCCTCCTCTTCTTCTTCCTCCTCCTCCACCTCTTCTTCCTCCTCCTCCACCTACTCTTCTTCCTCCTCCTCTTCCTCCACCTCCTCTTCTTCCTCCTCCTCCTCCTCCTCCTCCTTCTCTTCTTCGTCCTCCTCCTCCACCTCCTCTTCTTCTTCTTCTTCCTCCTCCTCCTCCACCTCTTCCTCCTCCTCTTCTTCCTCCTCCTCCTCCTCCTCCTCCTCCTCCTCCTCTCCCTTCTTCCTCCTCCTCCACCTCCTCTTCTTCCTCCTCCTCTTCTTCTTCCTCCTCCTCCTCCTCCACCTCTTCCTCCTCCTCCTCTTCTTCCTCCTCCTCCACCTCCTCTTCCACCTCCTCTTCTTCCTCCTCCTCCTCCTCTTCCTCCCCCTACCCCTCCTCTTCCTCCTCTTCCACCTCCTCTTCTTCCTCCACCTCCTCTCCCTTCTCCTCCACCTCCTCCTCCTCTTCTTCTTCTTCTTCCTCCTCCTCCTCCTCCTCCTCTTCCTCCACCTCCTCTCCCTTCTCCTCCACCTCCTCCTCCTCTTCTTCTTCTTCTTCCTCCTCCTCCTCCTCCTCTTCCTCCTCTTCCACCTCCTCTTCTTCCTCCACCTCCTCTCCCTTCTCCTCCACCTCCTCCTCCTCTTCTTCCTCCTCCTCCTCCTCTTCCTCCCCCTACCCCTCCTCTTCCTCCTCTTCCACCTCCTCTTCTTCCTCCACCTCCTCTCCCTTCTCCTCCACCTCCTCCTCCTCTTCTTCTTCTTCTTCCTCCTCCTCCTCCTCTTCCACCTCCTCTTCTTCCTCCACCTCCTCTCCCTTCTCCTCCACCTCCTCCTCCTCTTCTTCTTCTTCTTCCTCCTCCTCCTCCTCTTCCTCCTCTTCCACCTCCTCTTCTTCCTCCACCTCCTCTCCCTTCTCCTCCTCCACCTCCTCCTCTTCAAAACCATACCCTCATTGTCAAAGTTAATTAGTGTAATTGAATCAAACAGATTAAATATAAATACATTTTTAAACAGTTAATCATCTTAAATGTGGTGTTTTTGTTTTTTTAATATGAAGCTCTGACTTAAACCTTCTCAGTTTTTGTCACTAAACTTGTACTTCTAGTTTTAATCTGTTTTCAGGGCTCTTTGTGTTTCATAGAATCTTCTGCCTGTTGATGATTTGCACTGAACTCCTGAACTTTGGAGATTTTTTTTTATTACTGAAGACGTTTATATGAAGGATCATTATATTAGAACAAAAATTATTTACTGTAAACATTTGGATTGAGTGAAGATTTAATTAAATATCTACTGATATTTTTCTATGTTGTTTTTGCATCGGATTTAATCGAGGTTTTTCCTTTTTCCCGAATATTTTGACTTTTAAACATCTTATCTGTGTTAAAGTGAATGAATAGAAGAATAAGTAAATAAATAAATAAAGAAATAAATAAAAGGTAGAAAGGTCTTAAAACAATTTGCATGTTTTTTGTTTGGAATTTCATTAGATTTTTTTGTTTTCACTGTGAGAAATTTAATAAACTTTTTAAAAACAAACATACCTTGGTGATATAATATTTCATCTCGCAAATATTTTATGTATTTTTTTATTTCAAACAATTTCTAATTGACTTTTTTTGCTTTTTTGGTTATTTAATTTGTTTTCATCTATACTTTTTAATTAATATTTTTTTTTTATTATTTATTCTTACATTTTTATTAGTTGTTATTTAAAAATAAAAAAGGAAAGAGAGATTTGTAAAACATGCAGGAAACTAGGCCACGGGGACCGGATTTGAGAAGCACTCCCCTCTCTCTGTCTCTATATGATCTTCTGAGATGTGTCCTGTATCTGTATCCAATTATTATTATTATTATTATTATTATTATTATTATTATTATTATTATTATTATTATTATTATGTCTTAACTAATTAGTTAAACATTTTAGTATCAGGCAATAGTGCTTGTGTCAGAGCACAATAATTAATGTAGTGCTAAGCCTTGTCATTTGCATATTAATATGGCACGTGATTATTAGCATCTTTTTGAACGGCAGCCATCTTGAAACCGTTGGCTTCTAGAATCTAGACAATTCATGTGCACATGCTAGAGCAGCAGCAGCATACGCCATTTGGTGACAATCCATCAACCCTTTGAAAAAATTATTGCTCAAACTAAATTCTTCATTCACCCTGTATGACTGCTATGCTATTATGCTAAGTAACAAAATTCAGCTTAGTAAACAACATATTTGGAATCAGCACCCTCAAATTATGGGAAATAGCATGTTTACACACTTCACCTCAAATTTGCCACTAGACCCTTCTTCTGAAGAACCTTCATCTATGTTCGCCCAGAATAAATATTTTAAACTGAGTATAACAGCCGTTACATTGAAATGTGCTGTGAGAACCCTCAACCTGCAAACAACAAACAAACAAAAACAGCCTAATATGTAAATATTGTACAATAATAGTAATATGGTCTCATTAAAATGACAAATTACAGATTCATTAAAGCCATTATTATTCATATTACATAATACATGTGTTAATAACAAGTCAATATGTATTCACCTTTAGCCGTGAACGCACCGTGACATATTTTTAGAAGGAGGCATTTTTTAAGATAATAAAAAAACCCATTTTATATATATATATATATATATATATATATATATATATATATATATATATATATATATATATATATATATATATATATATATATATATATATATATATACATTATAAATAATTTAAATATAAAAAGGAAAAACATTCAAAGTTTAAGTTTTAGCTATTTTGACAAACTTTCCCATTAATTATATATTTATATTGCATACTATAATGAGATCATTTATGCAACAAATTTCGTTAAGTTTACATTTTTCCCACGGAACTTGAACATATCTAACGACATAACGTCACGTGGTGGCCGCTGATTGGCTCTTTTCTCGGAAGTGGCACGTTACTTGTTTTTTTGTATTATTATTCCGCAGAATCCCTATTTTCTCCACAGTTTGGTTGAAATTTAATTAATTGCGGGAACATTTTACATGGAAAATCAAACGTTTCTATTTCGAACGTTTGTGCAGTTTATTATTTCTTTCTTCGTCGTGTTACACTCAGAGGAGCTCGTGCTGGATGACGGAGGTTGGTGAGTATCAAGCTAGTTTGAGGAAAAATATATATATTATTAATTTATTATTTAAATGTTTAACGTCACATTTTCAGGATTTAAAATCAATTTACTTTGTGTTAAATATTATTTCGTGTTCGTACTTTATCTTTCTCTTCTTCCAACCCGGACGTTGCATCAAATTCTATTAAATACCGTTAATTTAAGTCACAGAAAAATAAAAAACAAACAAAGGTGAAGGTTATTAAAGTGTTTTAAATTGGTTTCAAATTTAAATTCAATTAAACTAAACACAGCAAAAGTGTCGAGAGTATTAAATATCTATTTTAAAAATGACTGGGAGCCCCTGTAGGTGGAGGGGGTTCATTACATATACTAACATTTGCTTTAGTTTTTCATAAAATAAGATGGTTATGTAAATGTATTTAATTATTTAGATATTTATATCTTTATTAGTTTGTTTTAACCGATTAGAGACAAACTCATCTGTTACTGAACCACTACATTTTCTCCTCCACTACACTATCTTGTTGATTTTCTTCATTTTTTTATTAATTTGTGCGAATTTTATTCATTCATTAGTTCATTTTTCATGTAATGTTTTGTTCATTTCATGCACTTTGGTTCATCTTTTTGGTTTATTTGTTGTTATTGTGTTAATTGTTTTGTGAATTTTCAATTATTTTCATAATTTTTAAATTCATTTTAAGACGTTTGAAGTTAAATTTCACTTATTTTATTCAAGGTTTTCTTCATTTAATTTACTTTTGTTCATCTTGGTAATTTTTGGTGATCATTTCAATAATTCTTTTGTTCATTTTATTATGTTTTGTTGACCCCCCCCCCCACACACACACACACACACATTTGAAGTTCTTTTCTGCTCATTTTAATTGTTTTGTTCATTTCCACTCATATGAACAATTATCTCGTTCATTTCAGTCATTTTATTATATGTTTTTACTTATTTTAAGCTCATTTTCAGTCATTTTATTATATGTTTTTACTTATTTTAAGTTCATTTTCAGTCTTTTATTACTTGTTTTTATGAACTTTCTTCCTTGTTTTTTTCATTTTCACTTATTTAATTGTTTTGTTGATTTTCCTTCATTTGAAGTAAATTTTTGCTCATTTTAGTAATTATTGTGTAAATTTTTACTTATTGTTGGTTTTCCTTCATTTAGACAATTATTTAGTTCATTTTATTACTTTTTTTGGTCACGTTTATTTTTTTTTTAACCAATTTTCTTCCTTGTTTTGTTCATTTTCCATTATCTTATTAATTTTTTTACCTTCATTTGAAGTCAATTTTTTCTCATTTCATTAAAAAAAATTTCACTCATTTCTTTTTACTTGTTTTGTAGATTTTTCCCTCATTTGAAGTCAACATTTTCTCATTTAATTATTTTTTTGTTCATTTTCACCATTTCAATACTGGTTTTATGGATTTTCCTTCATTTAAAGTACATTTTTGTTCACATTTTCGATCATTTTATTCACTTTTGCAAATTTTTTTAATATTCTTTCATCTCCTCAGGTCGTCGGGGTCAGAGGTCAGGATACAGGATGAAGGTCGCTGTAACATCGAGGTGTTGGGCGGATCCTCGCTGTCGTATCAGCTGTTCATGGAAAGGTTTGGGCGTATTGATGAGATGTGATGGTATTTTTTACTGATCAAACGTATTGAATTAAATCCTGTTTGGTTTAACTTCGGTAGGTTTGCGTTTGAGCGGCCGGTGATCCTCCGAGGACTGACCCAAAACACGGTAACATCTATTTTACATTCATTGTTTGTTTCAGTTTTTAAAGCAAAAGTTTAATCCTATTTTATATTATTTTATTATAAAACTCTTCTCCTTTTTTATCGAACGTTTTATAACAATTGTGCAGAAAAAAGTGAATATTTTGCACATTTTAGAGATTTCTTGATTACAGTATTTCATAGTTAATTTATCTGAATATTTTCTTTAACATTTTATGCATTTTGTTCATTTATTTGAATATTTTATGGATTTGTATTTATTTTCTTTATTATATTGTTAATTTGAACTATTCTCAAATAGTCTGAATTTGTACTAATTTCTCTTGAATATTTTGTTAGTTTTTTGCTCATTTTCTTAAATATTTAGCTAATGTTCAATATTTTGTCAATTGTTTTTCATTTATTTGAATATTTTATTGATTTTATTGTTAATTTTATCAAGTCTTAAATAGTATTAATTTCTAAAATGTTTTACATTATTTTGTTAATTTTCACTCATTTTATTGCATATTTTGTGAATTTTTGTTAATTTTCATAGTTTTGGGACTAATTTATTATTTTGTTTGTTGGTTCTGGTTCTGCCAGCGGTTCCGTTTGTCTTGTTCCAGGTCCAGTTTAGTCCAGAATTACGGCGAGCGAACGGTCAGACTCAGCACTGCCAACACACACTCATACAAAAAAGGTGAGTCATGTGACTGTCCACAGGTGACACATGTGGGCGGGGTTTAACGTATGATTCAGAACCTCCAGAACCACCCCCATCTTTTCATTTTCTTTGTAGTTATCTTTGTCTTTGCTCATTTTATTTTCTTCATTATTTTCATCATTTTTGCTCTTTTTAATTTTTCCTCTTTTCCTTCTGGTTTCGTCTGTTCCATTTTCATCGTTATTTTATTATTATTATTTTTCCTGACTGAACCTGAACGCCTCATAAACTGTCTGACTTCTTCCGTTTCAGTCGACGTCTCTTTCCGAACCTACGTGGACGACTTCCTGCGTCCGCAGTCATTGGACGCCCTGGGAAACGGTGGGTGGAGCCTGTGTTTCCTGTGTTTGACTCCTGATCCCAGATCCTGAATCCGCTCTCCGTCTTTTCCAGACACCCTTTACTTCTTCGGAGACAATAACTTCACAGAGTGGGAGGGGCTTTTCCAGCAGTACGAGCCGCCGCCGTACATCCTGCCGCAGACCACTGGGGTCTACAGCTTCGGCATCGCAGGTCAGAGGTCAAAGGTCAAACATCAGGGTTTTTAAAGACGTGTTTCCACTGCGTAAACGTGAAAAATAAATTAAATTTTTAAAAATGTCCTAATTCTGAATCAATACAAAAACGTAGATGTAAAGAAAAAAATATTTGTACTTTATACTCTTTACATTTATATAAATATATGTACTTTATACTCTTTACATTTATATAAATATTTGTACTTTATACTCTTTACATTTATATAAATATATGTACTTTATACTCTTTACATTTATATAAATATATGTACTTTATACTCTTTACATTTATATAAATATATGTACTTTATACTCTTTACATTTATATAAATATATGTACTTTATACTCTTTACATTCTCAGAACAGACAATATGAAAAAAATCAGTGGATTAAAAGTTTGAATTTTTATCTTGTTATACATTTTTTACGTCATATTTATAACTTTTTAATTTCAGAATTTTCATTTATTTCTGGTTAAATAACTTATTTCATTCACAGTTTTAGTTTTTTACTGTAATACAGTTGAGACATTATTTTGTCACACCAGTAGTTATTTGTACTGTGTACTTGTACTGCAGTACACCATGTCAGTACTTTTTTACCACCTCTGCTCATGTGATGTCATGTGACCTTCTGTCCAGGTCCTGGAACTGGAGTTCCCTTCCACTGGCACGGACCCGGGTACTCAGAGGTCATCTACGGCAGGAAGGTGAGGCCACGCCCACAGGCCAGAGGCCACGCCCACAGGCCGGCGCCGTTTCAACCACTGACACAAAAACGCAACGTTTAAGAAATATTCACAAAATGACGGAAGTTTTGACTCATGACCCCAAACAACAGCTGACTGGTTTAATTTTAGCTTCATTTGTTTAACGAACATGAGATAAAAAAATAAAGTGACTTAGAAAATAAGTTAAATACCTGTAAATGTAGTTTTATTAATCAACCGCTCATAAGTATAATTTAGATCCTCCGTTACTTAAGGAAACTGATGTTTTCATCCAGTTCCAGCGGGAGTTTCACTCGTCAGTTTGTCCGTTGGTCCAGTTTATCAGTCCACTGCGTTCTGGGACAAACGGAACAAAACCACAGGAAGCTGTGGGTTCAGTCGAGACCCCCGAGTGAAACTGTTGGAAATTCACCCACGAAGAAGGTTCCTGCGAGGACTTTAAAAATGGTGATGGAGGATAGAATTAGTGAACCTGTACGATGACCCCTGACCCCTAAGTATGAGGAGACGATGTCTGCTGACCCCTGACCCCTAAGTATGAGGAGACGATGTCTACTGACCCCTGACCCCTAAGTATGAGGAGACTATGTCTGCTGACCCCTGACCCCTAAGTATGAGGAGACGATGTCTACTGACCCCTGACCCCTAAGTATGAGGAGACGATGTCTGCTGACCCCTGACCCCTAAGTATGAGGAGACGATGTCTACTGACCCCTGACCCCTAAGTATGAGGAGACGATGTCTGCTGACCCCTGACCCCTAAGTATGAGGAGACGATGTCTACTGACCCCTGACCCCTAAGTATGAGGAGACGATGTCTACTGACCCCTGACCCCTAAGACTCATAGGTCAGTTCACCACCATTGTCTCCAGTTCACCCTCCTCTCTCTCCTTGTGTCCACTCAGTTTTTCGTGCCTCCACAATAAATTCGTCTAAATCACAGCTTCAATAAATGTTTCTTGAACTTTCTGCATTGTGACTCGTTATCGCCCTCTAGAGGATTTCATAAAACACACAGAGGCATAAATACCAACTCTGAGAAACGTCAGGAACAGAAAGATGAATTTGATCCAGTTCTGGAGGAATGAGTTAGAAAAGTTCAAATAGTGTCTGGACCAACGTAAACACTGTAAGAATAATAACAACAATAATAATAATAACAATAATAACAACAACAACAATAATAATAATAATAATAATAATAATAATAACAATAATAATAATAATAACAGCAATAATAATAATGATAATAATAACAACAACAACAACAATAATAATAATAATAACAATAATAATAATAATAATAACAGCAATAATAATAATAATAACAATAATAATAATAACAGCAATAATAATAATAATAACAATAATAATAATAACAATGATAATAATCCAGTATCTGATCATTTTCTTTAACGTCCATCATCATCATCATCATCATCATCATCATCATCATCTCAACGTGACAGAATCTGAACATGTTTTATTTAAAATGTATTTTCTGTCATAGTTAATTTTTCTTCTGAACAAACTGAACATGTTTAGATAAAGAACCTGACGACGTGTGTGTGTGTGTGTGTGTGTGTGTGTGTGTGTGTGTGTGTGTGTGTGTGTGTGTGTGTGTGTGTGTGTGTGTGTCTTCTCTGCAGCGTTGGTTCCTCTACCCCCCCCACAAAGAACCTCACTTCCACCCCAACCACACCACCCTGTCCTGGGTCACCAACACCTACCCCCACCTGCCCCTGGAGGAGGAGCCTCTGGAGTGTACCATCAGACCTGGAGAGGTACACATCATTTCTATTTAACCCTCGTGGGGACCTGAATTTTGGTCCCCATGGTGTGACTGTAAACATATCAATGTCCCCATAAAGATAGAAATACAAACACACCTTTTATTTTTTCTGTGTTTTTGTTTCAGATGTTGTTTTTTCCAGACCGTTGGTGGCACGCCACCCTAAACCTGGACACTACTGTCTTTATCTCCACCTTCCTGGGCTGAACACCCCCCCGCTCCCCCCTCCTCAAAAAAAAAAAAAAACCTTCAAAGACCACGGACACTTCAGGGACCACAGGATTTTCCAGTTTTTCTTCAGGATTAGACCAATGATTGTGAATTAAGTTGAGTGAACAGTTTTTAATTTAATTAAGAAAAATATTCTTTAATATTTGAGAGGAAACATTTATTATTTAATTTTCTCACATATTTACTTAATCTGTTTAAGAAAAAATGACCTTGAACTGAAAATGAAAAAATTCACTTTTTTTTTGTCCATTTAACAGATTTTATTTTTCCAGTTTGATTTATTATTTTCTAATTAAATGAATTGTTCGTTATTTCTCTTATTTAAAAAAAGTGTTTTGTTTTTTGTTATAACTTCTGTGAAATTTTGTCTGTTTTTGTTCATTTATTTATTTTTGATGATTTCATTAAATCGCTTCCGTTTTTTAGAAAAATAGAAAAAACTGTAAACATCGCACCATGAAAAAAAAACCTCTACTGTTTCCAGGAACAACAAGCCCCGCCCCCCCCCACAAATATTTCAGCTCCTAATGAACGTCTCCCTCTTAACATGACCTTTGACCTTTTGAGGTCACAGGTCACGACATGGTCGTAAAACAAAGATGTAAATAAACACACGTAGAATAAACTTCAGTTTTTATTTAATTCGTCTTCGGAGCTAAAATCGGAACTTGGAACTGGACCTAAGACCTAAACCTGGACCTTGATCAGGTTCAGCCCACATATGAGGTGCTTCAAGGTAGTTGCAAGAACCTGGTCCAGCAGAACCCGGTCCAGGTCATAGTTTGCATAGATCTGATGTTTTTCCACACAAATAAATGTGTGTTCGTTCTAGTTTAATCTTCGTGAAACTGCGACATTTTTCTGTCAAACTGAAGAAAAACATGTGGATTCTCTTAAAAATAAAATAATTTAAATAACTTAAAACACTTTAACACATTTTTATTTTTCAGTCAAAACAGAAAAAAAAGATTATTCTTATTTTCTAATAAAAAATAATGTTTCTACCGCATAAAAATAAAAACTGTAGAAATGATGTGAAACATGCACCGTCGTCATTTTTATTTTCCTGCTTGGACTGTAGCCCCGCCCACCCAGGATGCTCCACCCCTTTGTCTCCGCCCACCCAGGATGTTCCACCCCTTTGACTGCCCTACAAAATAAAGTGCTTGTGTTTAATCAAACCTTGGTCCCGCCCTCCTTGGTCAGGCCACTCCTCCCCAGGGCGGGGCCAGAGGTCACAGGGGGCGGGGCCAGTGCAGGCCAGCAGTCTGGGGGTTGAGGGCGGGGCTATGTGTGGCCTTGCAGGGACTCCAGTTCCCCAGCGCCGCCTGCGCCGCCTTCCTGTGAGCGAGACGATGTGTAATGGAGAAGCCGGCGTTTCCCTCCAACTGGGACAGAACCACCAGAACCTGCCTGAGACAAGAACATTGACCCGGGTCAGAACCAGAACCACAACAGAACATTCTTCTCACTATTGTGAATGTAATTTTCTAAATGTTACAATGTTAATCTCATAAAAACTGTTTAATTCCAATTATTGCCATGGCAACAAGTGTTTTTTTTTTGTTTTTTTACCCATCACTCGAAAATGAGAAAAACATTGATTATAAAAAATATGGTCCAATGTCCCTAAAAAGACAGAAAAATGAAGGAAAAAGCAAAAAAAGGGGGGGAAATTTGAGAAAGAAACAGGGACAAAAAAGGAGAAAAGAGAGGGAGAAAAATGAAGGAAAAAAGAGTGAAAATTTAAGGGAAAAGAAAGTAGAAGACAAATGAGAGGTGGTGAAAAAAGAAAAAAAAAAGTCCAGTTTCCTTGTGTTCATCAGGTCGTCACAGCAGTGATTGAACTGAAATATGAAATTATAACATGTTTAACTGAGTAGTTAAATAATAAAATTTTTTTTTTATCTTATTTTAATATGCAAATTAGAAGGTTTAAAACCAATAATTCAGTTGGTAAAGACAATACTCACAGTCATCACCCTTCATTAAAAATGCTTTACCAACGTTTCCTCATATTTGACACTAGTCTAGACTCCACAAAAAATCTGCTCAAGTGGAGTAAAATGGGAGTACAATTGCAGGTGTATTTTGTTTACCAAAACAGGAGAATTATGAGTTTTAAGGCCCTGTCCCATTTCTCCCCCTAACCCTAGATTTTGTGCGTTCATGTGTAGGGGTAGGGTGTCCCATTACCTAGGGGAGCAAGTGGGAGTGTGATTTTGCCCTTAAAATCAACCCTCAGAATGTAGTGAGGTTGGTTGCGGACTTTGTTTTGAGTGGAAGATGAAATTACCCATGATGCACTGCGAGCTCAGCGAGCCGACTGATTTCTGACAACAAAAATGGCGGCCGCAGCTGGAGGAACTGGAGATGAACCATTTCGTTGTAAGTATATTTTGGCAAATAATCATGTTAAAATTTCAAAATATGGTGAGACAAGACTGAAAGGCAAAGTAGACGGCGAATGCGTCTTCTGTTTGCCGCATTTCTTCTCTGCGCATCCCGAAGGTAAATAAACAGAACCAACACAACAGGTAACACAGCTGGGACCGCCATTTGTCCTCCGTGTAAATAGTAGTCAGCTGATGTCAGTCTCGCGGAGGGGTGGTTTCATATTTGGCGGGGTAGACTTGTCAGCGTGTGACGTCAGCACGTTTGTTACGTTCACTTGGCGAGTGGTGTCCCATTTTCAGGGGGAATTATTTCCCCTTGATGAGTGGAATTTACTTTTTAGGGGCACTTAAAACCAAGTGGAAGTTTTAAGGGGGACAAATGGGACGGGGCCTATAATTAGCATAATAGCATAGCAGTCATAGTTGTTTAATTGAAGACATTTTAGAACCACATATATTTATATTAGAATATGTTAACAGAATATTTTTGCTATGACTCATGTACTATTGTTGGAGTGAAATGTGAAATTTCAGCCTCATTCTATGATGTCTAACCCTTGTGCGGTCCTTCGTAAAAGACACACTGGCTGTGTCCTACAATCGGGTCTTAAAAACCCAGATTCCAAAGTTCAGTTCCATAGACTCATCACCCCCCAAGGATATATTAGTGTTTTCAGTAGTAAGCAATGGTACCATACAGTACGTATAAAAAGGTACATTTTGACCCGAAGGACCACACAAGGGTTAAGAAATAATAATAAAAAATGAAAAAATCATTTATCTTATTTTAATATGAATATTAGTTTTAAAACTCAGAATTGAGAATCACTTCCCTTAAATTATGTTAAACACACGGTTTTCTCAAATTTTCTGCTCAAACTCTTCTTTTATGAAAACTATACGAGTCTATTTGTTACTATTTGATCGACAACATTTATTTGTTTGTTTGTTTGTCTGTTTTCACTCTAGCAACTACATTTCTTGAGCAAATTGACTATAATTTCATGAGAAGTTTTGTCCATGTCACCTGCGGAATGAGATCTATTTTCATGGATCTAGGTTAAAGGTCAAAGGTCAATAAAAATAGAAATTGTTCAGTGTCCAGTACTTGAACAGTTTCAAACGTCTTTGGTAAATATAGGTTTGATATAAGGTTCATCACACTGAATATTAGACTGACAGCTCCCAAGGTCAAAGGTCACCAAATATTGACCTTTTATTATTTGCACTCTAGCATCGCCAATTCTTGATGGATCGTCCTGAAATTTGGTGTGTAGAAGGAGACGGACAGAAAGAACAAACTGACCAAATATCAGCCGATTTGGTCAAGTATCGTGCTACGCACTGTAGTTTGTGTTTGTTTGTTCAGACCTGTGCAGGGGGGGGATACTGTCGATAGTTTTCAGGCCGTTACGTGTCGACACCACGTTGAAACTGTCACTGCAGTCACATGACACATGCAGGTGGTGTCTGGGGTGTCTGTTCTCCACCATGACGATAAGCCCCGCCCACCCGTGGGTTAGGTAGTAGCAGGTCATGCCCTCACGGCCCTGAAGCAGACCATCAGGTTAGTGAAGAGGGGGTCACAGTGGGTTGGGGGGTGGGGGTGAGAGCACTGGTGGCGGCAGCGTTACCTCGTGCCTTTCGCCTTTGGTCTCCGTCAGTTGGATGATGGCGTCAGCGATGGTGGTGTTGGACGCCTGAACCTGCTCCACCATCAACAGTCTGGAGCTGTAGACCGCCAGCATGTACCCGGGTACTGAGGACGCCAAACCCAAAACAGAAACAGGAAGTGAAAAGAACGGGACTATGACGGCAGATGCGCCAAGTTCCTCAAGAAGTGGTAAAAGAAATGACAATGAAAATGACAATGACAAAAACAAACGCCCTAACCCTAAAAAGAGAAAGTACATTGATAGTTATATTGAGTTTGACAAGATCATCCCTCTCATTAAGTGTCTGTCTGTCTGTCTGTCACACACACACACACACACACACACACATGGTTTTGTGTGTCTTTTGTTCCGTTTATTATTTTAAAATTATTTTAAATTGTTGTTTCTGAAGTGTTCATTTATATTATAATACCTGAAAATGTGGCTGGTTTGCACAAAAGCACTATTAAAAAAGGTTATCATTGTTTCATAATAATCATTGTTGAAGTGGTTTTTTATCATTTTCAGTATCGCGAGGATGAGGGGGGACATGGAAAAATTTCACCCCTCCAAGGGGGACCTGGGCCAAAAAAGTTTGAGAACCCCTGATTTAGACAATGGGTTTAAATCATGGGAAAATGGTCCAAAGACGCATTGGGAGATTGTTAAAAATAATACATGATGAGTTTTCAGGAAATTAAGGAAATATTGGGGAATCATGATTTTTACAGATATTTACAGCTACGACATTATTTAGAGCAAGAAATTAAAAAGGTTTATACCAAAGGATCAAGGTCAAGTATGATTAAAATTATAATTGAAGCATATAAATCTCGAATAAAACAAAAAGCTATTTTAAAATTCTATGCTGTATTGGAGGATCTAAAAGCAGATAATAGTGATTATGTGAAAGAGAGATGGGAGAGGGAAGCAGAAATAGAACTGGAGAAGAATGGAGAGAAATAAATGAATGTCAGTGGAAAAGCACAAAGTCATACTGGAAGAACATTAGAAGGTTTTATTAACCCCTGCACAGAGGACGTTTGATGACACCAAAATGTTGGAGGTCATGTGGGGAAGATAACGAGTGTCATTTTTATATCTTCTGGGAATGTCCATTAATTAAATAATACTGTCATAGATGAGGTGTTTAAAATGAAGATTCCACTGGTTTTCAAAGTATTATACCTTAGCCAATTACAAAATCTAAACTTAAAGACGAATGACGATTTAAAAACGTTGAGAATAATGCTTTTGGCGTCTAAAAAAGCTATCACAAAAAAATATGGAGATGTTCAGGTGCTGGAAATAAAGATAATGTTGGTATCTATAACATGGAGAAAATAACTGCTTTAGTCAGATTGGAAATGGAAACATTTTTTAAAAATTGGAGAAAATGGTTTGACTACATTAGGAAGGATGGAGCAGATTTTGTGTAAGTGTCTGTGAATTGTGTTGTTGTATAGTTTTCATAACTCACCCTGGTTCAAAGCTACAAGTTCTCCAAGAGATCTTTTTGTTTCCAATTATTTATTTTTACTGTTATTGTTATTGTTTTGTTTTTTTTTGTTTTTTTCTTTTCTTTTCTCTCTTCATCTTCACTGTCAAAATGATTGAACTGTGTCAATATTTGATTTTGGTTTTCTTATTGGATTTAATGAAAAAACCCAACAAAATAAAAAAAAAAAAGAAAAAGAAAAAAGAAGATACAATTTTAAAACTAAAAAAATGTATTTGATGGAAAATATGAAACAGGATGAAGATGGATAAGTAAATGGAAAGAACATTAGATTTACTGACACTAGGAGGAGCTAGTGTGGCTAGGCTACTACGATAGAACATTATATTTACTGATGCTAGGAGGAGCTAATGTGGCTAGGCTACTACGATAGAACATTATATTTACTGATGCTAGGAGGAGCTAATGTGGCTAGGCTACTACGATAGAACATTATATTTACTGATGCTAGGAGGAGCTAGTGTGGCTAGGCTACTACGATAGAACATTAGATTTGCTGATGCTAGGAGGAGCTAGTGTGGCTAGGCTACTACGATAGAACATTAGATTTACTGATGCTAGGAGGAGCTAGTGTGGCTAGGCTACTACGATAGAACATTATATTTACTGATGCTAGGAGGAGCTAGTGTGGCTAGGCTACTACGATAGAACATTATATTTACTGATGCTAGGAGGAGCTAGTGTGGCTAGGCTACTACAATAGAACATTAGATTTACTGATGCTAGGAGGAGCTAGTGTGGCTAGGCTACTACGATAGAACATTAGATTTACTGATGCTAGGAGGAGCTAGTGTGGCTAGGCTACTACGATAGAACATTAGATTTACTGATGCTAGGAGGAGCTAGTGTGGCTAGGCTACTACGATAGAACATTAGATTTACTGATGCTAGGAGGAGCTAGTGTGGCTAGGCTACTACGATAGAACATTAGATTTACTGATGCTAGGAGGAGCTAGTGTGGCTAAGCTATGTCTAAATGTTTCAGTTCAGTTTCAACTTTAACCTGATTCAGGTTTTGTTCTAAACCACTGAATTTAACCCTTGTGCGGTCCTTCGGGTCAAAGAGACCCGGTGGTTCACAAATGTACCTTTTTATACGTACTGTAGGATGCCATTGCTTACTACTGAAAACAGTAATATATCCTTGGGGGGTGATGAGTCTATGGAACTGAACTTTGGAATCTGGGTTTTTAAGACCCGATTGTAGGACACAGCCAGTGTGCCTTTTACGAAGGACCGCACAAGGGTTAATGGGATTATCAGAGTAAACATCAGCTTAGTTAATTTTTTTTAGATGATTGGGAGTACATACATACATTCAACATTTAAATCACCATTTGGATGAACACTGAGGAATTTAAATGTTGCTGTTTTGAGCCAAACTGTGTTAACATGGAAGTGAATAGAACATGTCTGTTTCATCCAAATCTAAATCATGAGATAAAAAGTGAAAATTATGATTTTTATCTCTTAAACTAAACTCCAGATAATCCCTTTCAGGACTTTTCAGATGATATTTCTGGTTTTCCTCTACGTGATTAAACCCGGTGGATATGGGTCCTGGTCCTCCTTACCTGGGTCCTTGGTTCCTCCAGCGTTCCAGTGGTTGAAGGCGCAGCAGAGGACGGCGTATTCTCCCGGTTCCAGCATCACGTCGCAGCCCACGAACCTTCGGACTGAGCGGCGGCTGTGGGCCAGGAGGCGGCCCAGACTGAGGGTCCCACTCCTGTCGTAGGCCACCCGGAACACCAGGACGCACAGGTCCAGCAGGTGACTGTCAGCAGCATCCCAGCGCCTGTGTACCAGGACACAGCGTCAGGACCCATGGAGGGACTGCGTCAGGACCCCACCCCCCACCCCCTTAAACCGGTGCCCATATACCTGCTACCGCGCTGGAACAAGGCCAGCTCCACCGCTGTACGCTCCACGACGGTGATGGACACCACCGACACTGGGACATCGGACCCTCGAGGGAAAACCCCTGGGACCCGGACCTCCTGCCAGTCCGAGTGGATCTTACAGATGTCCACCGAGTCAAAGAACCTGCCAGAACCAACAACATGTTTTCACTTTTATTTTCTGGAGCCTTGATACAGTCCAACTGTTTATCAACTCTGGTTTAGTTAAATTCGATTTGTCTTAGTCTGCTTCATCAGGTCTGGCTTTACCCGGGTCATGACCTGGGGAGGAAAATAATAAATTGTGAGATAAAAAGTGATACAAGTTTGGATTTAATAAATCAGACACTGATTTTACACCGTTCCTCTTTTTTCTGTCAAAAATATTTTGTCCATGTCAGGGGGAACTGGACTAAAAATATGTTTCTAAAGGGGAACATCAGTGAAAAAAGTTTGACAACCACTGTGATAGATGATAAAAATCAATCCCACTGTGTGTGTGTGTGTGTGTGTGTGTGTGTGTTTAAAACAGTTGAATGGTATAGGAAGCCCCCACAGCTCTTCTGGGGTAACATGACTGAACAACAGCAGGTAACTGGGTAATGACATGTGACTGTGGTTAAAGACGTTAATGATATGCAGGAGGATGTTGGTGGAAATGAAGGATAAGGAATGTATGAAGGAAGAAGAACAAAAAAAAGGGAAAAGGGAGAAAAAAGAAGGACAAAAGAATAAAAAAAATGGGTGTAATACTGGAAAAAGGGACGGACAGACGATGGACGCAATGCGACGACATTAGCTCATACCTGGATGAGCTAAAAAAAACCGGTGGGAGTGTGTGACGGAAGAGCTCCGTCATGTCCCGCGTTGAACTGGTCCCGGGTATGGCAAGCCAAAGTGTTCACATAGCTGCGCGTTGTGTTTATCATATCACGCGTGCCAGAACGTGTTTTGGCACGCTATCACGCGTTACATTACATGTTCGGCAACGCGGTCTAGCACGCGCAATGGCACGCGTTCTAGCACGCGTAATGGCGCGCGCAATGGCACGCGTTTTCGCATGCGTCATGGAACGCGTGCTAGAACGCGTACTATATGGTAATGATCTCCTCCCACTGATTTTATCCGCCAATTAATTTGTAGTGCTTCCAGCCAATCACTGTTCAACACAACGAGTCCAGAATAACTGAGCACTGATCTGACCTTCACAAACGAAGTGCATTCACTCAATGTTTAATTTTTGCTAAATATTTTGACTTTTCCTTCATCAATCTACTTTATTTAACTTGTTCAACTTTAGTGTGTCTATTCTTAAGGGTTTGTTTATTGTATTTTCAGGTTTCATGCAAAAGCGATAAAATAAAGTGAGATGCTGTTTCATACTTTATTAATAAATAAAGTAAAATGTGAATTGATTTGTCATATTTTGATTATATGTCAATCGAGGTTGCATTGGCTGAGATGACACACTTGGTGAAGGATGAAATTATGGGATAAAATATATAAGAAGATATACATGGTTGCTCATGGCTCAATGACATAATTTCATCTGTATCATGTGACCCTGTTGTGATAGTTTTGTGAAGCAGTGCTGTGGACATGTCCATCATTACTATTATGTAAAATATGTTGTTGTTTAACCTTATTATTATAGTTATATTTGTCATCAAGAAGGTGAAACAAGAGAAACATATATGCAATAGAGATCTATTTACAATAATATTTGCACACATACACTTAGTTACAGTTTTTCTCAGGACAAGTATAATTCACAGACGTACATTCAGGATTTAAAGTTTTTAATTTAACATGTAATAGGTGTGATTGACAGGACCATTGACACCTGTGGTCTCCCTTGCTCTCTGTTGTACTCTTGAAATTGACACTTGATGTTTAACCATGCATATAGTAATATGCATAACTATGTTCATATTTATATTACCTCCGGGGTATATTTTATCCATATCTTTCTCTATATTCTTATTAATACTTTACACTTTACTTATTCTTATTATAGTCTTTCTTATCTTGTATATTATTATATTTGTAAGTTGTATAGTTGTATATATTATTTTGCTTTTTGCATCTTTGCACGGTCTTAAGGGAGTGTCGCATGCATTTCACGTGTGGATGGACAAATAAAGAATTATGATTCTGACATATTTCATCTTCTATTGTTTTGCACCTTTCACTTGCATTGAAGATTAAACTTCATTACTATCATCTATCGTCTTACTTCGCCATCTAGTGGCAAAACATACAACCTACAGCCAGCTCATGTGTTAGATTAGCACAACAGAATAAGAATTAAAATACAATAAACAAACCCTTAAGAATAGACACTAAAGTTGAACAAGTTAAATAAAGTAGATTGATGAAGGAAAAGTCAAAATATTTAGCAAAAATTAAACATTGAGTGAATGCACTTCGTTTGTGAAAGGTCAGATCAGTGCTCAGTTATTCTGGACTCGTTGTGTTGAACAGTGATTGGCTGGAAGCACTACAAATTAATTGGCGGAGAAAATCAGTGGGAGGAGATCATTACCATATAGTACGCGTTCCATGACGCATGCGAAAACGCGTGCCTTTGCGCGCGCCATTACGCGTGCTAGAACGCGTTACAGAGCGCGTTCTAGCACGCATTACGGAACGCGTGCTAGAACGCGTGCCATTGCGCGTGCTAGACCGCGTTGCCGAACGCGTGGTGGCGTGCCACGTGGTGGCGTGCTCACACACACAAACAGGCGCACACTCATACACACACACACAGGCGCGGTCATACACACACACACGCATAGTGCAGCATTCATTCATCTTACCTGCTCCATTCACTGTCTGTTCGCTCCGTTCCCGTCATTGTTTCTCAGACAGTCATCACAGTAGTGTCACGTGCACACTTGACCACTGTTTAAACATTTTTCATCCATAGTTTTTTCGTTCATCAAACATCCCTTCAGTATCCACCTCACATTCATAATTCCCACCTGTCAAACCGAGCGCTGGTGCAACTTCCGGGTTATACGCCGGTAGGCGCGGGAAACCGTCTGACGTCCCGGTGACGTCACCAAAAGGAACAGAGGGTTTTTTTTGATAAACGATTTTATAATTTTTCTGGACTGTTGTAGAGATCCATCAGTGATTGTACTGGGTGTGTTTTAATTTTTGGCAATTTGTAGTAATATTGTTTAACTGAAACTTTAAATGCTTGGTCAGTAGTGAGCAATTTTGCCTCTTAATTACCTGGGGGGAGGAGCTTCAGGGTTTTAAAAGAGGGCCTCTGTCCATCATGGAGACGTACAAAGCCAGTAGAGGGAAAAGACCAGAAGAAGGTACAGAGAAGGTACAGAGAAGGTACAAGGAAGGTACAGAGAAGGTACAGAGAAGGTACAGAGAAGGTACAGAGAAGGTACAGAGAAGGTACAGAGAAGGTACAAAGAAGGTACAAGGAAGGTACAGAGAAGGTACAGAGAAGGTACAAAGAAGGTACAAAGAAGGTACAAAGAAGGTACAAGGAAGGTACAGAGAAGGTACAGAGAAGGTACAAAGAAGGTACAAAGAAGGTACAAAGAAGGTACAAAGAAGGTACAAAGAAGGTACAAGGAAGGTACAGAGAAGGTACAAAGAAGGTACAAAGAAGGTACAAAGAAGGTACAAAGAAGGTACAGAGAAGGTACAGAGAAGGTACAGAGAAGGTACAGAGAAGGTACAAAGAAGGTACAAAGAAGGTACAAAGAAGGTACAAGGAAGGTACAAAGAAGGTACAGAGAAGGTACAGAGAAGGTACAGAGAAGGTACAGAGAAGGTACAAAGAAGGTACAGAGAAGGTACAGAGAAGGTACAGAGAAGGTACAGAGAAGGTACAGAGAAGGTACAGAGAAGGTACAGAGAAGGTACAGAGAAGGTACAAGGTAGGTACAGAGAAGTGAAAGATTTAACTAAAAGGACTTGTTTCTTTAATTGTGTTTTTTTTGTGTATTAAGAATGGACTTTATTTTGGAACGCTCTAAATACTTCTTTTTGGACACTAAAACCAAATTTTTTTGCACTTAAAAGACGAGCACAATAAAGCACCTGAAAACTAATTTTTCGACTACGCCATCACTTATTTAGTTATTTTTACAAAGAAGAAGAACCCCGTCACAGAGTGAACAAGAGTTTAGTGATTTTAAACTTCAGAGCATCCCCTTGTGGACCATCTACAAATGGTAGATGGTTCAAAACCCTATCAGTGCTTCTTCATGACATTCATTGATATGAAAAACATTGAATTTCTAAACCCAAAATTTCCAAAGTTTTCGCATTAACATGAAGGAAATGTGGCAGCGGTCGTGAGAGCAAAAACATAATATCCATGAAACTGTTTTGGGGAAATAATTACAAAACAAGATGAAAACTGTCAAAGCCACACCCTCTGGAGGCGGGGTTTCCACAGACAGCTGGAGTCTATTATTACCTGATGAAGTCCCAGAAGTCCATCCAAAAGAGTCCGTCTTCTCCTCGCTGGGCACTCAGCTCCCTCTTCAGGTGTGGAGGCCAGTCCGACCAGTCATCAGACCAGGGTCCGGTCCACGAAAATCGACCCCAGGGGTTCCTCAGCTGCAATAGCCTGAAGATAAGGACACAAACACACGACTTTGACCTGAAGATAAGGACACGAACACACGACTTTGACCTGAAGATAAGGACACGAACACACGACTTTGACCTGAAGATAAGGACACAAACACACGACTTTGACCTGAAGATAAGGACACGAACACACAACTTTGACCTGAAGATAAGGACACAAACACACGACTTTGACCTGAATATAAGGACACGAACACACGACTTTGACCTGAAGATAAGGACACAAACACACGACTTTGACCTGAAGATAAGGACACGAACACACAACTTTGACCTGAAGATAAGGACACGAACACACAACTTTGACCTGAAGATAAGGACACAAACACACGACTTTGACCTGAAGATAAGGACACGAACACACAACTTTGACCTGAAGATAAGGACACGAACACACAACTTTGACCTGAAGATAAGGACACGAACACACGACTTTGACCTGAATATAAGGACACGAACACACGACTTTGACCTGAAGATAAGGACACAAACACACGACTTTGACCTGAAGATAAGGACACGAACACACGACTTTGACCTGAATATAAGGACACGAACACACGACTTTGACCTGAAGATAAGGACACGAACACACGACTTTGACCTGAAGATAAGGACACGAACACACGACTTTGACCTGAAGATAAGGACACGAACACACGACTTTGACCTGAAGATAAGGACACGAACACACGACTTTGACCTGAAGATAAGGACACAAACACACGACTTTGACCTGAAGATAAGGACACGAACACACGACTTTGACCTGAAGATAAGGACACGAACACACGACTTTGACCTGAAGATAAGGACACGAACACACGACTTTGACCTGAAGATAAGGACACGAACACACGACTTTGACCTGAAGATAAGGACACGAACACACGACTTTATTTGAGCACATTCAGAGAGGAAAATGGACCCAACTCTGTCTACTTGTTAAGCTCCGCCTACAAATTGGCACAGTGGCTGAGCAGTTAGCGCTCGTGTCTCACAGCAAGAAGGCCTGGGTTTGATTCCCGGACCGTGCAGGCCCTTCTATGTGGAGTTTACATGTTTCTCTCCCTGTGTCTGGATGGGTTTCCTCCATCACCCACAAAATATGTTTGTTAGGGTAAAGTCTCCAGCAGGTGATTCTGACCATGAGCCTGGCTCTACAGCTGGAGATGGGTCCAGGTGCCGCCCATGGGTGCCCACTGCTCCTTACAGGTGCCCCAATGGCATGAAGGATGGTTAAATGCAGAGGACACATTTCATTGTACCATGTATAATGACAAATAAAGCACTACACTTTAAATCACAGGTCTATTTGTTAAGCTCCGCCCACAGCTCACCTGTGTCCGTCCACATCTCGTACATCCAGGATGGAGTAGGCGTGGCGTGGGCGCAACCCCAATGACTCATACTCGGCATCGTCCACTTTCATGTTCCCGCCTCCGCATGACGCACCCATCAAGAATCTACAAACAGGAAGCAGATGCGTAAATGAGTCTGACCCCACCCCCAATTCTGGCCCCATCCCTTACCCGGTTTAAGGCTCTTCCCGAGTCTCACCCAGCTTCTTTGGAGCTCAGCATTTTGGCCCAGATGAGATCGGTGTCGATGGGTTCCTCTTTGGGGTTGGTGGTGCTGACCTGGAGGGCCAGGGACTGGCAGGGGGCGCCAGTGAGGGTGGACAGGCCCTCGATGGCACGGCCCGCCTGCAGAGCAAAGTAGGAGCCGTGGAGTTTCGCCAGCGCCTTTTCGATCAGCGCCACCCACAGCTGCTTCCGCTGGGCCTGAAGAATAAAAAACAGAGCTTTGTCCCAAACCAGTCCCTCCCTCCACAGATAAATAAATGTATTGTTCTACAAAGTGAAAAAAAACTTTGTAAACACAACATCACTGTTTAATCACATCATCACCCTCGAACAATTAAAACGTAACAGTTAATTTTTTTACTCTGTGAAACAAAATTTAATTGGCTCTCAACTGTTTTACTGTTATTAAGTGTTATTAAGTGTTATTAAGTGTTATTAAGTGTTATTAAGTGTTATTAAGTGTTAAATAACTCTCGTCTGTCATCCCACAGACAGTTAACGTTTATCGTTACTGAACAGCTGTAGTTCTGTTAGTCTGTCGTCCAATCTAATCTGTCCGTGTTTCTTTTAATAATAAATCTCTTCGTCCTTCGGCCATTTTTCAACTTGTACAATGCATTGATATGTTAAAAAAAACGCCTGTATGTACTAATTTAAAAATGCATTGTATTTCAGTTAAAGGAGTCAATCTGTGGAACAACTGCAGTTAATTCAGTCACTATTTGTGTCTATGTCATGTGATTATGTAAAGGACACATTTAGTCCCAGTATAAGTGATGAGTTAGTCGATAGTACCATGCTCACACTACAAACTACGTTAGATATAGTTGCCCCCCTCAGGTTAAAAACTACTAAGGTTAGATGAACCTCCCCATGGTACAACGCTGACACTCACTCCATTAAACAAACAACTCGTAAATTAGAGGCAATGGAGGCGATCCAACTTAGAAGATTCTCTCAATGCCTGGAAAAATATCTTAATAAAGTATAATCCATCTTTGCGTACAGCCAAAACTAGATATTACTCATCCATAATAGAAGAAAACCAGAATAATCCTAGATTCCTGTTCAGTACTGTAGCCAGACTGACAAACAGACACACCTCCGTGGAACCAGTTATTCCATCCACGCTCCATTCTGATGATTTCCTGCAGTTCTTTAACAATAAAATATCAACTATTAGAGACAAAATAGACACATTTCTCCCAAACATTAGATCAGAAAAAGCAGTGGTTTCAAACCTAGGCCTTTTTATAAATCCCTCTGTAACACTAATAATTTCACCACTGTAGACCAAACTGATGTCATATCTATTATCATGTCTTCCAAATCAGCCACCTGCCTCTTAGATCCAATTACAACTAAACTCTTTAAAGAGATTCTGCCCCTAATTATTAACACTGTCCTAAATATAATTAAGACTTCATTAATTACTGGATATGTGCCACAGTCATTTAAATATGCTGTTATTAAACCAATTCTGAAAAAACCTACCCTAGATCCTGACATTCTAGACAATTCTAGGTCTATATCTAATCTGTCCTTCCTGTCAAAGGTTTTAGAACGAGTAATAGTTAAACAGCTGTGCCAATTCCTGCAGGATAATAGTTTATTTGAACAGTTTCAGTCTGGCTTTCGTGCCCATCATAGCACTGAAACAGCGTTAGTTAAAGTTACTAATGACTTATTATTAGCCGCTGACATGGGATTAATATGGGTCCTGGTGTTATTAGACCTTAGTGCAGCCTTTGACACCATTGACCACAGTATCTTAGTGCACAGATTAGAATATGATATAGGTATTAGAGGAGCAGCCCTCTGCTGCTTTAAATCATATTTATCTGATCGCTACCAATTTGTTCACGTTAATCAACAATCATCGCAGTCCTCCAGAGTTAATTATGGCGTTCCTCAAGGGTCAGTCCTTGGGCCTATTTTGTTTACACTATATATGCTCCCTTTAGGTAACATCATTAGAAATCATGGCATTAATTTTCATTGTTATGCAGATGACACACAGCTATATTTATCGATTAAACCTGATCAGACCAGACAAATAGATAAACTAAGTACATGTGTCCAAGACATAAAGACTTGGATGAGTGACAATTATCTTTTATTGAACCCTGAAAAAACTGAAGTCATTATAATTGGTCCTAAAAATGCCACAGACTCCCTAACTGACCAGATAGTTACTGTAGACAACTTAAGTGTAACACCCAGTGCCACAGTTAAAAATTTAGGAGTTTTATTTGATCCAGATCTTTCATTCAAAATGCACATTAACCAAACATGTAGAACAGCCTTCTTTCACCTGCGCAACATTAGCCAAAATTAGGAATATTCTGTCTAAAACGACTGCAGAAAAATTAATTCATGCATTTGTTACATCACCATTAGATTATTGTAACTCCTTACTTGTAGCATGTCCTAAATATTCCCTAAAAAGCTTCAACTGGTTCAAAATGCAGCAGCAAGATTATTAACAGGATCAAATAGAAGAGAACACATCACCCCTGTGCTCCAAACCCTGACCCCTGACCCCTAACCCTATCACCCCTGTGCTCCAAACCCTGACCCCTGACCCCTAACCCTATCACCCCTGTGCTCCAAACCCTTCACTGGCTACCAGTTGAGTCTAGAATTGAATTTAAAATCCTCCTCCTTACATATAAAACCATTAATGGTATGGGTTAGGGTTAGGGGTCAGGGGTCAGGGGTTAATGGTATGGGACCCTCTTATCTTAAAGATGATCTGGTTCCGTACCAACCCAATAGAACCCTTCGTTCTCAGAATGCAGGTTTATTGAAAGTTCCTAGGGTTTCTAAAAGTACAGTAGGAGCTAGAGCCTTTAGTTACCATGGTTACTGTCTTATGGAATCATCTTCCCTTTAATATTAAAGATGCCGACACAGTCTCTACATTTAAAATTAGGCTTAAAACATTCCTGTTCGAGAAAGCCTATGGTCAGGTTAGTTAAAAATTATGTGACTCATATATCATGTATACATGATGTATGAGTCACAGTTCAGTCTAGGCTGCCCTAGGAGTTAGAATGCTGGGGGAAGTACAGACACTGAGTTCTTTCTTCTCTTTCTCTTCCTCACACCTGTTTGTGTCATTTTTATAACATATCTTTCATACCAAGTCTGTTCATGACTAGTCACCTGGTGTCCCCCCCCACCCCCCCTGGGGGGAGTGGTGGCTCTCCTGACAGTGCCTGCACGGGAGCCATGGACGACAGGATCTGCAGTGTCTCGCCTGTGCCGACCTGTGACCCCGGACCACTGCCCCTGCCTGTCTGGACCAGCCCCCCCTCCTTCATTTATAAATGGACGTTCATCTATAGTCTGTCCGTCCATGGGAGTGGATCTGTCCTTCAATGTGGTTCTCCTCAACATTTCTTCTTTTTCCCACTGGGTTTGGAAGTTTTTTCTTGCTGAGAAGGAGGGTCTAAGGACAGGGGGAGGGTCTAAGGACAGGGGGAGGGTCTAAGGACAGGGGATGCCTTGGACTGTTCATGTATTTCTGTAGCTGATTGTGTTTTTGTAAAGCCCTCTGAGACGACTTTGTTGTGATTTAGGGCTTTATAAATAAATTTGAATTGAATTGAATTGAATTGAAGAAGTGAAAAGCTGTGAATCAGTGCAACAGGTTTTTATAAACACATTCTAAGTGGATACAGGAAAAAAAATAGAAATATTAATTTCTAGCAAGGAACAGGTTTTCCTTTTCCTGATGCACTTCCTTTTTCTTTTTGGTTGTATATATACATGCTCTGACTGAGTAATACACAGGGGTACGACTAGATAACTTTTGTTAACTTCATCCTACACCCTTTAGTTATCTAGGATGATAAAGAGGTGTGTCATGATCTCCCCTCTGCTCCTACAGACTAATTGCTCTCTATTAGCTCCACCTGTTTTCACTCTGCCTCTCTGGCCCAGCCAGCTGAACTGAACTCAGTACTAATCAAGCTGTGTATATAAGCCTTGGATTTCAGTACCTCTTTGTCAGACCGTCTGCGAAGCCTGCCAGTTACCTGCCTGCCTAGTTCTCTGTCCTGACTCAAGCCTGCTAGACTTCTGCCTACTCTCCAGCCCCGGTAACTCGACCTGCATACTGTTTTTGGATTTACGTATTCTGCCTAGCCCTTTTCGGTACTGCTGTTTTCCCTCACCCGCTGTTGTGTTGTGTGTGTTCCCCCAGGTCTCCGGATGGTGTGGTGAATGAGCCCGGATTCCCCTCTACCTCCCACACCAGAAGTCACCCTATCACTGGGGGGCACACACGCGCACACCCACCAACGTCCATTTCCCCCCAACCCTTCAATAAACTCTTTAAACGTGACGCATTTGTGGTCCTCCTCTGTCTGGTTCGTGACAAGGTGTCGTTTTAATTTCTGCTTAAATACTTTGTATGTTTTACTTATTTTGTTTTACCTGTTTGAATAAACAAATAAATTACTGAAATTAAATGAATGAATGAATGATGGGATATAGTGATTTGGTTAGTGATTATAAATAGTAATTATAAATAGTTCACTAAAAATGACCTGGTCCATATATAGTGAACTATAGAGGGTCTATATAGTGAACTATAGAGGGTCTATATAGTTAACTATAGAGGGTCTATATAGTGACTATAGAGGGTCTATATAGTGACTATAGAGGGTCTATATAGGGAACTACAGAGGGTCTATATAGGGAAGTATAGAGGGTCTATATAGGGAAGTATAGAGGGTCTATATAGGGAAGTATAGAGGGTCTATATAGGGAAGTATAGAGGGTCTATATAGGGAAGTATAGAGGGTCTATATAGGGAAGTATAGAGGGTCTATATAGTGAACTACAGAGGGTCTACATAGGGAACTACAGAGGGTCTATATAGTGAAGTATAGAGGGTCTATATAGTGAACTATAGAGGGTCTATATAGTGAACTATAGAGGGTCTATATAGTGACTATAGAGGGTCTATATAGTGAACTACAGAGGGTCTACATAGGGAACTACAGAGGGTCTATATAGTGACTATAGAGGGTCTATATAGTGAACTACAGAGGGTCTACATAGTGAACTATAGAGGGTCTATATAGTGAACTATAGAGGGTCTATATAGTTAACTATAGAGGGTCTATATAGTGACTATAGAGGGTCTATATAGTGACTATAGAGGGTCTATATAGGGAACTACAGAGGGTCTATATAGGGAAGTATAGAGGGTCTATATAGGGAAGTATAGAGGGTCTATATAGGGAACTATAGAGGGTCTATATAGTGAACTACAGAGGGTCTACATAGTGAACTATAGAGGGTCTATATAGGGAACAATAGAGGGTCTATATAGTGACTATAGAGGGTCTATATAGTGAAGTATAGAGGGTCTATATAGTGAACTACAGAGGGTCTACATAGGGAACTACAGAGGGTCTATATAGTGAAGTATAGAGGGTCTATATAGTGAACTATAGAGGGTCTATATAGTGACTATAGAGGGTCTATATAGTGAACTACAGAGGGTCTACATAGGGAACTACAGAGGGTCTATATAGGGAAGTATAGAGGGTCTACATAGGGAAGTACAGAGGGTCTATATAGTGAACTATAGAGGGTCTATATAGTGAACTACAGAGGGTCTACATAGTGAACTATAGAGGGTCTATATAGGGAACTACAGAGGGTCTACATAGTGAACTATAGAGGGTCTATATAGGGAACAATAGAGGGTCTATATAGTGACTATAGAGGGTCTATATAGTGAAGTATAGAGGGTCTATATAGTGAACTACAGAGGGTCTACATAGGGAACTACAGAGGGTCTATATAGGGAACTATAGAGGGTCTATATAGGGAACTATAGAGGGTCTATATAGGGAACTATAGAGGGTCTATATAGGGAACTATAGAGGGTCTATATAGGGAACTATAGAGGGTCTATATAGGGAACTATAGAGGGTCTATATAGTGACTATAGAGGGTCTATATAGGGAACTATAGAGGGTCTACATAGGGAAGTATTGGGGGTCTACATAGGGAAGTATTGGGGGTCTATATAGTGAACTACAAAGGGTCTACATAGTGAACTACAGAGGGTCTACATAGGGAACTACAGAGGGTCTATATAGGGAAGTATAGAGGGTCTATATAGTGACTATAGAGGGTCTATATAGTGACTATAGAGGGTCTATATAGTGAACTACAGAGGGTCTACATAGTGAACTACAGAGGGTCTACATAGTGAACTACAGAGGGTCTACATAGGGAACTACAGAGGGTCTATATAGGGAAGTATAGAGGGTCTACATAGGGAAGTACAGAGGGTCTATATAGTGAACTATAGAGGGTCTATATAGGGAACTATAGAGGGTCTATATAGTGACTATAGAGGGTCTATATAGTGAACTACAGAGGGTCTACATAGTGAACTACAGAGGGTCTACATAGTGAACTACAGAGGGTCTACATAGTGAACTATAGAGGGTCTATATAGGGAACAATAGAGGGTCTATATAGTGAACTACAGAGGGTCTATATAGTGAAGTATAGAGGGTCTATATAGTGAACTACAGAGGGTCTACATAGGGAACTACAGAGGGTCTATATAGGGAACTATAGAGGGTCTATATAGGGAACTATAGAGGGTCTATATAGGGAACTATAGAGGGTCTATATAGGGAACTATAGAGGGTCTACATAGGGAAGTATTGGGGGTCTATATAGTGAACTACAAAGGGTCTACATAGTGAACTACAGAGGGTCTACATAGGGAACTACAGAGGGTCTATATAGGGAAGTATAGAGGGTCTATATAGTGACTATAGAGGGTCTATATAGTGACTATAGAGGGTCTATATAGTGACTATAGAGGGTCTATATAGTGAACTACAGAGGGTCTACATAGGGAACTACAGAGGGTCTACATAGGGAAGTATAGAGGGTCTATATAGGGAACTATAGAGGGTCTATATAGTGACTATAGAGGGTCTATATAGTGACTATAGAGGGTCTATATAGTGAACTACAGAGGGTCTACATAGGGAACTACAGAGGGTCTACATAGGGAAGTATAGAGGGTCTATATAGGGAACTATAGAGGGTCTATATAGGGAACTACAGAGGGTCTATATAGGGAAGTATAGAGGGTCTATATAGGGAAGTATAGAGGGTCTATATAGTGAACTACAGAGGGTCTACATAGTGAACTACAGAGGGTCTACATAGTGAACTACAGAGGGTCTACATAGGGAACTACAGAGGGTCTATATAGTGAAGTATAGAGGGTCTATATAGTGAAGTATAGAGGGTCTATATAGTGAAGTATAGAGGGTCTATATAGTGAACTATAGAGGGTCTATATAGTGAACTATAGAGGGTCTATATAGTGACTATAGAGGGTCTATATAGTGAACTACAGAGGGTCTACATAGTGAACTACAGAGGGTCTACATAGGGAACTACAGAGGGTCTATATAGGGAACTATAGAGGGTGGATGAGTTAACTTTAATGAATGAGTTAACTTTAATGAATGAGTTAACTTTAATGAATGAGTTAACTTTAATGGATGAGTTAACTTTAATGAATGAGTTAACTTTAATGAATGAGTTAACTTTAATGAATGAGTTAACTTTAATGGATGAGTTAACTTTAATGGATGAGTTAACTTTAATGGATGAGTTAACTTTAATGAATGAGTTAACTTTAATGGATGAGTTAACTTTAATGGATGAGTTAACACTAATGGATGAGTTAACACTAATGGATGAGTTAACACTAATGAATGAGTTAACTTTAATGAATGAGTTAACTTTAATGAATGAGTTAACTTTAATGGATGAGTTAACTTTAATGAATGAGTTAACTTTAATGAATGAGTTAACTTTAATGGATGAGTTAACTTTAATGAATGAGTTAACTTTAATGGATGAGTTAACTTTAATGGATGAGTTAACTTTAATGAATGAGTTAACTTTAATGGATGAGTTAACTTTAATGGATGAGTTAACACTAATGGATGAGTTAACTTTAATGAATGAGTTAACTTTAATGTCTGGAGAATTCAATGACGCACTTCAGAGGGCGAAGGTCACGCAGAAGGTTCAAAAACGAAAGGGTCTGATGTGGAAAAGGGGCGTGGCTCCAGGTGGCGTGTGTCACACCTGAGAGAAGAGCAGGTGGCAGTTGTCATCGCAGGGCAGCATGTCGTCCACCAGAACCGTGGTCCACCAGCCGTCTTTACACAGACGGACCTGATACGCTCCTTCTGCACAAACAACCCGAGTCACCATCACCTTCTCCACCAGCTCTGGACGCTCTGCGAGAACTGCCAAGGCGCTGAGGAACCTGCAGAATAATAATAATAATATTTATTTATTTGTTTCGCACCTTTCATACAAACACTGTCGCCCAAAGTGCTTCACATTGATTAAAAACTAAAGTACAATTTTAAGACAAGGTGACAAAATAAACAGATTATAAATAAGAAATACAATTACAGATAAAATTACAAGAGTAAATTTCAATAATTAAGAATAAATTAATTGTACATACATTATACAATTTTAATAGAGTATATCAGAAATCTATTAAGATTTGATTATGTAAAGAATATAAAGAAAATAGTCACAGAGTTGTGACTCCATTCTTTATCTTCCTTCAAAGGCTGATGAAAATAAAAACGTTTTTACTTTAGTTTTAAATCTACTCAGTGAAGTGTCTTCCCTCATGTCTTTTGGAATTCTATTCCATAACTTTGGTTCATAGTTACCATAGTTACCAAAGGCTGCGTCCACACTTGTCTTTGTCATATATGTGGGAGTCACTATAATGACCTTAGTGTTCTAGTTTGGACACAACTGCTCAGTGAGTTTGAAATGGAACTGGGTCTTGTTCCATTTAAGGCTTTAGAAGTGAGCAGTAGTATTTGAAAATGACTTGTGTAGGTTAGTGGTAACCATGGAAACCAACACTGGACCTTCTTGGTTCTGGTTAGTAACCTAGCTGCACAGTTGTGGATCAGCTGCAGTCATTACAGTCGTCCAGTCTGCTGGAGAGAAAAGAACCGACACGGTTTTAAGGAACCTGTTGATTTACAACTGGTTTAACTGTGGCTGTGTTTGTGAGGAGGAAGAATGACCTTTGACCTTATTTATGTGGGACTGAAGTTATAGTCTGAAAGAAGAGGGACTACCAGACTCATCAGCATCCTACTCACCAGCATCCGACTCACCAACATCCTACTCACCAGCATCCTATTCACCAGCATCCTACTCACCACCATCCTACTCATCAGCATTTCTCTTTTTGCTTTAGGGCCAACAGTAGAATTTCTGTTTTGTCTTCATTTAATTTCAGAAAGTTTCTGCTCATCCATAGCTTTATTGTCATAAGTCAGTTTGTAACGGAATGGATGGCTGTGACGTCATTGCTTCTGCACAGATATATTTGTGTGTCGTCTGCGTAGCTATGGAAGCTAACAGTATGGTTTCTAATAGCATCTCCAAGCGGTAGCATATATAAGGAGAACAGTAGTGGACCCAGGCAGCTCCCTTGTGGAACCCCATAGCATGTGTCCTGTTTGTTTGACACGTGGTCTCCAAGGCTGACGTAGAACTGTCTTCCTCTAATATATGTTTTGAACCACTGTAGTACACTGTCACAGAGACCTACCAGCTCTTCCAGATGATTAATCAGGATGTCATGATCGATTGTGTCAAATGCAGCGCTTAGGTCAACGAGGACCAAGACTGAGACTTTATTAGCATCACAGTTAAGTCTGAGGTCACTACTAATTTTGGTGAGGGTGGTCTCAGTGCTATGACACGCCCTGAAGGCTGATGGGAATTCCTCTAAGATGTTATTCTCTTTGAGATAGTTATTTATTTGAGCAGAGAATATCTTTTCTAATATTTTGCCCATGAACAAGAGATTAGATATAGGACGAAAACTGGCCAAATCGTTAGTGTCAAGGTTAGGCTTCTTTAGTAATGATTCGATAACAGCTGTTCTGAAAGCATCTGGAAAAATACCAGTTAGTAGAGATGTGTTTATAATCTGGAATAAATGATCTGAGACACTGTCAAATATTGTCTTAAAAATGCAGTGGGTCCTGGGTCGACACATGAGGTTGAGGAGTTCCATTCCCTGACAGTTGTGTAGAGTTGTTCTGATGTAATGCAGGTGAATGTTGCCATGGTAACAGCACAGGGACTATAGACACAATCTGTTAATACTGGACCTGATTTATGTTATTTTGTTTTTAAAAAACACGGCCAGCTCCTCACACTTGGATGCAGAGGGCTGGAGGGGGGTGGGGGGTGTTAAGTAGCTTGTCGATAGTCTAGAATAATATTTTGGAATTCCCAGCATTCTCTGTGATAACTTTGGAGAAGTAATCTTTTGTTGTAACTGGAATGTATTGATTATAGGTGGTAATTACCAGTTTGGTGCTTCTCCATTTTCTCTCAGTTCTTCTACAGGTTTGTTTGTTTTGACTGACAGTGTTGTTGTTTAGCCACGGGGACATTCTGTCATTTGACTTTTTTAACCCTTAAAGGAGCAACAACATCCAAAGCAGATGATAGTGTGTTGTTAAAATTGTCCATCATGGAATTTAAAGACCAGTCTGGGTTGTTAGGCGTCACTGCTCACATCATGTTCTTAAACTTTTCTTCAGCTCTGTCATTTAATACCTGTTTTTTGACTACAGGCTGTTTTCTGTTCTCTGTTAACATGATGTTGGTGTCAAACTACACACAGTGATGGTCAGATATGAGCACTTCCATTACTGTAACCTTGTCAATGTTAACTCTTGCAGTTATCACTAAGTTAAGGGTGTTTCCAAGTGGGTGTGTGGGGGTTTTTTTTACATGCTGTTCTAGTTCAAAGTTGTCCACTAGGTTCATGAGCTCTAAAACCTTGGGCTCATTTTTCTTATTGATATGAATATTTAAATCCTGTGTATTATTACTCTTTCACATCTAGTGATACTTAGTGAGATGAGCTCTGAGAGTTCCTGAAAGAACAGTGATAGTGTTTGGGTGGTCTGTATACTGTGAGTAGAAGCAGGGATAATTGGGTCTTAAACTCAACAGGAAATAAATTCACCCAAGTCAATGTCACTGCATATAAGTGACGTGGATAAAATGGCTGCTAATCCACCCCCCCTTTCTATTATGTCTGACTGACTGACAGTGTTTGTAGTTTGGAGGACACGTCTATCAGCGTTGTTACTACAGTGACACTATTTAACCATGTCTCTACTAGAAACATACAGTGCAGGATTTTTTAAAGTATCGGGTCATTAATTATGAAAGATTTATTGGTCAGTGATCTGACATTTATCAACCCTACCTTTACCTGTAGGAGCTCTGAGAGGGGCTGTGGGTCAGGTCTGTGGGTCAGGTCTGTGGGTCAGGTCTGTGGGTCACGGCTGTGGGTCAGGTCTGTGGGTCACGGCTGTGGGTCACGGCTGTGGGTCAGGTCTGTGGGTCACGGCTGTGGGTCAGGTCTGTGGGTCACGGCTGTGGGTCACGGCTGTGGGTCACGGCTGTGGGTCACGGCTGTGGGTTAGGGCTGTGGGTCAGGGCTGTGGGTCAGGGCTGTGGGTCACGGCTGTGGGTCACGGCTGTGGGTCAGGTCTGTGGGTCAGGTCTGTGGGTCACGGCTGTGGGTCACGGCTGTGGGTCACGGCTGTGGGTCACGGCTGTGGGTCAGGTCTGTGGGTCAGGGCTGTGGGTCAGGTCTGTGGGTCACGGCTGTGGGTCACGGCTGTGGGTCAGGTCTGTGGGTCACGGCTGTGGGTCAGGTCTGTGGGTCAGGACTGTGGGTCACGGCTGTGGGTCAGGTCTGTGGGTCAGGTCTGTGGGTCACGGCTGTGGGTCAGGTCTGTGGGTCACGGCTGTGGGTCAGGTCTGTGGGTCACGGCTGTGGGTTAGGGCTGTGGGTCACGGCTGTGGGTCAGGGCTGTGGGTAACAAACCAACAAAACACTACTCTGATTATCATGTAAGACACAAACACCTTAGAGCCGTTAACACCCACCCAGGGCAAAGGTCACACACAGAGGATAGAGGTCACACACAGAGGCCAAAGGTCAAAGGTCATTTTCAGAGGTTAAAAGTCACATCCTGGTCTGATCCGTAAACACGGAAATGCGTCTCACCAGCAGTTTCCCAGAAGTCCTTGCAGGATGTCAGACGGTCGCGGCGTGCGGAACACCGTCCACTTGACGCCTCGGTCTCTGAAGTTGCTGCAGTTGATTTCCTGAGGACGAAGCCACTTCTTAACGCGGTTCTGGACGCCGTCGCCTATAGGGAACCCCACTGACTTTGGACTGGGAGGGAAACTGTCGTCCACAAACGTCACGGCGTTCTGGGAGGCGGGACAAGCGATAAAACCACCAATGAGCTGAGAACGCCGTCCGCTAATGGCAGGAAGTAAATAGGTTGAAAACTAGATTTAAATGATAATTCACCACTAATGAAAAAATACTGGAAGAAATGGAATGTGTATGTTGAGCAAATAAATTAAAATTCACTTTCAAAATAAAGTCAATAAAAATTACATTAAAAAATTAACTAAATTTAAAAATGAATATATACAAATTTATGAAATAAAAAAGTAATAAATCTTTATCTCAATTTTGAGCTAATAAATTAGTTTTTTATCAACTAATTTTGTACTTTTTATCTCATCATTTTGACTTCACATAATGCGTCTTATTGTCCAGTGGATAAAATCTGGTATTATACACCTCAGACCATTTCATGGTAGGGTGTTCCCCAGGGTTGCGTCCTCACCTCTCGGCAGAAGCTGATGATATTCTCCCACATCTCTCGGGCCTCTCCCTCGTCGCTCTGCCTCAGCGCCTCCACCAACATGCTCTCCTTCCTCTTGGAGGTGCCGTCCATCGTGGCATGGACGCCATGTTGCTGGGGGGTGTGGCACGCCAGGCAGTGTTTGGCTTTGACCTTGTTGATTAAAGTACAGGCGGGACACGCCCACTCGTCACCCCCCGTGACCTGGGTCCCGGACGGAAATGGCGCCGGGGCGTCCGACAACGGGGACAGTGGGGACATTTCCTCCTTCAGGACGCTCAGTCGTCTTCCAGACAAGAGTTCAGCTTGAACAGAGATCTGCGAGATGGCGAGCGACGAAGGTGATGGAGTCAAGCTCAGGGATTGGTCGAGGCAGACGTCCGGGGGTGGGACTTCTCTACGGCTGCAGGAAACTGGGTTATGATGACCTGAAGGCAGCAAATCTGAGAAAAGACAAGGTCATACTGACCCTTAAGTACACAGGTGGAAGTAACTAAGTACAAGTACTCCATTACTGTACTTACGTATGTTTTTTAGGTATCTGTACTTTACTGGAGTATTTATTGTTGGGTAAACTCTGGACTTTTCTTCCCTACATTTGTTCAGAAATATATGTACTTTATACTCTTTACATTTATATAAATATTTGTACTTTATACTCTTTACATTTATATAAATATATGTACTTTATACTCTTTACATTTATATAAATATTTGTACTTTATACTCTTTACATTTATATAAATATATGTACTTTATACTCTTTACATTTATATAAATATATGTACTTTATACTCTTTAGATTTATATAAATATATGTACTTTATACTCTTTACATTTATATAAATATATGTACTTTATACTCTTTAGATTTATATAAATATATGTACTTTATACTCTTTAGATTTATATAAATATATGTACTTTATACTCTTTACATTTATATAAATATATGTACTTTATACTCTTTACATTTATATAAATATATGTACTTTATACTCTTTACATTTATATAAATATATGTACTTTATACTCTTTACATTTATATAAATATATGTACTTTATACTCTTTACATTTATATAAATATATGTACTTTATACTCTTTAGATTTATATAAATATTTGTACTTTATACTTTATATGGTTTCCATGGTTACAAATGTTAAATGAATATGTTTCATGAACCTTCGTGCAGAACCGACGCCTCCACCGGTGAATTCTCACTCCAGGTGGATATGGACAGGGACAGCGCCGCCCCACCAGCGGCCTCGGGTGGGCAGGGCCCGGACTGGGCACACACGTCGGGCACGAGCAGGGCCTCATCTGGGATCTGGGGCAGGGACAGTTTCCGCGGCCCCCCGCAGGCGGAGCAGGACATGGAGGTGGGCGTGTTCTGTAAGGTGCATCTCAGACAGTCCCACGCCAGGGTCCCGCCCTCAGTGGACGGGGACGAAGAGGGCCTCAGGGGTCCCAGGCAGCTGCTGGAGTGCTGGGGATGGGGCCAGGGCCGGTCCTCGGACGAGTGCCGGTTCTGGTCCAGGGTCCGGGTAGAGCCGCAGAGTGAGCACGCCCGGGTGTCTGTGGGGTTGGACAGGGTACAACGGGGGCAGGACCAGCCAGACCCCAGAGGAAGCCAGCGGGGCTCGGAGCGGCGCCGAGGCGCTTCACAGATGGAGCAGCGGGGTGCGCCGGCCACGTTCAAAAACGTACAGCAGCCACAAGCCCACTGTGTCCGTGGCAACGGCACCGACCCTGATGAAAAACTGGAAGAAGAAGACATGAGATCAAAGAATGTGTGTGTGTGTGTGTGTGGCAGGGGGGGGGGGTTAGGGTTCGACTGCGGCGAACACCCCGTTAGCGTTGTACCACAGCCAAGACCCCATCAGGCTCCTGTCACTAAAACAGACCAAACAAGTCAAAGGTCAAAGGTCATGATGTCATTTTAGAGCTAAACTGAGAACTGATCACCATTTAAAACTGGTACTAGTACAGGTTTACTGGTACTAGTACTGGTTTACTGGTACTATTACTGGTTTACTGGTACTAGTACAGGTTTACTGGTACTAGTACTGGTTTACTGGTACTATTACTGGTTTACTGGTACTAGTACTGGTTTACTGGTACTAGTACAGGTTTACTGGTACTAGTACAGGTTTACTGGTACTAGTACTGGTTTACTGGTACTATTACTGGTTTACTGGTACTAGTACTGGTTTACTGGTACTATTACTGGTTTACTGGTACTAGTACAGGTTTACTGGTACTAGTACTGGTTTACTGGTACTAGTACAGGTTTACTGGTACTAGTACTGGTTTACTGGTACTAGTACTGGTTTACTGGTACTAGTACAGGTTTACTGGTACTAGTACTGGTTTACTGGTACTAGTACTGGTTTACTGGTACTAGTACAGGTTTACTGGTACTAGTACTGGTTTACTGGTACTAGTACAGGTTTACTGGTACTAGTACAGGTTTACTGGTACTAGTACTGGTTTACTGGTACTAGTACTGGTTGTCTCCCAGGCAGTGGCTCCTCCCACTGGTTCTAACTCAGAATAATTAGTGCAGTAAACTGAACTAGTACAGGTTTAATTAGTGCAGTAAACTGAACTAGTACAGGTTTAATTAGTGCAGTAAACTGAACTAGTACAGTACACTTTTCTGTGTTTTTGTGAAATAACAGAATATCTCATAAATATTTCAGCTCAACTTCAGGCGTTTTGTGACTAAATCCCCAGAGAGTGACGAGAAAAAGCTGCAGAGAAAGGAAAAGTCCTGATGTGTGTTTTATATATATATATATATATATATATATATATATATATGTATATATATATATATATAATCTGCTACAGCCTCATCATTTCTTATACTCAAATATTTCTTTCTATGCACTTTTCGTTTTTGTTGATGAACTGATCTCCATTGTTCTCTCATTGTTTGTTCTAGGCTCCGCCCCTTTAATGTGTCCAGACTGCCACCCCCCATCCCATCATGAGGGATATCCCCAGGAGCACTCCACTTCCTGTCAGAGAGAAACCAGACACTGACGGCAACTGGGTCGATGTGGCCTCAAGGCGACCATACGAAAACGATATTAGACACAAATATAGGAATAATTAATCAGATGTGAGTCAGGAAGGCTGAGGTGGACACACACCCATCAAATATTCATGAACAGGCCATGCCACCGAGCAGACATTTTATCTGGAACCAACAAAAACACAACCAGTCTGTTTGGAAAGTGTCTTCAGTGGGTGGGAATCTTTGTATGGACGCTATGGACATGTCCATACTAATATTTGGATGTTTCTAAAATGTTTGAATCAGAAATGACATTTTGGAAACAAAAGGTTACTGTATTTTCCAGATTATAAGGACTTCAAAAACCACAGTGCACCTGATACAGATTACCGTAATTTTCGGACTATAGAGCGCACCTGATTATTAGCCGCACCCACCTCATTCTAAGAGGAAAACCGATTTTGTACATACACAAGCCGCACCTGTATATAAGCCGCATGTGCCCACATTAAAACATGTAACACAAACACAAAATTAACCCAAACCCGACTTCAAGTCCCGCGAATGAAACTAAATGTCCTTCATTAACCCTTGTGCGGTCCTTCGTAAAAGGCACACTGGCTGTGTCCTACAATCGGGTCTTAAAAACCCAGATTCCAAAGTTCAGTTCCATAGACTCATCACCCCACCCCCCAAGGATATATTACTGTTTTCAGTAGTAAGCAATGGCATCCTACAGTACGTATAAAAAGGTACATTTGTGAACCACCGGGTCTCTTTGACCCGAAGGACCGTACAAGGGTTAAAGTCCACAGTCCAAAAATCACATTTGGTAAAATGAAGGGAAAATGATACTTAAGGTTTGATGCAGACCTGCAGAGTCCGGGTCCCGTTGAAAGTAATCCAAGGAAAAAAAAGTGTATATTTCCAAAGGTAAGGGAGGGAAAAATATATATCCACTATTGTCCGCCGCGTCCACAAACAGGTGGCTGGTCGCCGCCTCGCCTCATCTATGGCAGAGTCAGTGATAACTTTAATCTTTGGCAGAGAGTTCAGGTCAAACTCCTCCGTGCCAACGTGCAAAAATAATCCACAGGGTCTGGTCGAGCCTCTGTCTTCTCTCACACACCGCCGCGGGTTTTTCTTTAAGCAACTTTTTACCCCTTGTACACCTGTCCGTCACCTTTACCGGTCCTACTTAAACCTGTCACCCCGCGTTTGTTCCACCCCTCCTTTTTCATTCAGTCTTCCTCGACGCATATATTCCACCGGTCTAAATCTGACCTTTTCTACTCGAGCGCCTCTGGCGGCCGTTAGGAAAATTACATAAATTGGCCGCATCACTGAAAAAGCCGCAAGGTTGAAAGTTTGGGAAAAAAGTAGCGGCTTATAGTCCGGAATTTACGGTAATTCTAATCCATTCATTGACAGTGTGTCTTATAGTGACTAAATATTGTCATCAACGAAACTTTATCACGTGACATAAACCAAACTAGACGTAAATGTGGGTCTAGTGACGATAACTATAAGTAAATATATAATGCAGTTATAGATGAACAATAAAAAACAGGCAAAATATGGATTAGAAATAAAAACATTCCTAAAATGTCTTAGTTTTTGTGACAAAAACAAAATGAGACATACACAGTATTTTTCAGATGAATGTGTTTGTCATCAGTGTCTTTACTCTGGTGCACCCACAGTGACTCCGCCCCTCTCTTCTGACCCCGCCCCTTTACTCTGGTGCACCCACACTGACTCCGCCCCTCTCTTCTGACTCCGCCCCTTTACACTGGTGCACCCACAGTGACTTACCCCCCACAGTGTCCTGTGAGCCCAGTTCTGGTCCGGTTTTGGTCAAAGCCAAAGTAGTCCCGGCAGGTTACCGGGGGTTCATTTTACTGAATATTTTGTTCTGGTGCGTCTTAGATAAGATAAGATAAGAAAACTTTATTATCCACCATGGTGGAAATTTGCCTTCGGCCTCTCAAGACGTCAATTTACATAAAACACATTTGGACACTCCACAACATACACAGAAAGAAAACAACCTTTGTGCAAACAGGAAAAAAGACGACAACAGTGGATGTAAATACAGTCGCCCTCTGAGGGGATCACCTTGTACAGTCATATTCTGTTCAGATGGTATTCAGAGCTTGTATGGCATGTGGTATAAAAGATTTTTTTATATATATTGCGGCTCGCCCTTGGTAGTTATTAGGGCTGGGCGATTCTCTCTTTTAAAAAAATCTCAGATTTTTTCCCAAAAAACTCGATTCACGATACAATTTTTTTCCCACGTGGGCTAAATGAAACTGAAAACACTAGAAACGTGGTTTCTTTCGTCTTCTTTTTTTTATTAAATAACATGTAAAACAAAAATACTTCTACAAATAACTGTAAATAATAAATCAGTTGTGCAAAAGGTGCAACTGCAACCTGAGACTTTGCCTCGGATTGCACGATTTTCCTAAAATATGAATCGATTTTGCCATAAAACTCGATTTTAAATCTAAATCGATTTTTTGCC
>CM035790.1:37403219-37415719 GCA_020466265.1 Siphamia tubifer
ATTCAGAGAATGCCTAATCTCGCCCCTATGCTGTGCCAATTCAAGTTTCTAGAACCATCTGGACCAGGACCTTAACCTCTGGACCAGCACCACCTGGACCAAGACTCCTCTTCTTCGTCTCCGTGTCTCAGACCTTCCTCCTCCTCCTCCTCCTCTTTTGTCCTTGACCTTCTTCATCAGATCCAGACTCTGATCCAACACCAGGTCTGAGATCTTCCCTCATATCCCTGGACCCGGATCCCGGACCTGGGTCCACATTCATTCATCCATCAAACACGTGCTTCTCTGCGCATGTCTGCAGCTCGTGCAGGTGTGTGTTAATGCAGATGCATCCTGGTCCTGAACTTGTCCTGGACTTCAGGTGACCCGGATCACCTGCAGCGGATCTGAACGCACCCTGGAGGACAAAGAATCCGGATCAGGACGGAAGGTCTGGACTCACCTGGGCTGCAGACCGGACCGGACCGGACTTGAGGACGGACCGGGGCTGAGGAGTCCTGCAGGCGGACGGACCTCCATGCATCCTCCGGAGTTAGAGCTCCGATATGCACCGTCACCACCGGCTCGCGACGCCGTCCGCGCGCAATGTTCACAGCATACTTCCGGTCTCTGCATCCAAAATAAAAGCCTTTAACTCGTTCAACCCCGGACCGGGTTAGACATCCGGACCTGGATCTGGACGCAGAACCAGAGCAAGGGCTCATCAACACAAACAAGACGAAAAACCCGAAGAAATACGATTCAGATCCCGATGTAATAAATACACAATATAAAAATGTAAAAAAAAAAAAAAAAAAAGCTGTTAATGAACTTTCCTTTTAATCAACTAAGGTACTATGAAGGACAGGATTTTATTTGTTAATTTTTTTTTGTTACATTTGGTGTTGTGTTTTTACATGTTTTATTTCTTTTACTGTTGTTTTAACTTGTTTTAATAATGTCTTTTATTTTTAAAGGGACCACAATGGAAACAAACGATTTATGCTTTTTTGTGCTATCTCTGGTTTTAAATGCTGTCATTATTCATGTTTGCATTTTCAAATATAAAAATGAAATAAATCAAATCAAACAATATAACCACATTTAGGCTAACGTTAGTTTATACTACTACTACTACTACTACTAATAATAATAATTTTTCTAACGATCCAGAACAATCCTGTCAGTCCTGTCGGAGAAATTCAAAATGGAGCGTCAACGACAACAACTGAGTGGACTTTTAAAAAAGACAGAAAAAAACAAGAGATTTTTAAAAAGCACTTTTGAAAAATGTTCCTGAAATAAAGACCATCTTCAAATCAAAAAGCAGCAAGGAACCTGAGCGCCTAGCTAATAACGTTACTAGCAACAAAGCTAATGTGGTGTTAGGAACCATAGACATATACCCAGACTGTCAGTCGTCCCACATGGCCGCCATCTTGAATCAGGTCCAGGGGAGGCAGTGGTTCATAGACGTCTATGAAGGGAAGAGGAACTGATGAATCTGAAAGTGGATTCATTCACTGAATTTTAAACCGATTGTCAAACTGAGAACATTCTGAGGAGAACATCCTGAGAACGTCCTGAGGAGAACGTCCTGAGGAGAACGTCCTGAGGAGAACGTCCTGAGGAGAATGTCCTGAGGAGAACGTCCTGAGAACATTCTGAGGAGAACATCCTGAGAACGTCCTGAGGAGAACATCCTGAGAACGTCCTGAGGAGAACATCCTGAGAACGTCCTGAGGAGAACATCCTGAGAACATTCTGAGGAGAACATCCTGAGAACGTCCTGAGGAGAACGTCCTGAGGAGAATGTCCTGAGGAGAACGTCCTGAGGAGAACGTCCTGAGGAGAACGTCCTGAGGAGAACGTCCTGAGGAGAACGTCCTGAGGAGAACATCCTGAGAACGTCCTGAGGAGAACATCCTGAGAACATTCTGAGGAGAACATCCTGAGAACGTCCTGAGGAGAACGTCCTGAGGAGAATGTCCTGAGGAGAACGTCCTGAGGAGAACGTCCTGAGGAGAACGTCCTGAGGAGAACGTCCTGAGGAGAACGTCCTGGGCACTGCCTCCGTCTGTCCAGCCGTTCTAATCAAGAAAAATTCCATGTCATTGTTTGTAAGTTAATATGTTTATAAATATGTTTGTTCTGCTTCATCATTTAAAAGTTATGGACGCTAACGCAGCATCTAAACCTGTAACACCCAAAGACACATTTGAACCTGGTTTCCATGGAAACAAAAACACTGGGAGCTGCTCATCATCTTTAAAAATCTCAGCCAGTGTGTCCAAACCTTAGTGTTTTTATTTGTTTGTTTATGTCCTCTCTCTCTCTCTCTCTCTCCTCCATACCGTAGGATACTGACCACCATGGACGACACCTTCACCAACATTCACTCAATAAAGTTTATTTAACAGATTATTTTAATGTTTATGTCAAATGACCGACAGACCACCACCCCAATATCATTAAAAGTATTTTTCAATGACCCGCAACGGCAGGCACCCACTCACTTCGGGTCAACCCGCGCTGCTACAGAAGAACTTTTGTATCAGATAGAAGGAATGATTTACAGACAATACATCTGGAAAATTTGACTTTAATTAGAGTTTTGAAAAACAACTGAAGACACTTTGACTGCAGTCAAATAGAAAACACTGACGAGAGAAGATTCTACTGAAGGCACTGAAACACACTCCTCCTCCTCTTCTACGCTCCTCTCCTCCAGACTTCTTCTCCAGATATATATGTGGCCTTAACGTTGAGACCATCATCCAGCAGCACCAGATCTGAAAGAAGATAGATAGATAGATAGATAGATAGATAGATAGATAGATAGATAGATAGATAGATAGATAGATAGATAGATAGATAGATAGATAGATAGATAGATAGATAGATAGATAGATAGATAGATAGATAGATAGATAGATAGATAGATAGATAGATAGATAGATAGATAGATAGATAGATAGATAGACAGACAGACAGCACCATCAGCTCAAAAAGTTGAAACATAAGGGCATGCAAGTCGAATAAAATACAATTAGCAGAAACTAGTTAAGTAATAAAAATAAAATCAAGTACTACAAGCTGAAAAATATAAAGAAAATAAAATAAAACAGGAGGTAGTGATGGTAGGGGGAACAAAGATGGTAGGGGGAACACCTGGCACTTCACTGTGCGGCATGAAAGTTAAATGTGACAGAAGTCAGTCAGTCATTTCCAAGGGTTAGGATTATCTAGAACTAGAACATGTCCAGAATGTTCTAGATGTTTCCTCTCCCATCACATGATACAGTTTAATAATAGTGATGATAGATGAGGTGTCATGAAGCCTTTCCACACATTAGCTACTTTTACATGATGCTTTTTCATTCAGAATTATTCATTACCTCCACAAAGGAGGTTATGTTTTACCTCACGTTTATTACTTGACCAAATCAAAATTTGGCCAAATGTATCCAATACAACCCCAAAATTATGAGATAAAAAGGCCATATTATATGATCCCAGTCACTAAGCACAATCAGATTTAATATTAGTTTGTCTGTCAGTAAATTAAAGTCTGTTCAGTTCACCTTATAGTCCAGTAAATACACTATCTTAATATTAGAATTCTGTAGAACTTGGTGCCACCAAGACATTTGGTTGCCTAGGCGACTGCCTAGTCTGACTATGACAAACACTAATCCCGATCTGACTATGACTAACGTTAGACCCTAACCTGAGGGTCTAACTCTTGTGTAGACCACCCACCTGCGTCTGACCCATAGTCCAGGTTTCCCTTCTTGTGGCTGATTCCCAGTAGTTGAGCTGCATGCAGTGAAGCTCCTTCCAGGGCTTCTTCTAAACTACAGCCTGGACAGAGGAGGCAGACAGGAACGAACTATGGAGTCATTTTAGGGACAAAATTAAATGTATTCACACTAAGGTCATGTGTGCATATTTGGGACATGCATGTGCCTTTGGTTGTAGTCGAGTATAAATAGTGCTCAAATACAACCTCCAAATAACCGTCTCTCAATAACAACCTCAAACACTCAAAATATTGTCACACTCTAAAATGAGTCCATTTGTATTGATAATGTGTTTGATATTTGTGACCCCCCACCACCAAACCAGGCATAAGTGGCGCTGAGCCGTTCAGAGCTACAGCCAAATTTAGGCTGGAAGGTGATTTGTTATTAGTGTTTACACCTTATCAAAAAACGGTACCTTAACACCTCTATGTTCACTTCCTGTGGTCATTACATTGAAATCCAATCAATAAAGGTGTTTATTGAGTCAATTATTTAAGCGGTGACAAAAGTTCAGGTATTGCTGAGCAAAGACAAAGACGACTTCCACCTCTTTTCGCCGAACAAAACGATCTCCGTTCCGTGGGTAAACACCCAAGTGTTTGGTACGAGGTAAAAGCTTATATTGAATGTTCTGTCCAATGGTGTAAGCCAAATGATTATAATACGTCACACTTCTGTCCTATTATTATAATATATAAAACTTCTGTGACATGTCCATCAGAGTGTCCTTTAACATCTGTCAACAATTTGTGTCAATCGGATACAAATTATTATGCGTTGCTAAGGACTTCCTACCCCAAAACAGTCCAAAACTTTAACGGACAATATCTAAAAATATGCAAATTGTAAAATATGTCCAAATGTGGATATTAAAATGACCATAACTTTGGTTCTACTTGTGATAGAAACATCATTTTTTTCACCATCTTAAACCTTAGTTTCCACTCTACCAAGATACACACATAACTCTGTTTGGATTTACACACACTTATGCCTGGTTTACTGGTGGGGGGTCACAATTGTCAGAATACAAATTGAAAAGTTACATCAAAAATGACATTAAGTAAGGGATAATGTATTGCCCATGCATGACTGTCAGAAAAATATTCCCCAACGGGGCCGAACAGCACCCCGATGCTGAAGGCAGAGGGGTGCTGTTCCACCCGTTTTTTCCGATAGTAACTCGTGGTCAATCCATTATCCCGCTTATTCTACGGTTATTCCAGTTTATTCCTGCTACGACTCTAACAGACCAGATAAAACTAAGTGAATATTTACTTTCAAAGTGGCCGAACTACCTGCGGAGTGATACGGTAACGTGAATTTGAAGTGACAAAACCCGTTGCTATGGGCAGTGGGCGTTAACGACGCAGCGGGGCGTTAACGAAAAAAATCTGCCGCTGACAGCTGGGAACGTCAATACAAAGTGAACGGGAGCTGTTGGAACGTTCTAGAGGGACGTAGAATAAGGAAATGAAAAGTTATGAGTACACCGTCTTCAGGATGAATATGAATTTCTCAGATGGAAGAAAGTGTCAAAAATACGTCACTTTATTGAATATTTTGGTAATTTTTGTTAATTTTACTGTAAATTTTGATTTTACTTTGTTGTTTCTGAACACTCCCCTGTCCTCTTTGATTTATTAAAATAAATATTTTTAATTTCGGCTTTGTTTTGTCTTGTCTTTTGTAACAGAGTTGGCAGAGACCAGACCTTCCAGGTGAACCCCCGGGCTCTATCCTCAGACCCTACAAGGTCTAATTCATTCATTCATTCATGGGCCTAACAGGACCCTTTAGTGGGGGTTTTTGGGCCATATGTTGACCCCCCATGGTCTCAGTGTGTGCAGACCAACAGTCACCTGACGCCTGTTTGAAGTGTCTCACACACATGTCCATGGTGGCGATGCTCCCGCAGAGCGTCTTCGTCCCTGAAACCAAGAAAATATCCGTTCATGTTCACAAATCCAGACCTGAACCAAGTCTACCGGTCCAGACCCGAACTAAGTCCACTGGTCCAGAACTGAACTAAGTCCACTGGTCCAGAACTGAACTAAGTCCACTGGTCCAGACCTGAACCCAATCCACCGGTCCAGACCTGAACCCCATTCACTGGTCTAGACCTGAACTCAGTCCACTGGTCCAGACCTGAACCGACCTGAACCGACCTGAACCTAGTGCACTGGTCTGGACCTGAATCCAGTCCATCAGTTCAGACCCAAGTCCAGTCCACCAGTCTAGACCTGAACCCAGTCCACCGGTCCAGAACCGAACCAAGTGCACCGGTCCAGACCTGAACCCAGTGCACTGGTTCGGACCTGAACTTAGTGCACCGGTCAGGACCCGAATCCAGTCCACCGGTCCAGACCTGAACTAAGTCAGCGAATGCTAATGCTTTATGTCAATGTTCACAAAAGACTTGACTGGAAACTAATCGATCTGTTCCACAACACATCACCCTGTGGGGACAAGTCCAAATAGTTCTGACCCTGGTTTGGTGGTTTTCATATTTGGCCCGGTTCCAACCCTGGTTGGTGGTTTTCATATTTGGACCAGTTCTAACCCGGGTTTGGTGGTTTTCATATTTGAACCAGTTCTTATGGTTCTGACCCTGGTTTAGTGGTTTTCATATTTAGACCAGTTCTGATGGTTCCGACCCGGGTTTGGTGGTTTTCATACTTGGACCAGTTCTGACCCTGGTTTGGTGGTTTTCATATTTGGACCTGTTCTGATGGTTCTGACCCTGGGATGGTGGTTTTCATATTTGGACCAGTTCTGATGGTTCTGACCTGCCACATAGGCGTGAAGGCCCTGGATCTCCACCACTTGTTGCCCCAGCGTGTGTCGTCCTGGGGGCAGACCCATGGCCATGATGGCATCTGTCACCAACACCAACCCTAACAACACACAAAACCACAGAGCAGTGCATTATGGGAAGCAATCTATTATGTCAATTGGCACCTGTGGCCCCTCCCGGTTTTTGATGACCCGATCTAACTCCTAAGCCGTTGACCAGCTGATCCACATTGGATCTGGAACCCTTTTATGGAGACCCTTACTGACCTGAAGGGTGGGCTCTGTGGGCGATGCGCAGGGCAGCAGGGTTGGTGTGGATGCCGTCGGCGATCATGCCGTAGTACACCTTCCGACCTGGGGGGATCTGGTCGCTTGTCAGCAGACCCACAATGCCCGGGTCCCGGTGGTGGAACTGAGACACAAACACAACAGCATCTGGACCTGGACTGGGATCAGATCTTTTTACCAACTAGGGCTGCAACCATTAGTCTACGTTGTCGGAAAATATCACCAGACGCGTTGTTTCCAACAGAGTGAGACATCCCACTTGATTAGAATCTGTGGTGAGAGTCGCTCATGTGCGACTCTCATGTGTCTGTGAGCATTAACATCTGGAAATGACGGCGTTAGCATCAGGTACTACAATGAACAAAAAAGACTACATTTTAGTCTGGATACAGGGAGTGAAAAGATTTCCTTTTATCACAGATGAGTGAAGAATGTGAGAAAACTTTTTACAGAAGCGACAACAGTCGTTCAGCTCCATAATCCACCATTTTGTTTAGTCATTCCTAACTTTCTCCAGACTCCTCCGTCAACTTTCAGGCGCTCTAACTACGTCATCCCAAAGATTACGCTGATTGGTTGTAGTACCGTCCTATTGCATACAGAGGATTTGAAAGACAACCTTTTAGCCCCGCCTCCTCTGACTATGAAGCACCACTAGACCCATACATGGAATGAATAGAGATAGCACTGCTAGGCTACATAAAGTTTACAGGCGTGTTTCCACTATCAGAAATTTCCAGACTTTTTGGGGGGATATACTTTGACCGGGCAATAAGTTATCCCGGTACTTTCAGGCGTTGTGTCTCCATACAGAATGGCCCTGTAGGAACCTTGCAAAAACGTTAGCATATCACGTCAGTTGCTATGGTAATGTCATTAATAAAAAGCGCCAAAACAAAGCAGCAGCAGAGGACGAAATCACAACCAGACTAGATGTAGACACTCTTCTGGTCCATTCTATCTTCTTGTTTTCATTGTTCTTCTGCTTCGTCATGCGGTAAACTTACCCCAGCAACTGCTTTTGTCGCGATCTGATGATTGATGATGTCATTTGCGGCAACCAATCTGCGTGACTTCTGCCCAGTGACTTTACTTCCCAGCTCTCAAGTACCTTAACCCGACTCACGTCACGTCACGTATGTTTGGCTACGCTCACGCAACCATCTGAGTGCCGTGAGGTTTTCTTCAAACGTAGGATCCAATCAGTGTCTCCGGGTGGGACTACCCCATGACTGAGTAGCATTGTGGCTGATGTGACGTAAAGCGTCACGGCTTGACTTCAACGTGAGTGGCTGAAGCAACGCATCAGTCAAGATGACAGAGGCTTCTTCGAATGATATGAAAGGATTTTAGATAAGGCCCCTCCTTTGAAATCGGATCGGTTGCAGAAGGGTCCTAGATGGTATCGTGCGATAACATCTGGCGACAGTCATGTTACGAGTACCTACCCTCAAGCAGGAACTCTGTTGGTTCCTGTAAAAGTTCTGGAAGGCGGTCTTGTCGGAAACACTGGCATACCGTGAAGTTCCTGTAAAATTGCGGCGAAGTTCCGATAGTGGAAAGACGCCTTATCGTCCAAAGCTGCATTAAAAAGCAATTCTGTCTCCAGGTCTGTCCAGACAAACAAGCTTGGTGCCATGTTTTATGTTTAAGTGGAAGTGACGCTAACAGAGGGGCAACTGATGTGATTGGGTAGGGTTAGAGGAAATAATGTCATCTACAGGTTTGGAATGTCTATGAATGTAGCAGAAAACACAGATGTTCGTTTACGCGTGGAAGGCATTTTTAGCGAAAACAAGGTGGTGTGGAAAAAAAACAATATATAAACGAGGGGTCATTCGTTTTTTAAAATACCCAGCTACATGTGTACATGGCCTGAGTCTGTATATAGGCTATGTATAGACTCAATGTAACTTATGTGTAGACTCAGTGTAACCTACAGACTCAGTTGAAACCTGGGATGGAACTCACCGGAAGCATGGCATTGAACAGGTGAGTGATGAAGGATGCTCCGCCTTGGACCGCTTCCTCTGCCTGCGACAGATTCGCCACAGAGTGACCTGAAGGACATGTTACTGCAGTATTAGTACTTATGGTGATGTAATACTGCAGTAATAGTACTTATGGTGGTTTAGTACTCCAGTAATAGTACATATAATGGTTGAGTATGGCAGCATTAGTACTTATAATGGTCGAGTACTACAGTATTAGTACTTATAATAGTCCAGTACTGCAGTATTAGTACTTATAATAGTCCAGTAGTGCAGTAATAGTATTTATAATGTTCCAGTACTACAGTATTAGTACTGATAATGGTCCAGTACTGCAGTAGTAGTCTCACCTACAGACACGGTGATGCCCCTCTGGCACAGCTCTTTTACAGCTGATTGGCTATTGGGCAGCTCTGGAGCCAGCGTCACCATGGCAACATTGTCAAGGCTACCGTAGGTCTCCAGCAGGTCTGTCTTCCCCCCGCAGCTGAAAGTTCGCAGGTACTTTTCGGGATGAGCTCCTTTCTTCTCCAGACTGATGAACGGACCCTCTAGATGGAAACCTGTGGGCGGAGCAAAAAAAGACGTAAAAAGAAACGCAACCAAAAAAAATCCACGAACAGGGACGGACGGATTACCCAGAACTCCAGCTCCGTGACGACCTCCAGCGTGAACTTTGACCTGAGGCAGAACCTGGAACACAGGAATTTGTACGTCACGTACAAACAGAAGACACGAGGCATTACGAAAAACAGACGATTGTTCGCTCATCCCATGATATATGACTGTTTACTGCACTTTAAACTGGTACTGATAAAGTCTTATCATCTAATGTACTGATTCTATTTTAAACTCTTCTAATTGAATCTTGTGTCATTTAATCAAATTCCACTAGTCCAATCTAGTCTAATCCAATTCTACTTTAACTTAATATAATCCTACTTTAATTTAATCTATTCAAATCTAATAAATATATTCAAATCTACTCCAATTTCACTTTAATCAAATGTTAATTCAATTCAATGTAACTCTAATCTAGTGTAATCTAATTAATTACTTTAATTTAACTAATGATGGCAGTGTTGGTCATGAATATGACCCTTAAATGTGATTGGTGGACTGTAAAGTGGGTGGAGTCACCAAACCTTGTGGTAGACAGATGGGGGGGAGGTGACCAGCGTTGGACAGAAGGACGTGACGCCGTGTTCCAGAATCTTCTGAGCAACCAATGAAATTCCACTGGTGACATCATCAAAGGGTTGAGAGAAATCTACGCCAAATCCACCTGAACAAAACACAGTAGTCGTACTTATGGGGGTAAAGTACTGCAGTAGTAGTACTTATGGTGGTAGAGTACTGCAGTATTAGTCCTGGTTGTGGTACCATTGATCTGGACGTCTATAAATCCGGGGGCGATGATGTTTCCTTCACAGTTGATCCGTTTGTCTGCAAATCCTTTCTCATCAAAGAACAGCTTCTGTGGATCTAAAATCTGTCCTTCACGAACCCACAGGTCCTCCCTAAGAAAACACGCACAATACTTCGTTAGTATTAGCATTAGCACTGGACCCAGACCACCTTCCTCAGACTGGACTCTGGTAGTCTTAACTCTGGAGACGGTGGTCTTACCTCTGCAGAAGGTGGTCTTACCTCTGCAGAAGGTGGTCTTAACTCTGGAGACGGTGGTCTTACCTCTGCAGAAGGTGGTCTTACCTCTGCAGAAGGTGGTCTTACCTCTGCAGAAGGTGGTTTTACCTCTGCAGAAGGTGGTCTTACCTCTGCAGAAGGTGGTCTTACCTCTGCAGAAGGTAGTCTTACCTCTGCAGAAGGTGGTCTTACCTCTGCAGAAGGTGGTCTTACCTCTGCAGACGGTGGTCTTACCTCTGCAGAAGGTAGTCTTACCTCTGCAGAAGGTGGTCTTACCTCTGCAGAAGATGGTCTTACCTCTGCAGAAGGTGGTCTTACCTCTGCAGAAGGTGGTCTTACCTCTGCAGAAGGTGGTCTTACCTCTGCAGAAGGTGGTCTTACCTCTGCAGAAGGTGGTTTTACCTCTGCAGAAGGTGGTCTTACCTCTGCAGAAGGTGGTCTTACCTCTGCAGAAGGTGGTCTTACCTCTGCAGACGGTGGTTTTACCTCTGCAGAAGGTGGTCTTACCTCTGCAGAAGGTGGTCTTACCTCTGCAGACGGTGGTTTTACCTCTGCAGAAGGTGGTCTTACCTCTGCAGAAGGTGGTTTTACCTCTGCAGAAGGTGGTCTTACCTCTGCAGAAGGTGGTCTTACCTCTGCAGACGGTGGTTTTACCTCTGCAGAAGGTGGTCTTACCTCTGCAGAAGGTGGTCTTACCTCTGCAGACGGTGGTTTTACCTCTGCAGAAGGTGGTCTTACCTCTGCAGAAGGTGGTTTTACCTCTGCAGAAGGTGGTCTTACCTCTGCAGAAGGTGGTCTTACCTCTGCAGACGGTGGTCTTACCTCTGCAGACGGTGGTCTCTGAGGATGCGACAGTTGATGAACTGAGTGATGGGAGCTTTGGAAACTGGTTTGTTGGACGACATTTCAGCCTGAGGATGAAATCAAATGATCAAATATAGACGTTAAGGACAACCAGAGGTCTGTAGACGCTCTGTTTGTTTAGGTTTGAGATGAATTATCCAGAAGAACGGTCACTTCTACTACGAAAGAAGTACACAAATGTAGTATTTTCGTTGTAACGGTTTTTCAGTTGTGATAACTGTTGTATTGTATAAAGTTTGACATTGTCGCCAGTGTGTAATGGTCACTTTCTCCATAAAACAGACATAAAAAAACAAAAATCGCCATTTACATAAATATGGAGTAATCAGCTGATGCATATTAGTAAAAATATCGGCATAGCCCATTTTAACACTATCTCATGATTTTGACTTTGCTTAATGCACCTTATAGTGCAGAAAATACTGTAGTACCATTGGATTCCCTGAGCCTTAAAATGTGAGTTTGACAGTTAAAACCACAACTTTTAAATTGTTCAAAGGCTGAGATATTCCAAATAAGAGTTTAATGGTGACCAATTTTTAATTCAGCAACATAGCCGTCATATAGACATGTGGGCAAATGCAAACATTGATTTTGTGATTCGATACACCATAACCTTTACAAACATATATAGTTTAACAAATCCCCCCAAAAATTCCAACTGAAGCTAAAATGTGAACATAATGAACAGCAGGCCAACAGTAGCAATCTGTTTGTGCCATGGATTCCCATAATGCCTTACGGGAATAAGTCATGATGATGACACATTGGTAATCTCCATATGACACAGTGTTGTATCTGTGAGTGGGCAGAGCAACCGACTTTGACCCCAGCTTACATCTATGACCTCTGATCCCATGATGTCGCAACATGGGTGAAGTGGATTCTAAGGCTGATGAAGGTTTAACCTTATTATGGGATGTTCTTATCATTGCTAAGCTGTCGTTTGTTTGAACTCATCTACACTAAAAAAAAGGAAAACATTGAATTGATTTAAAAAATTCTTCTTCTTCTTCAAATTCTTCAACCCTAGCCCTATGATAGGGCTGAGCATGAAATGGACCTTAAATGTCAGACCCAAACTGACCTGGTCTGATAGAAATCCACCTGATTCAAATGATAAAAATGA
>CM035790.1:37420719-37515719 GCA_020466265.1 Siphamia tubifer
ATGTTTCCTAGGGTGTTTTGAGCCATTTTGTCAAAACTCATGAAGAGAGCATCAGGTCTCCTCCCTCCTCCTCCTCATTTATTTGATCCTTATCTCGAAGCACAGACAGTTACAGGAGTCACATTCTGGTGGATGACAGGTACAGGCGCAGTCCAGAGACGCACACTGTCAAAACATAATAAAGAACTAGGGTTAGGGTTAGAACTAGGGTTAGAACTAGAACTAGAACTAGAGGACAGACTTACAGAAGGAGTAGGACACGCCAAAGGAGAAGGACATGTATCTATGAGGCAGGAGCGAAGGGACGGCGTCCGACAGTCGCAGGTTTCGGCCATTTTATAACAGTGTTCAGAGACAGAAACATCTGGACAACAGTCGGTACATGATAGGGAACATCGATCCTACAGCGTTAGAGACAACAGGACACATATTAGAACAACATTAACTCTAGTTCTAACCCTTAAAGGGGTTTTGAACTCCCAACCAAGCCTCCAAGGCAGCTGTGCCTGGAAGGCACTCCCCACCCAAGCGGCTCTAGCCAATCACAGCACTCGAGGTACATTTTTGTATTTTTCCTGAGGAGGACTCAACAATTGTCCAGTTGGTCCAAGTCGCCTTTACCTGATAACCTTATTTATCTGTAAACTGTGGAATGTTGTGAACTGTTGTAAACTGTGTTAACTGTGAATACGGCAATTGTCATATAGGCTATGTATGGTTACCTGTTAATGCTAATGAGCTAGGCTATGTATGGTTACCTGAATAGGAAGCTATGCTAATGAGCTAATTGGCTTTTTACTGTTGGGGAGGTTTATCATAGGAATCAGACTGCTTTTGGGGTTGTTTTTAAAAATATCTGTTTAAGCTTCATGCTCTTTGAATAAAACTATGTTTACTTGAAAGGGCTAGCTAAGTGAGCTAGTTATCATTTAACGTGGAAGGTACCTTTAGCTAAAGCAAATGTTAGCATGTATGAGCTATAATAGTCAGTCTGTAAGCTGGCAGTTATGTGAATTGACATTACCCTTTATCAGTAGAACCATCTGAAACACCATTGATATTAAAAGTATTCCCTGTCAACGTCATATAAATTCACACAACTGCCAGTCTAACCCTAACCCTAGTTCTAACCCTAACCAGTGGAAGACAGAGGAAAAGGGGCGGCCATTCCTGTTCCGTCTGTGAAGCAACAGAACCGACCTTTAGACAGAAGCGAATCCAGAGTGCAATCCCCAGCAGAACCATGTAGAGGCTGACGGTGATGAGCAGGACCGCCGGCAGAGGGACAGACAGGTTCCACACCCACCACACCTGTTTAGAGACACATGTGTTCAGAGGGACGGACAGATGCCACGTGTTCAGAGGGACGGACAGATGCCACATTCGTTCAGAGGGACGGACAGATGCCACATTCGTTCAGAGGGACATTTTGCTGGAATTTGTAATTAGTCGGAGAGGAACCTGAAGGACCACTCACCTCAATCATCTTCTCCTCAGGTGACATATTCACGTCCACGTCATCACACACCTCAGAACCCTGGAGAAGATCAGATCATCTGGTCACATGGTTCACATTTATCTGCTCTGTATGATCAAATACATTCATGTTTATTTACACATTATTCTATACTCTGAAACTCACACATGGCATACTGCGGAAACACCACAAACATTACAAACATAAGAAGAATGCCATTTCTTATGAACTTCTTATTTGTGCATATTTAAGAACTTCTGAGAATGTCTGCATACATTAATAAATGATCCACACATAGGCCTAGACTCTACCGTCAGGACATGACTGATCCAAACATCATATCAAATTATTAACATAATTGTATTATTATTTATTAACATAAATACACCCTGGCTTCATGACCTATTGTCTGCGTATTGCACTACTGTAGGGTAAATGTCATGTAAGGTATAGCCTACATCCACGGTTCTCAAACTGGGGTCCGCGGACCCCTAGGGGGGCGTGGCGCATGTCCAGGGGGTACGCGAAATTATTCACGGTTTTGTTTTTTTTTTTTTGCTGTTTTATTTTGAAATGCGGAAGTTTGACGCCAGCTTGACTAAATTGAGACGGAGCGAGTCACAGGCTATTTTTAGCCACCCTGCAGCGAACATGGATCGATTTTTGTGTCCGCCAAGTTCCTCAAGAAGTGGTAAAAGAAATGACAATGAAAATGACAATGACAAAAACAAACGCCCTAACCCTAAAAAGAGAAAGTACATTGATAGTTATATTGAGTTTGACAAGATCATCCCTCTCATTAAGTCTCTGTCTGTCTGTCTGTCTGTCTGTCTGTCTGTCACACACACACACACACACACACATGGTTTTGTGTGTCTTTTGTTCCGTTTATTATTTTAAAATTATTTAAAATTGTTGTTTCTGAAGTGTTCATTTATATTATAATACCTGAAAATGTGGCTGGTTTGCACAAAAGCACTATTAAAAAAGGTTATCATTGTTTCATAATAATCATTGTTGAAGTGGTTTTTTATCATTTTCAGTATCGCGAGGATGAGGGGGGACATGGAAAAATTTCACCCCTCCAAGGGGGACCTGGGCCAAAAAAGTTTGAGAACCCCTGGCCTACATCAATTAAGGCCCATTGTAAGTAACTAACTGTCAGTTGGTGTCAATGTATGTAGCCTGCATAATATGACTAATAATACATGCACAAAAACATTGATAGCAAACTTAAATTACAAAAACCAAATTTCTACATTGATTACAATTTAGTTGAAATAAATAATATTATAGTCTTACCTTTTCTATGTGGCTGTGGTACGATATGGTGAAGGGTTGTCTTAAAGTTAAGAAAAATACTGAGAAGAATTTGAAGAACTAAGTTTTAAAGAATATCAAATGTCCTTAACATTGTTCTTAAGATAAAAGATAAGAAGAAAGTTAAGAAAAAACTTTGGAATTTTATTGGGGACCATGGAATCTTCTTAAGTTTTATCCTAACACAAAACTTAAGAGAAAAGTACCAGTTAAGAACTTTTTTTTTTTTCTTAAGAAAGCTTTGTGAATCCAGCCCCAGGCTTTGAAACAACAGTTTTAGTTCACTTTATGATGAAGTCTGTTCATTTAAAGGTTGTTGAGTGCAGATAAATATTCACAGTTTACTTCCCAAAGTTTGGTTCAAATACATTACTGCTGAATACATCTGAACCCACTCACATACGATGGACATTTTGGGGGGAAATATGGCTCCTGATATGATTCTTCTTCCCACTCCTTTTTGGACATGGACACATTTTTATTATTTTTCTTTAATTTGTGAGTCTTGCATGTATTGTGTTGGGAGTCTGTGTTTTGTCAGACACTGTTGTATGGAAGCTATTTGTGTTGCTTAATCACTTGCTCTAAATAAATGAAAAGGAAATTTAAAAAAGGGTCGAAATTCAATTCACCGTTTGTTTTAGTGTCTTTTTCCAACGTGAACACATGATTCAGTACCAACATAAATTAACAAAAAGAATGAAAATCCTTCTAACGGTAGTTTTTTTTAAACTACAGAACAATGACAAATGTTAGGGTTAGCATCTTCTTACCGTCCCGCGGCTCCGGAACAAACTTTAAAACCTGTTACTGGACATAAACTGACACTAATACATGTTTAATTTCATCCGGTTTTGTCCCAAAAAGAAGGAAAAGAGAAGAAATGTGCAGAAAACGGAGTAGAAACTCAGACAAACTGGATTAGCTTAGGCGCTACTGTGCGTTGCCATGGAGTTCTACAGAAGCCGGGGAGGGGCGAAAGAGTGAGCGGGAAAAGCGAAGGCGGAAGTAACTGTTTTATTTTTTTATATTTCGTAAGAAGTCATATTTACGGTGTATAATAAAATACTGTGGGGCCCTGGGTACACTGCGCTCGCCTGGGGGCCGGGTAGGGGGGTGGGTGGGTGGGGCTTGGGGGGGGTGCAACAAATGCAGACAAAAAAAGCGAAAAAAAAATACTGTGAAAATAAAATGAAACTAATTAAGAGTAAAGAAACAACTTGCATTCTAAGGTAGGGCTGTTAAATAATTTAACATTTTTAGCTTTGGATTAATTTTGATTAATCATGACATACAAATTTTATGTGGGCAACTTTTTTGTCTCGGTTGTTGTGGCAGGATTTTTCTCCTCAAACCTCCCACAAAAGACACAAAAATACAGTAAGAAACAAAAGAAGGTAGAGGAAAAATATGTACAAAAGAAGATAAAATACACTAATAGCTAGCTCGATAGCTAGCTACTGTATGAACTCAGCTGCTCACATAGACACATAAAAAATATGTAAGTTACCAAAAAGAGATTAAATTGAATAACAAGTAGATCAATAAAAATGATAGCTCAAAAACAAATAAAAGACACAACCAAAACAATTAAACAAATCCTCATACTCTAAAAACCCAGTAGGTAACTGTCGTCAGATCAGAGAAATGACAGACATTAAAGCACAGTAATTATCATAATCTTCATCATCATCATCATCATAGATACATAGATTTTATTGTCATCATACAACAATATACAATATTTGAGAAACTATAACATAAAAAAACAACAGATTAGTAAAATAAGTAATAAAAGATGGTAAATGGACTGCACTTATATAACTTATATACAAGTAATGCATGAATAAAAACATATATATTTAAATACACACACACACACACATACATATATATATATATATATATATATATATATATATATATATATATATATATATATATATATATATATATATGTATGGTCCCTTTTTTTCTTTCTTTAATTTCCTTCTCAATAGTGTGCTGTGACCGGCTCTGGGTCGGCCAGGAAGGGGTCAGGGGGTGAAGGGGGCACATGACTCCGGCTTTACAGTGACATCCACCCGGACTTCGCTGCTTCCCAGCGTACAAGGCCTGTGCTCTTCACCGCCAAACCACAAAGGTCACTCTCACAAACAAACACAAAGGGAAGTGGAAGCACATGTAGAGTGGATGTAGAATGGACCAATCAGAGGTCACTTTTACTGTCACAACAAGTCTCTGCTGTGTGTGTGTGTGTGTGTGTGGGAGGGGGGGGGGGGGGTGTTAAAGGTCACCCAGTGTATGGGAATGTGTTCACAAGCTCTGCATAAATCCTCTATCTGGAATCTTTTGACTGGACTGGATGTGAAGGAGAACCAATCAGCTGTTAAGGCCCGCCCACTGACTTTGATGGATGAGGTTGACAGATAAAGTAAATTCATGATCCACTGCAACACAAGGACCAGGAAATATGGTTTTATTGATTTATTTTTAACCTTTTTTTATCATACATTTTGGGGAGCATAGTGGTGCAGTAGTTAACAGGGTGGTGCAGTAGTTAACAGGGTGGTGCAGTAGTTATCAGGGTGGTGCAGTAGTTATCAGGGTGGTGCAGTAGTTAACAGGGTGGTGCAGTGGTTAACAGGGTGGTGCAGTGGTTAACAGGGTGGTGCAGTAGTTATCAGGGTGGTGCAGTAGTTAACAGGGTGGTGTAGTAGTTAACAGGATGGTGCAGTGGTTAACAGGGTGGTGCAGTGGTTAACAGGGTGGTGCAGTAGTTAACAGGGTGGTGCAGTGGTTAACAGGGTGGTGCAGTAGTTAACAGGGTGGTGCAGTAGTTAACAGGGTGGTGCAGTAGTTAACAGGGTGGTGCAGTAGTTAACAGGGTGGTGCAGTGGTTAACAGGGTGGTGCAGTAGTTAACAGGGTGGTGCAGTAGTTAACAGGGTGGTGCAGTGGTTAACAGGGTGGTGCAGTAGTTAACAGGATGGTGCAGTAGTTAACAGGGTGGTGCAGTGGTTAACAGGGTGGTGCAGTAGTTAACACTTGTGCCTCACAGACAGAAGGTTGTCGGTTCTATTCCCACACCAGACCTTTCTGTGTGGAGTTTACATGTTCTTCTCGTGTCTGCGTGGGTTTTCTCCAGGTACTCTGGCTCCTCCCACCATCCAAACACATGCACTGATAGGTTAACTGGTTAACTAGTTAATCTAAATCACCCATAGGTGTGAATGTGACAGTGATTGTTTGTATACATATGTTCAGTCCTGAGATGAACTGGAGACTCATACAGGGTGACCTCTGACCCCTCCTTCACCTGCTGGAGCTGGATCAGACCCCCTGTGACCCCTGTGACCCCAGTGAGGATAAAGTGAGTTCAGATGACGAGATGGGATGTCATCATTTTGACTTTCTCTTTCCAGAGCTGCTGTACACACACTAAATAACACTAACTCCACCCATAATTGATCATTTTTGTGATCAATAAACAGACTAGTGAAAATAATCAGTAGTTTGGTCCATATTTCATTAATAATGTTTGAACACAACAGGCTTAGAATCACACTGTGGCGCTGACTGCTGGTCACAAATGGTACAACATCTACCACAGAGGTGGAAGGAACTGAGTAAAAGTACTTTGTTCCTGTCATTAAATAGTTTTTTTAGGTATCTGTACTTTACTGGAGTATTTTTTGGTAAACTTTACAATTGTCTTCCTTACATTTAAATAAATATTTGTACTTTATGCATTTTTTTATATCATAAAAACCCCACACATGCTACTTCACTGTTAAGACGATGTGAAATAAACTTTTTATTCACTCATTCAAACTATTATTTTTTTTTTATTAATAGTCACACATTATTATGCTGTGTAAACATTTTTATGACTTTCCCAAAACTTTCTGGGTCTTTTTTACTTTTCCAAAACCTTTCCAGGTGTGGAATTGTCATTTTTCAAATTCCAAAACTTTTCCAGGTTTTTTCAAAACATATAAAAACCTGAGAATAAAAGCACAAACAGAAGCATCAACTGCACAAACTTTATTCACCCACATATGGACTTGTTTTTCTTCTTCAGTCACAGAAGCACAGTGTGGCCTCCACATGGCTTTAACCTCCAACAACTACTACACTTTTTATTTGTATTATTCCAACACGCCTACATTCCTGCACCTCTACCCCAGTTTAGAATTATTGCATTAATAATAAAAAACAATTATTAGAGTCAAGTGTCAGTGATGATGCAGGGTTAGGGAGTGGAGGTAAAGTGCCAGAGCAGGAAACTTAAGTGGAAGTTAAAAAAATAACATAAAAACAAAAACCCACTGATGTTACTATTGGAGCACATTAACCCCTTAATGCCTAATGTTGCAAATATGCAACTTATGGCACCCCCCCCCCCACTATGTTTTATGCACTATAGCCTAAAAATTTCCTTTCAATTTTGAAAAAACAGAGTTAAATTCAGGTGTCATAGTGGAGCAGATAAGTGCATATATAGACAGAAACATTCACTTTATCATACAAGCATCAAATTTGGTTCATATAGTCTTCTTCCAACTCCACTACTTTCAAAAATAACGCTGGACACACAAAATTCAAGATGTCCGCCCAAAATGTGTTTTTCCTCATTGATTTTCAGCCAAATAAATGGACTGCAGTTGAATATACAGTTTGGTATTGTGGATATTTTGGTACCAAATACATGTATCTATTATAGTTCTTCAGATACAACATGTTGATGCTCGTACAGACATTGATTAACATTGATTAAGTGAATACGGTTACTGTTATTTTTATAACCTGTTCTTTCCAGTTCACCTGGCTTTCACTGACCCTTGTGTGTGTTTCTGCTCAGCTTCATGAGCTTCACACAAGGGTCTGGTAAACCCACCCTACACATTCTGCTCCAAGCAAAATGGTGGACGGACCAATCAGGATCAGTGGGTGTGATTTTAACAGTTGTGATGTAATCATAGCGCTGACAGGGAGGATACAGGAAGACCATATAGTAGCTTTGAAAACCATGGAGGAGACTGAAGTGCTGTTGTGGAAACTAGTGCAGATTGATTCTTTAGAAGATGAGACAGAATTTATTGATGTTCAGGACGTTCTTGACTTTTCTACCAACCAGGTATGATAAGAGCTTCTACTTCTATCATCTACGTTACATGCTGCTTTAATGTGATTGGTTAAAGTAGGACGTCATTCAAAATGACAAAAACCTGGTTTCTCCAATCAGGGCCAATGATTTTGATTGACAGCCCCACCTTAACAAAGAGAAGCTAATGGTGCTTTAGCAGATGGAAGATGTGAGGAGACATGACAAACATCTGTACATCTGGAGTCTGTTCAATTTCCATTAGTTATGACAAACTTCTAAAACCATGATGGCGTTTCATAGAAACTTATTCACTTATCAATGTTAGACATTTCTTGCTTCAAGTCTGTACAAGTATCAACATGTATTTGTAGAACTAGAATAGTTCCACATGTAGTTAGTACTAAAATATCCACAACACCAAACTTCACATTCAATTGCAATTCATTTATGAGGCTGAACACCAATGTATTTTGACTTAATGGAAAAACATTTTCAGGCGGACATCTTGGAATTTCACGTAACTAGTGTTATTTTAGAAAAGAGTAGTTTGACGAGTATATGAACCAAATGTGATGCTTTTCTGAGAAAAAAGCAAGGATTATTTCATTATCTGCTCCACTATTAAGGGGTTAAAGGTCAAACCATCAGAGTCTGTAGTGGTTTTGTATTGTGATCACAGACAAAAAACAAAAAAAAAAAAAAACGCACTGATGAGCAGATGTGTGTTCAGTTCAGATCTACAGCTGTGGGACCTGAGACCAAGATGGATGTGAAAGCCCCTGTGACTCTGCCCCCCCCCCACCATGACAACCACTCCACTCCAACATATGGAGACTCATCGTTTTATTGAAACACCTTTGAAGTACAAAACAAAAAACGTTACATGAAACGGTGCCTCATCATTGCGGCACAAGACCTAAAAAGAAAAAAATTAAAAAGGAAATAAACACGGGGTTGGGGGGGAGGTGGGGGCAGGAAGCGTCGAGTGTGTGGAGGAGGAGGTGGGGAGTGGGAGTCTTCATCACCACTCGTCCCTGATGTCGTGTGGTGCTGCGGTGGCGTATAGTGGGCGTTGCCGGAGCGAGGCCGCCGCCCCCTGGTGGCGGTGCGGGTGCTGCGGGGGGGCCGAGGTGTTACAGAGTCCCATGCTTTTCAGAGGTAATTCACGTGTTTAGCTAAAGAGGAGCTGGTTGTGGGGGTGAAGGGGGGAGGAAGAGCAACAGCAGCACATGGGATGAAGGAGTGGGGAGGGGCCGGGACAGAGGAAGAGGAGGGGGTGTTTAATGGCCTTCCGAGGGGGAGGAGATGGGGGAGAGGGCTGCAGACAGCTTTTAGAAGCCGTGGACTTTGAGCTGCTCCTCCTTCGCCAAACCGACCTGGAAAACAGAAGAAAATAAAAGCAGATTTAAACCAGAACAGACTGTGTTTTAGGTGGTGGAGCGGGTTGTCGGTTCGAATCCTGGCTCTGACTGACATGCCAAAGTGTCCTTGGGCAGAGACGCTAAACCCCAAAGATGTACTTAGTCGTCCGACTGTCGCAGAGTTGTGCTCCTCCCAGAAAACATAACCCACTGCAGACAGTGTCGCAGAGCAGCAAAGAGGCCTCTGATTGGTCCATTCTACATCCACAGGACATGCACTTCTTCCCTACTTTCCCGTTTCCATTCACCCGTTCCACGTGTGAATGGATTTGGCCGAGTGGAAGAATATGAGAGAGAAGTTTGTTCAACAAAAAAAAGGATTGATTTGGGGAGCGGGGATCCTGGCGCTAAACCCCACAGGAGCGGATCCTGGCGCTAAACCCTCGGTAGTTTGTGAGCATGCCCCTTGTGTTACACGTAACCGGATGCTTTCGCACCCACAGCTGTAAAAACCTCGTCTCCCGGGTGCTTTCCAAGAATGTGTGTTGTTGCTAAGTTCTGCACACTTCAGTGTTCTGAACGGCACACACCATGTACTCCCCACACTGGCATAAATTACAAATATCTGCAGCAAATTACCTGCAACATTTTGCCACAAGAACATGCAGAGACCTGTCGTGCCTTCCAGTGGAGACAGACGGCAGTGTCCACTGCACTTTGGACACCAACTAGAGAATAACATACATTATATAAACTCATGTCCCTTTAAAACATTCACTTTAATCCAGTGGTTCTTAAATCCAGTCCTCCTGGTCCAGTGTTTTGCAGGTTTAGATATTTCCCATTTCCATCAGTTCAGTTATTGATCAGTTCAGAAACCCGATAATGATGGAATGGCTTCCAAATGTGATGGAAGAGGGATCCCCCCACACACGTAGAGGACACACCCGACCCGCATATTTAAGAAGTAGTCAGTGGTCTTAGTGAAGATAAAGTTTACGTATTAATAGAAAATTGTACCTAACATCTACATTAAAATGACTCAAGAGGTCATTTAAATGTTTACCTCAAACAACAACAAGGTTCTTACAAGTTAAATTTGAGACCTTTTTAGACTTCATACCAGTGGTTGTCAAACTTTTTTCAGTGATGTTCCCCCTTAGAAACATATTTTTAGTCCAGTACCCCCTGACAAGGGAAATAAGCTTTAGTAAGAAAAAAGTCAAATCTGTGTCTAATTTATTAAAGCCAAACTTATCAGTTTTTATTTTTATATCATAATGTTTTTTTTTAAACTTTATTTCATGATTTGATTTCACTTAATGCGGTACTTATTTAAGAGAATTTTGAAAAGCTTCACACATACCCCCTGCAGTACCCCCATTTGAGAACCACGGTTTTAGAACATCATGAGAAAAACTTTAGACCAACATGGAGACCCCCTCAAAAAAAAAAAAATGATCACAGTTGATTCTCAAAACCATGTCACTTTGTATTGGAAATTAAAAAGCGAGAGTTTCTTACATTTATGGAATAGAGGAAATAAAAGATTATATTGAAGTAATGCAGCCCATCACACACACAATGTCAAATCTGGACTGAAAATTCAACTCCATCCTATCATGTGCATCTTTCAGAACCTACAATAGCGGTTTGTTATTAACTAAATATTTAACTTTTGACCAACTATACTGAATAATTCCAAATTCAACACCGTTTTTGCGACAGAACCAGTAAGATGAGAGTAAAAACAAACCAGGTAGCAGATTATGTTGTGTCGTAACCGTTATAAATCAGTGCTACATTAACAAAACTGGATTACATGCAACAATAACATTAATTTATTTTGTGGAAGGTAAACTAACACAAATGTGAATCAATTCTGCTGGTGTTTGCTCCAACCCTAAATGACAGTTTTGAAGGATCCAGATTTGGGTTTGTGGAGGTTTTGTTTCGGTGAAGCGTGGCAGTGGTTTTTACCTCGGTGAGGAGCTGGCAGATATTCTTGCGCTGGTCTCCCTGCAGCTGGATCACTTCACCATACTCTGGGTGCTCAATCACTGTCCCATTGCAGGCAAACTTCTGTGAAAGAGATTTTAAAAACCCAGAGTCAGCGTCTCAAACATCACCATTTCATATTTGGTCATATTGTCTCATTGACAACATGACTCCTTTAAGGAACCCTTTAAGTTGCACAGATCATTTTTGCACGTACGCTAATGATTATTGTACCGTTCCATATAATCATTTCCACTTTACATTTTATATTGCATATAGCCAAATACCCCTCTAATAATTCTTGCAGATATTTTTTAACACTTATAATGTCCTTTGTTTTGACACTACACAAGCACAACCCCTAATGTCTGTTCTGATATAACAACATTTTACCAGCTTGGAATGAATCAAGTACATCTATCCACCTGTCGAGATACACACACACATACATATATACACACACACACAATTAGATTTTTACCATTTTATTTCCAATTGTGTTCATTTTTAAATTAATTTTGCCTCATTTTTAATTTAATCTCTTTTTGGTTTTGTTTTATCTGGGTTTTATAATTGTTATTTCTTATCATCTCATTTTGGAAAGCACCTTTTTTGTTTTGTAAGGTGCTATATAAATAACATTTAATTGAGTTTCCTCCAGACCCCCTGCTTTGAACAGTCAGTAAATCACGACAGAGGGGAAAAACAAAACAAAAAAGATCAGCCAACGCAACACATTGATAGTGATACAAGAAAAAAAAAAAGATTTTCTGCCTGATATATTTATTGGTCCATCATCTGAAACTTGATTTGAAGAAAGCCGTGAATTGTATTGAAATTGCAACATCTGGCAGAAAATCGGTTTTATTTTTTTCTTCAAACAGTTCAGCCCTAACTCACACCAACTCTTCTCAGCTGATCTTCATGTTTTATTGCCTGTTCTGCATTTCAAACACTCCCCACCTCTATATACTTGAGTACATTCCCTGTTAACCTGCAGGTGGCGCTGTGCTTTGCTTATTAACATTACTGTGAAGTTTGTTTTAGAATCCAACTTCTTTGGTTTGAATATGATTACTATGGCTGTAAATGAGGGTCACTGCTCCAGGACAACGAGTATAGACGTGTGCCTGCTTTGTCTTGATCTAATCTACTTTGTCCTTCCTTCCTCTGTACTCTTTTCTTTGGCCTCATTCCCATGTCATGTGCCTCATCTGTGTTTTAGATTCCAACTGTGTCCTGACCGAAGGTTCTTGCAAGAATCACCAAAACTTACATTTTACACGTTTTTAGACCATTATGAGAAAATTTTTTAGACATCACGACCCCCTCAAAAAGATGATCACATATGAATCTCAAAACCGTGTCACTTTGTATTGGAAATGAAATCGTAGGAGTTTTTTTATTTGTGGAATATACACAAAATTACTCAAGGTACGGAACACCATTGTGGACACACTGAGCCACCAAATGCCGTACTGGACTATAAGGTGCACCTTATATATGGGTTAATTCTGGATGTTCTTAGTGACTGAGAATTTTTACTTTTTATCTCACTATTTTGACTATGCTTAATGCACCTTATATATGAACCCCCTCCAAAAAATTCATTGACAGTGTCTTATAGTGCAGAAAATACAATAATTAATTTCCATCAGCTGACAGTAGAAACAGCAACAGTCACATTTTTCCCCTTCTACAGGCACTTCTCTCAGAGTGGATGTAAAAAATAAAATAATAATTAAAAAAATAGTTAAGTAAATTTAATTTTAGAACCTGTGGTGAAAGTATGTGTTTTTAAGACATTCTAAGGCCTAAAATTACATTTCTGAATTTTAGACTTTTTAAGACCTCACGTGATCATTCAGAGGCGATAACCCCATCCCATTGATCACCTGCTCTACCATCTTACCTTCTTGAAGGCCTTGACTAGCTTCTTCTTGTCATAGTCGGCGGAGATGCCCTGGACAGTGGTGAGGGTCTTCCTGCCGTTCCTCTGTTGGATTCTTATGTGGATGTAGTCCTCTGTCCCGGCTGGGAGGCGGTCATCACCCTTACTTGCATCAGCAAAGGGGTCTGACAGGACAAAACACAGGGAGGGACAGTGAATTGGCAGTGATAATCACAGTGTTCAACTTATTCCAAATAACCCATCCTGCTTTCATCTGTCCCGTGTTGACATCTGGCAGATCTATCTGAAGGATCGTATTTCAGTGGACTGCGCAGACGTAGTGGCTAAATATACAGCTTAGCAGCTTATTGGAGTGGCACGATAGTTAGCCACTTAATAGCATCAGCCAGTCAACACACTAGGTCACACTAGAAAAACACCAGTATTAAAACAAAGAAATGCATCGTTTCACTCAACACACTTTGGCTCAAATGGGAGATGTAGACCAAAGGGATAATTATCAGATGATTGGGACGCGGTTCTCACTTTCATCAGAGATATTTCTTCGCGTGAACAGATGTGAAGAATAAGCTAAAGCGCTGCTAGCTAACGAACCGCGGCCTAACGTAATGGCGGCCGTTTGAGCATTAGCTAAGGCCCGCCAGTCGGCTAACTCATTAATGTTCAAATGTAAAAAAAAAAAACACGTACATACAAGACCACAAACTAGTGTGAAAGAAACTTTAGTCACTAATACATTTCCTAAAGCAGCCAGCCGCTGTCAGTCACAGCGACATACACACACTCAGCGTAATGCTACGCTAACTGTTAGCATGTGTAGCCGTCGCCCTTCCCCCACAGCGGAGCCGCTTCGGTTGTTTTTCCTTTGGAGCCTTACCAAAAGATTGGAGGTTCTGGATAGTGGACATACGATAAGATTTGCTTTCCTTTCGGATAATAACTTGGTTAGCGAGCGGTTCGTCGGCTAACTGTGACTATTTTTTGTCGATCTTCGGCCTTTTCAACAGGGACGACGGAACGCTGGTGTCCGGTTTTTACAGCGCACACAAAATGGATACGTACGAGCCCTGGACTGGAAAACAACCCTTTATGACACCGCCCCGAAACTTACGTAAGCACGTGGATTGACGTACACGAGACGGCATCTGTAGCCGCGCCCTGATGTTTCTCAACCTTACTGGAAGAGTGACGTCTTTTGACATAAATCTTTCAATTGGAAAATTACAAAAATGACAAAAAGAAAACAATAAATTATTAATGTATCCTTTATATTAATTTATTTTGGTGTATGAAATATTGAAAATGTACTTTGTAATGATTTTATGACTGTATTCTGCATGTATATTATCTCTCATATTTTGCATACTGTGTTATGTTAAATGTTTGATATTTGTAAAATAAAAAATGTTCGACATTTACAAACATTTTTACACTGACATAAAGATTGTCATAGGTTTTATTGTCAGAAACATGTAATGTCTTTATTTCCTAATGTAAAGACCTTCATTTGTCATTTTCATTCATTACTTCTCTTCACTTTAACACGTATGATGTGAACCACCACCTTGATATTTCCAATAAAGGTTTATGGCGACATGACTACCATATTAAATGTTTTTTTCAAGCCCCTCAATACAGATTTGTAAATTCCATAGTTTTTCAGACACCATTTGAAAGCAGTTTATTCACGTGATGATGATAAACAAGTAAGCGACAACTGTAAATGAGAAAACACATTTAACCACATTCTACTGAAAGAACTCAAAACAAACAAGGCAGTCAGAGACAGTAGACCTCCACCAAGGCTTGATATGTCAAAACATGATGTGATGGGGCCATAGGTGTTGACCCATCTAATGTCTGAAGGTCAGACCATGTGAATGATATTACCACTGATGTGTTTTAGCTGTTGACCTTCAGTGTGACCTTGACATTTATTGCTGAAAATCTAACGGCTTCTTCCTTGACCAATTATACATCACTCCGGAAAGTGTAATCAAAATCTATTAAGACCTTTTTGCATTATCCTGTTGACAGACAGGCAGACCCCAATTTAATACCTCCTTGGCGGAGGTAACTAATAAAAAAACTAAGCATTCCACAGAAGTTGTAGAAAAGGGACAGTTCAGTATTTTTCAGATGAATGTGTACGTCATCAGTGTCTTTACTCTGGTGCACCCACAGTGACCCCCCCCCCCCCCCGACAGTGTCCTGTGAGCCCAGTTCTGGTCCAGCTTTGCCTCATTTTGTTCATTTTTAAATTAATTTAATCTCTTTTTGGTTATTTTAAAATTAATTTCACTATCTTTCTGGTAATTTTAAATTAATTTTGCCTCATTTTGTTCAATTTTTCCTCATTTTCTTGTCTCAATTTTTTCTCTTAGCATTTGCACTACACATGAAAGCGTTACAACTAAATTATAATGAAAAACCTAAAACTATTATAACCCTGGTCTGGACCTGCTCACTTGTCCTCCATCCCAGACCAAGAATCCTCTGAGCCCAGGTCCAGTTTGGACAGATCCCCCACAGTGACATGGGGCAGGTTGGTGGTACTGGTGAAGCCTGAGGAGGACCAGAGTCTGCAGGTCCAGGTCTAGTAATCTGAGGATTCACATTGGAACAAGTTTGACTTCGGTTTGTTAAACCAGTGTGTGTTAAATCTGACCTGGTCCAGTTTGACTCACATATCCATCCTCACACCCAGGGTCAGTGTTAGTCATAGTCAGACTAGGCGGTCGCCTAGGCAACCAGATGTCTTGGTGGTGCCAAGTCCCACAGAATTAGAATATTAAGATAGTGTATTTACTGGACTATAAGGTGAAGTGAACAGACTTTAATTTACTACAAAAACTACAGTGTGACTTATATAAGGATTCATTCTGGTTTTGTTTAGTGACTTGAAATTTGACTTTTTAAATTGCATAATTTTGGCCTTTTTATCATGATTGAGTTTTTAATCAGATAATTTAAACTTTTTTTATCTAGGGTGACCATATCGTCTTTTTTTCCCAGACACATGGCTCTTAACCAGACTGTCCGACATCTGTCACGCATCTGCACTTTTTACATTTCATCCAAAGCACAAAATGTAAAGTGTGGACAAGTGACAGACATCCGGGCAGTCCGGTTTTACAAACGTGTGTCCAGGATAACCGTCCGGGAAAAAAGACAATATGGCCACCCTATTTTAATCCCATAACTTTTACTTTTTATCTGAAAAATTGGACACTTTAAAAAGTTACCAGAATCAGAGTGTGTTTTGTTCTGTGTTCCAACTCAACAATGTTTATAGTTATTGTTAGTGTTTATCTTCACTTAATGCTCCTTATAATCCAGTTCACCTTATAGTGTGAAAATACAGTAAATAAATCATTAAAGTTAACATTGACACTGATTATTCATGGACACTCAGTACGTACTCCATCAGATGTAGGACACTATGTTTACACATGATCATTTAGAATTACACTAAAAGGAAAGAGTGGTGTTGGCCTAGTGTTGACCTAGTGTTGACCTAGTGTTGACCTAGTGTTGGTCTAGGACACCACATTTACCAGAACCAGCCCTGCTCAACTTCTGGTTAAGATCAGGGTTACCGGTGCCTGGTGAATTTTGTGCTTCCTTCAAAACAGACAGGTCTGTAGGTGCACAGGGTTAACAAGCAGGGTCAGTTCTGGCTAGTGTGGTGTCTTTGGCCAAAACTTGACCAATACTAGGCCAACACCCCTCACTATAAGGTGAACTGGATTATAAGGAGCATTAAGTGAAGCTAGCTGTTGAGAAGCACTCTTACTCTGCTAAATCAAACTTTAAAAAGAGTCCACATCATGAGATAAAGCCGAATTATGAGATGAAAAGACCACATTATGCAACAAAAAGTAAGTTATTTATTCAAAAGTAAAAACTACGTGATAAGTAAAAAAAAAAAAAAAAAAAAAGATAAAATGTAAAAATTATGAAATAAAAAGGCCACATTAAGCAATAAAAAAGAAATTAGATAAAAAGTAAAAATTCATTAGCAGTGCACCTAATAATCTAATGCAGAAACTACAGTAAGTATTTCTTTGCCGATGATGATCATGTGTTTATTACAATAAAAGAAAAAGCCATGAGACCAGACTTAGAGAAAACGGCACATCTTTAATCAAAGTCACGTCTACCTGGACCGAACGGGGAACATTTGACTGTACTGTACACAGGTCAGCCTGTAGCGAGCTGGCGTTCACAGGTGCATTGTGGGTGAAAACTGGATACAGGCCACGTTAACAGCTAACCAGCAACACTCAACTGCTACACAACTGCGCCTAGTGCACAAAAAAGACACACAGGCAGAGTTAGAGGAAAAAAAAACAACACAACAGAAACACACTGATGCATTGGTTTAAAGCAGGGGTGTCAAACATATGGCCCGTGGACCAAAAAAATGGCCACCAGAGGCTCCAACATGGCCCCTTACACTGAAGATACGGATCATTGTCGTTCAGGTTCCACATTCAGACCAACAGGATCTAAAATCAAATCACACCAGAACCCAGAAATAACTAGAAAAGCACTCTGAGAGTGTAGACCTCCGCCAAGGTAGACACCCCCCCCACCCCCAAAATGAAATCAGTTCTTCCAGTTCACATTTCCAACATATCCTGAAAATTTCATCAAAATCCATCTATAAGTTTTTGAGTTATCTTGAACACAGGCAAACAAATAAACGGCGGCAAAAACATAACCTCCTTGGCGGAGGTAATAAACATTTTTACATTTCAGACACACAAACTGATCAGGGACAGAAAAGGCGAGAAGGGTGCACGGACACCCGGCATGTGCAGAAAAGTATTATGCACCTTATACATGTGTTCTGTAGCATGTTTGCAACTTAGAAAATGGTTGCTTGTAATTTACCTTACGTGATCGGCTTTTTGATCGGCATATTTTTCCTATTACCGATCAGGCTATTTTTAGGCATTATCAGCCAATTATGATCGGTGCAACACTAATAAAAAAGTGACTTTGGATCTGAATTTATGGAATATTGTTAAATGAGGACCAGAAACCAGCAGCAAGTTGCACTGGTTGATCAAAACTCAAATGGAAAAGAAGTGCACTATTATTAACCTGGATTGTTGTAACCTTGGAACCAACAACCCCCCCCCCCCCCCCCCCCTCACACACACACACTCTCTCAGCAATGTCCGCGTGGGGAGCAACGGACAGCAGGATCTGCAGTGATTCGCCTGTGCTGACCTGTGACCTCGGAACTCCTCCCTTGCCTGTCTGGTGGATGGAGCCCCTTCAGTGTGGTTCGCCTCAAGATTTATTTTCTGTTCCCCACTGGGTTTGGAAGGTTTTTCTACTGAGAAGAAGGGTCTAAGGACAGGGGATACTGGGGACTTTTAATCAATCTCTGGAGTCAATTATGTTTCTGTAAAGCCCTGTGAGATGACTTATGATTCGGGGCTTTAGAAATAAAAATGACTGAATGTTTAGCTTTTATTAAGTGACTTAGAATATCCCCAGTATGTTGTATTTATTGTTAAAAAAAAAAAAAAAAAAAGGAATTTTTACACACACACACACACACATACATATATATATATATATATGTGTGTGATCTTAAAATTTCTGCTTCTTCTGTTGTAGTTTGACTGGTTCTGATCCACTTTAGATGATACTGAACTGAATGTGGAACCTAAACTAACAAGAATGTGACATTCCTCATTTACAGAGAAAATGAAACAGGAAAAGACATTTGACCGTTTACAGGTAAATGAAAACTTAATGAGCCTTAGATATGTGTGTGTGTATATATATATATATACATATATATATATATACATACATACATAATAAAAAATATAAAGAATTGGCATCAGAGCTTTTGCCTTTAACTGCGGGTTGGTGTCCCTGGATGAAAAGTCCACATTAGAACTGGGTTCATGGTGAATGTGATGTAAATATCAGCTCGGTCACATGAACACGTTCAGGTTCACAGATGAAAAAAAACCCCGCCCCCAAAAAAAACCAAACCAAAGACTGAGTAGAAAATAAAAATGACCAGATAAAAACAGAACGGCGTCCTTTAAAAACGGTTAAATCAAAAGAATAAACGAAACATCAGAACAGAGACCTGAACCAGAACCAGGAGGATGACTGTGAACTTTACTGAGGCTCAGGGCGGCGGCGGGCGGCGGCGGCGATGACGGCAACCTCCACCTGAAAACTGACACATACACACATGTAAAAACACTGGTCGAGTGGATGAATGTTCAGTAAAACACTGTGTGTGTGTGTGTGTGTGTGTGTGCACGCGCTGACCCCAAGTGAGCGGGTGCCTGCTGTCACCCGCAGTTGTGGGTCATTGAAAAATATTTTTCATCATATTGGGGTTGCAGTCGTTTGTTGTGTGACAAACATTAAAATAATCTGTTAAATAAAGTTTATTCAGTGAATGTTGGTGAAGGTGTCGTCCATGGTGGTCAGTATCCTACGGTATGGAGGGAGCGAGAGAGGAAATAAACAAACATCCAAACAAAAACACTAAGGTTTGGACACATTGGCTGAGATTTTTAAAGATGATGAGCGGCTCCCAGTGTTTTCGTTTCCATGGAAACCAGGTCAAATGTGTCTTTGGGTGTTACAGGTTGTTGCCCCCTGGTTTAGATGCTGCGTTAGCGTTAATAACTTTTAAATGATGAAGCAGAACAAACATATTTATAAACATGGAATTTAAACACAGAAATAAATGCAGGTATGTGAGTAAGGGCAAAGGTCATGTGATGTTCATGAAGACCATTGACTAATTTTTTAAAATGTGGGTCCAAGGCAGGTCGGGGCGGTCTTTTTCAAATATATTTATTGCGAACATGTTAGTAATGAGAAAAAAAAATGCAAAGCTGATTGATCGGTGCAATACTATTATATATATATATATATATATATATATATATATATATATATATATATATATATATATATATATATAGCTCGGAAGTCAGCCACAGCCAAATACCTACAGAGGGTAAGACAGGTCCTGAAAAGTCAGCTGAACGGCAAAAATAAGATCCAGGCCATTAACACCTATGCCCTGCCAGTAATCAGATACCCAGCTGGGATAATATCCTGGCCACTGGAAGAGATACAAGCCACTGATATCAAGACAAGGAAACTCCTTACCATGCATGGAGGGTTCCACCCCAAGTCCAGTGTCCTGAGGCTGTACACTAAGAGAAAGGAAGGGGGCTGAGGACTAGTAAGTGTCAGAACTACTGTCCAGGAGGAAACGGCGAACCTCCAGGAATACATCAAGAAAATGTCCCCAATGACCAACTGCTAAGTGAATGCCTCAGGCAACAAAAGCCCAGTAAGGTCGAGGAACCAGATGGGCTATCATGGAAGGACAAACCCTTGCATGGCGTGTACCATCGGCAAATTGAGGAAGTGGCTGATATGGAAAAGACATACCAGTGTCTGGAAAAGGCTGGACTAAAGGACAGCACAGAGACACTACTCATGGCTGCACAAGAACAAGCCCTGAACACCAGAGTAATAGAGGCCGGGGTCTACCACATCAGACAGGACCCCAGGTGTAGACTGTGTAGAGAAGCCCCTGAAACAGTCCAGCACATCACAGCAGGGTGTAAGATGGTGGCAGGTAAGGCATACATGGAGAGGAATAACCAGGTAGCGGGCATACTGTACAGGAACATCTGTAAAGAGTATGGACTGGAGGTCAAGGGTCAAGATGGGAGAACCCCCCAAAGGTGACAGAGAACAAACAGGCCAAGATCCTGTGGGACTTCCAGATCCAGACTGACAAGATGGTGATGGCCAATCAGCCTGACATAGTGGTGGTGGATAAACATGAGAAGACAGTGGTGGTGATAGATGTAGCAGTCCCCAGTGATAGCAACATGAGAAAGAAAGAACATGAGAAGAGAAGAGAAATACCAAGGACTGAAAGAGGAGTTAGAGAAAATGTGGAGTGTGAAGGCAACAGTGGTACCAGTAGTGATGGGGGCACTAGGGGCAGTGACCCCCAAGCTGGGACAATGTCTCCAGCAGATACCAGGAACAACATCAGAGATCTGTATCCAAAAGAGAACATTGTTAGGAACAGCTAAGATCCTGCACAGAACCCTCAGGCTCCCAGACCTCTGGTAGAGGACCCGAGTCTGAAGGAGACACCACCCAGGTGGGAGGGGCCTCTGGTAGAGGACCCGAGTCTGAAGGAGACACCACCCAGGTGGGAGGGGCCTCTGGTAGAGGACCCGAGTCTGAAGGAGACACCACCCAGGTGGAGGCGAGAGGAACATTATATATATATATATATATATATATATATATATGTACAGTGAGAGTAAAAAGTATTTGATCCCTTGCTGATTTTGTTGGTTTGCCCACTAATAAAGACATGATCATTCTATACTTTTAATGGTAGATGTATTCTAACATGAAGAGACAGAATATCAAAATGAAAATCAAGAAAATAACTTGAAGGAATATATATGAATTTATTTGTATTTCATTGAGGGAAATAAGTATTTGATCCTCTAGTATGCATTAGGAGTTCTGGCTTTCACAGACCAGTTACACACTCCCAATCAACTTGTTACCTGAATTGAAGACACCTGTTCTAAATAATCACCTGTATAAAAGACACCTGTTCACAGAATCAGACAATCAGACAGATTCCAAACTCTCCAGCATGGGTAAGACTAAAGAACTCTCTCAGGACCTCAGAGACAGGATTGTTGACCTGCACAAATCTGGAATGGGCTACAAAAACATTAGCAAGATGCTGGGTATTAAAGTAACAACCATTGGTGCAATTGTGAGAAAATTTAAGGAGTATAACATGACCATCAATAGACCTCGGTCTGGTGCTCCACAGAAGATTTCACCTCGTGGGGTGGCAATGATCATGAGGACAGTGAGAAATCGGCCTGCAACCACACAGCGGGAGTTAGTGAATGACCTCAAGGCAGCTGGGACCACAGTCACCAGGAAAACAATTGGCAACACTTTGCGCCGCAATGGATTAAAATCCTGCAGTGCCCGAAAGGTACCCCTGCTTAAGAAGGCACATGTGGTGGCTCGCCTAAAGTATGCCAATGATCACCTCAAAGATGCACAAAGTGATTGGGAGAAGGTTCTGTGGTCAGACGAGACCAAAATTGAACTATTTGGCCTAAACTCTACTCGTCATGTGTGGAGGAAGAAAAATGCTGCCTATGATCCCAGGAACACTGTGCCCACCGTCAAGCATGGTGGTGGAAACATTATGTTTTGGGGGTGTTTCTCTGCCAAAGGCACAGGGCTACTTCACCGCATCAGTGGGAAGATGGATGGAGCCATGTACCGAGCAGTCCTGAGGGACAACCTCCTCCCCTCTGCTAGGAAGCTGAAAATGGGCCGTGGCTGGGTCTTCCAACATGACAACGACCCGAAGCATACAGCAAAGGCAACAAAGGACTGGCTCAAGAAGAACCATATTAAGGTCATGGAGTGGCCCAGCCAGTCTCCGGACCTCAATCCAATCGAAAATCTATGGAGAGAGCTGAAGGTCCAAGTTGCCAAGCGACAGCCCACCGACCTTAATGATTTAGAGAGGATCTGCAAAGAAGAGTGGGCCAAAATTCCCCCTGATATGTGTGCTCACCTTGTGGTTAACTACAACAAGCGTTTGACCGCTGTGCTTGCAAACAAAGGCTTTGCCACCAAGTATTAAGTGCTTTCGGATAGAGGGATCAAATACTTATTTCCCTCAATGAAAAACAAATGAATTAAAATAAATTCTTTGAAGTTATTTTCTGGATTTTCATTTTGATAATCTGTCTCTTCATGTTAGAATACATCTACCATTAAAAGTATAGAATGATCATGTCTTTATTAGTGGGCAAACCAACAAAATCAGCAAGGGATCAAATACTTTTTACTCTCACTGTATATATACACACACTCATAGTGAATGGGTCTATAAAGATAAATACAGATAATATTAATAGGAAGTGATAAAAAATTAAGTAAATGAAACTACAAAACTTGATGCAGCTTTACTTTTTAAAACTCCCTTTAAAAAAACAAACAAAAAAACCCAAGAAAACCCTTTCACTGCCTTTGTCTGGAGCTGCAGAAGGACTTGATTCAACTGAGACAGTGGGATGACTGGTTCTATACGACTGGATCTATAGTTATGTTTCCACTATAGGAATTTCGTTGCCATTTTACAGGAACTTCACGATATGCAAGCGTTTCCACTGACCGGGCTGTTCCGACAGTACCACTTTCTGGAACTTTCATAGGAACCAACCAAGTTCCTGCTCAAGGGTAGGTACTGGAGAGCGACCCAGTAAGAGTCGCTGTGCAGAAGTCGTGCACATTGGTTGTCGCAAATATCATCAGATCGTGACAAACAATTCAAAAGCAGTTGCTGGAGGAAGTTTACGGCAAGACAAAGACAAATCATTTCTGGCTTTTCCAGCTCTCCGTTTATTTCATCTGTGTGGAATTTTTCTTCTTCCAGAACAACTCTTCTTTCAGTTTCTGATACCATCACGGCTGTAGAGCACAACCAAATTTCTCAACCCCCCCCCCCAAAAAAAACAACAAATAAAAATTTGAGGTTGCACCGTTGCGACCTAACCTGACTGACTGCAGATGTTTGGATGCTCCTCATGTCTGCTCACATCTTCCATCTGCTAAAGCACCATTTGCTTCTCTTTGTTAAGGCAGGGCTGTCAATCAAAATCAAAATCACCAATTGGACAAGCCAGGTGTTTGTCATTTTGAATGATGTACTACTTCAACCAATCAGATTAAAGCAGCATGTAACGTAGATAATAGAAGAAGTTCTTACCATACCTGGTTGGTAGAAGAGACAGAACATCCTTAACATCAATACATTCTTTCTAAACTGTTCTGTTTATCTTTTAAAGAATCAATATGCACTAGTTTACACAACACTGTTCAAATTGTAGAATTGAAGCCGAGTCAGAATTCTGAAAATGGCAGATTTCCGACTTTAAAATCAGAAATGTCAGAATGAAAATCCTAAATCATAAAATTAGAATGTGTCAGGGCTGACACACCAGGGGTTAAAGGGTTATACTTGGCTGAATGTGACCCCTGTTTGAGACCCCCCCCCCCCCTCGGTTTTACAGGGTCCTCCTCACCTCACTGATGCTTGTTTCTATGGCGACTCTCCTCCGTTCTCTGCTGCAGACTTGGGCGGGCTTTTCGACCTGGACCTGGAGCCTCTTTTGGAGGACGGCGTGCGACTCCTGGACCTGGACTTGGAGCGTGACCTGGACCTGGATCTGGACTGGGTCTTGGTCTTCTTGTTTCTGGGGGAGCGGGACTTGGAGCGGGAGTAGGAGCGGGAGCGGGAGCGGCTGTAGCGGGAGCGGCTGCGGGATCTGGAGCGACTCCTGGACCGCGAACGGCTGCGTCTGCGGTGTCTCGGGCTGGGAGAAGAACTGGACCGGTTCAGAGGATGGGTTAAAGACCACGGGTTAAGAACCTAACCCTAACAGAAAGTTGGACCACCACTGAACTACAAACACCTGGGTTGACCTCTGACCAATCGGGTTAGAGACTGTTCTAGAGACTTCTAATGTAGATATATAATATATTCTGAAGTAGTAAAGGTACATTCCGCAGTTCTAATAGTATATTCTATAGTTCTAATAGTATATTCTATAGTTCTAATGGTATATTCTATACTTCTAATAGCATATTCTATAGTTCTAATAGCATATTCTATACTTCTAATAGTATATTCTATACTTCTAATAGTATATTCTATACTTCTAATAGCATATTCTATAGTTCTAATAGCATATTCTATACTTCTAATAGTATATTCTATACTTCTAATAGTATATTCTATACTTCTAATAGTATATTCTATACTTCTAATAGTATATTCTATACTTCTAATAGTATATTCTATACTTCTAATAGTATATTCTATAGTTCTAATAGTACATTCTACATTGGTAACAGTATATTATATATTGTAAAAGTATCTTTATAAAGTATTATACATGTATACTTTTTTATTTTAATAGCCGCTTTCTAGTTGTATAAATAAATGGTTGAACATGTTTTTGTTCCATCATATTGTGACACACTTGAAAAACTTGAATATAGTTTTTCCTAAAAATACATGAGATATTTCACTAGAATACAACATTGTGGTGTATTCCATTTTAAATTATCGTTCTGAACTCTTGTATTTATATGTTAATTCAAAGTTAAGATTTTTTTGGTGAAAAAGAGTATACTTTTTTTTTCTTTTTATTGTTTTTCCTACTCAGGTTTCATGTTTTTGTTTGAGTTTAGATTGTTTTGTTAAAACATGTCAAATTAAAAACAACTGTACACACTGATGAGGTTGTGTTGAAACGAATTAGACCAAATAAGCCAAAATTAACATTTGTTTGATCATAGATATGAAGGCAAAATCAAAAGTATTAAAAACAGTTCTAACATTGACATCTAAAGGTTAAAAGTTCGATAATTCAATCACAGAAAAATGAAGAAACTTTGACTTTTACAACAACATTTAGGTTTGATGTCTTTTAGGGTTAAAACATAAAAGTAAAATATACTCTAATTTTTGTAAAACATTCATTTATTCCTCCTTTTTTTTACGCAGGCATTAAAGTGTTTGTTCAATGAGCTTAAACCTATGATCCGTTTAGGAGCCTGGTCACGTGGTTCACAAAAGGCCTTCAAACTCAAAACATGTGATTATTTGTAGCATTTCATTAAGACCGAACTGTAGAAAATAAGTCGATAATGTTAGGAAACTCGTAATTAGTGGCTAAATGCCTGAATTCTGAAAATATTCGACATTAAACGCTAAATAATTTGGTTCTTCTATGGAGTCTGGGTTCGGGCCTCCTCACCTTCGGCTCCGGCGGCCGTACCCTCCGGACCTGCGCGTGCCTCCTCCTCCTCTCCGACCGCCGCCGTAGTGGGAATCCGGGGGTCTTCCGTAGCGGGCCATCTGGACCCGCAGCTCCCTTCCGTCCAGCAGGGCTCCGTCCATGGCGTCCATCGCGTCCTCGGCGTCCCGCTTGTCGTGGAAGCGAACGAAGGCGAAGCCGCGGCTCTCCTTGGTGTAGCGATCCCGGGGGATGTACACGTCCCCCACCCGGCCGTACTTCTCGAACACCCGGCGTAAGGTCTCCGGTGCCGTGCGGTACGTCAGGTTGTCCACTTTCAGGGAAGTCATGCCGTCCACGTCCGGCGGAGGCCTACCGTAACTCATGGCGCCTCACGTCGAAAACAAACAAACACAACTAAAGAAAAAAACACAACCGCTGGGTGAAGTCCGCACGCGCGGGAAGTAGTAGTCTGTATGGAGCCGCGTTTTCGTGAAGGAACCCGGAACAAAGAACCGCCAAGAACCGCACAAAAGCCGCTCAACTGCGCAGAAACCCGCTCGTCTGCGCCAAAGCGGACACACTCTGGCTGCTTCTTCTTCTTCTTCTTCTTCTTCTTCTTCTTCTTCTACGCCTTTTCTTCTTTTGCGGAAACTCAACCTGTGTTTCTGGGCCTCCGAGGTTAGCATTAGCTTTAGCATTAGCGCCCCCTGGTGTCCCGGTAGAATAGAATAGAATAGAATAGAATAGAATAGAATAGAATAGAATAGAATTGAACAGAATAGAATAGAATAGAATAGAATAGAATAGAATAGAACAGAATAGAATAGAATAGAATAGAACTACTTTTTGATCCTAAAATTGGGGAAATTAAACCCATGAACACAGTCAGCAAGAATAAATGGATGGGTGTGAGCAAGGCCGGATCTGGTCAATGTGGTGCCCGAGGGCCTAGACCAACACTAGACCAGCACTAGGCCAACACTAGACCAGCACTAAAAGTTTCAGAAAGTTTTATTGCCATTGTTCGTATAGTACACATGTAGTATACAACTAGGAATTTGTCTCGGTGTAACTAGGCCAACACTAGACCAGCACTAGGCCAACACTAGACCAACACTAGGCCAACACGAGGCCAACACGAGGCCAACACGAGGCCAACACGAGGCCAACACGAGGCCAACACGAGGCCAACACGAGGCCAACACTAGGCCAACACGAGGCCAACACGAGGCCAACACGAGGCCAACACTAGGCCAACACCCCTCTTTCCTTTTAGTGTAATTCTAAATGATCATGTGTAAACATCGTGTCCTACATCTGATGGAGTACGTACTGAGTGTCCATGAATAATCAGTGTCAATGTTAACTTTAATGATTTATTTACTGTATTTTCACACTATAAGGTGAACTGGATTATAAGGAGCATTAAGTGAAGATAAACACTAACAATAACTATAAACATTGTTGAGTTGGAACACGGAACAAAACACACTGATTCTGATAAATCAAACTTAAAGAGTCTAAATTATGCGTTAAAAAATCAAAATGATCCAATAAAGTCAAAATTCCCAGTCACTAAGCACAACCAGAATTAATCCATATATAAGGCGCACTGTGGTTTTTGTAGTAAATTAAAGTCTTTTCAGTTCACCTTATAGTCCAGTAAATACAGTATATTAATATTATAATTCTGTGGGACTTCACGCCACCAAGATATCGGGTGCCCTAGGCGACCGCCTAGTCTGACCATGACTAACGCTGGCCATGGATGGATGAATGAATAAATGAATGGATGAATAAATTAATGAATAAATGAAATACTTAATTAAAACTACAAGCAGTCTCAAAGGTCTCCAACCACCTTCCTGTGTGACCACTGGCAGCCAACAGCGAGATGACATCGTACTGTGAGCAGGATGTGATATTCTGCCAGAAATGCACATTTTTGTATAAATATACAGGGGGCGCTATAGAGTGATTTGTTTAAAATGTTGTGTAATGAATGGGTATAGAACTGCAAGGCTGACAACTGAGTCAAATTTGTGCCAAATCAGTGTTTGTATATCTGAACTACAGCCATTGTAGTCAAAGCAAATTTGTAGTGGGTGCTATAAAGCAAAACTGCAATTTCTATTGATAAACCGGCGTAGGACTGGAAATAGACGTCTGAGTCAAATTTTTGCCAAATCGGTGCTCATATGTCTGAGCTGAAGCAATTTATGTAGTGGTAATTTTTTCCAAAAAAATTTGCGACATTGTAGGTAAAAAAACTATGCAACTTTTCCAAAAAATGTGGATAACTTTTGATGCTTGTTGAGATATTGTTCACTGATTGGGCTCAACGACCAAGGAGGAAAATAAGAAAATATGAAGACAGTGAAAAATCGATGACTCAAAATGTTTGAAAATTTCAATCCAAGATGGCGGACTGTTGGTTTATGGACGTGGCCATCATAAGGTTTTTGTTCGTCATCATATGTGACCCTCCACCACGAAACCAGGCATAAGTGGCGCTGAGCCGTTCAGAGCTACAGCCAAATTTAGGCTGGAAGGTGATTTGTTATTAGTGTTTACACCTTATCAAAAAACGGTACCTTAACACCTCTATGTTCACTTCCTGTGGTCATTACATTGAAATCCAATCAATAAAGGTGTTTATTGAGTCAATTATTTAAGCGGTGACAAAAGTTCAGGTATTGCTGAGCAAAGACAAAGACGACTTCCACCTCTTTTCGCCGAACAAAACGATCTCCGTTCCGTGGGTAAACACCCAAGTGTTTGGTACGAGGTAAAAGCTTATATTGAATGTTCTGTCCAATGGTGTAAGCCAAATGATTATAATACGTCACACTTCTGTCCTATTATTATAATATATAAAACTTCTGTGACATGTCCATCAGAGTGTCCTTTAACATCTGTCAACAATTTGTGTCAATCGGATACAAATTATTATGCGTTGCTAAGGACTTCCTACCCCAAAACAGTCCAAAACTTTAACGGACAATATCTAAAAATATGCAAATTGTAAAATATGTCCAAATGTGGATATTAAAATGACCATAACTTTGGTTCTACTTGTGATAGAAACATCATTTTTTCACCATCTTAAACCTTAGTTTCCACTCTACCAAGATACACACATAACTCTGTTTGGATTTACACACACTTATGCCTGGTTTACTGGTGGTGGGTCACAAATGATGAACATGTGTACTTATTTTCATAGCTTTAACTTCACTAGAGCATGATCTGGCCTAATACAAACTATTGTCACTTTTCTAGGGGCGCTGTAGACATTTCTTTACCAACTTTTACAAAACCTATCAATACTTAAAATTTTTCACACTTCTGAAGTGTTTGCACACCTTGGTAAGTTTTCATGCATGTTCAGGGGGTCAAATTAGAGGTCAAAGGGCTGACGTCAAAGCAGACTCAGTAGGCGTTATGCCAGACGTGGTCTGTGGTGAAGGACTAATGAATGGATGAATAAATGAAGGAGGGTTCAGCTGGTGAAGGACACGAAGCTTCAGGCAGACAATCTGAAGTAAATAAATTAATAAACAATCATTTGACGCAACTTTAAATCTTTTAGTAAAAAATGTGTTTTATTTTCAAATATTTTAACATTTCTCTGGTTTTTACATTTACATTCTGGATCTGAAACTACTGGACCTGAATCTTTTCAATTTTTTTTATTCATTTCTTTAAAATGTTTTCTCCACTTCTACTTTTCATTAGTTTTAAAGAAGAACTTTTCAATGGACAAACTGCTTTGACTTCAACCAATAAAAACACTGGAGTTGTGTTGAAAATATCATTTTATTATTGGTCATAAAAACCTCCAGCGGAAACATTCAAGTATAAAATCACCTTTAGAGTTCACACGCATGTCCCTTTTTTCCATCCTTCATCCATCGATTCAGTTCCAACTTTATTAAAAAGTTTTTTGTTGCAGCAGAAATAAATTAACCACAGAAAAAAAATCAATGAGTAGTTCAATGAAAACACAAAAATACAGCATGGTTGCGTCCGTTTCCCCCTGAATGTGGCGTCTTTAGGGCTGTTTTCAGCTCGGATCCAAAGAAAAAAAACCCCCACATAAAACAACTGAATTTGGCATCAATGCAACAGGTTTTAGATCAACCTGAAAGAAAAACAAATAAAAACAGAGACAAAAACAGATTCATTACATTAAAAGCAAGTTCACATTCAGACCAATATGAGCTCAGGTAAAATGATCATATAATAACTTGTAAATAATGACAAATACAAATGTTTATCTGTGTTTTACTGTAAAAAAAATCCAAAAACATAAAAATAACTCGATAAGATGAAATTATGAAAACATACAAACTGTGTTCGCAAATTTTTTGGGGGAAAAACCTGAAAAAAAACAATTATATGAAATTTTAAATAATCAGTGTAATTACACCAATAGTCAAATTACATTACAATTATTGGTCAAATATTTGACCAATGGTCACATTTTTCCAAAGCTTTGGAAAGTTGACGGAGGAGTCCAGAAAACGTTAGGAATGACTAAACAAAATGGTGGATTATGGAGCTGAACGACTGTTGTCGCTTCTGTAAAAATAATTTAAAGATTGTTGACGTTTTCTCACATTCTTCACTCATCTGTGATAAAAGGAAATCTACACCTGTTGTTGTTCTTCTTCTATGGTTGTTTACACTTGTTTCTCTACCAATCGTCACAGCGTCACTTTGTTAGGCCCACCCTCTGACTCTATACTTCACTGTGATTGGTCGACCAGTTTCAGGGAAATCTAAACAAAAGTTACATTGAGTGAAACTAGACTATTACGATAGAACATTAGATTTACTGATGCTAGGAGGAGCTAGTGTGGCTAGGCTACTACGATAGAACATTATATTTACTGATGCTAGGAGGAGCTAGTGTGGCTAGGCTACTACGATAGAACATTAGATTTACTGATGCTAGGAGGAGCTAGTGTGGCTAGGCTACTACGATAGAACATTAGATTTACTGATGCTAAGAGGAGCTAGTGTGGCTAGGCTACTATGATAGAACATTAGATTTACTGATGCTAGGAGGAGCTAGTGTGGCTAGGCTACTACGATAGAACATTAGATTTACTGATGCTAAGAGGAGCTAGTGTGGCTAGGCTACTACGATAGAACATTACATTTACTGATGCTAGGAGGAGCTAGTGTGGCTAGGCTACTACGATAGAACATTAGATTTACTGACGCTAGGAGGAGCTAGTGTGGCTAGGCTACTACGATAGAACATTAGATTTACTGACGCTAGGAGGAGCTAGTGTGGCTAGGCTACTATGATAGAACATTACATTTACTGATGCTAGGAGGATGCTAGGCTAATGATTTTGACTTCATCACATAATTTTTGCCTCTAACGTCAGTACTATTGCCATGACGACCAGGTACTGTAGAGCAGTGTATTTAATAACAGAATATGGATCCAATTATGCTGATTTATATGAAAACAGTTCAGATCACTCAGATTTGTTTTTAAATGACAGTTTAAAAATGTAACTTGACTTTTCTTTACACTAAAAAACAAACAGAAAAAGTTGCATTCGTCATTAATTTTTATGTAGATTCTGATCCACTTTAGATGGTACTGGTCTGAATGTGGAACCTGAAATCACTCCATGCAAATGTCTCCGGTGTCGTTTTTGGATCACAGGGACCCCATCGAACTGTTTTAGCGGACGGTTTTGGCCCACAAACTGTATGTTGGCCACCCGTGATTTAAAGGGAGTCATCAGAAGCAGGTCATGTGATCATTCTGGTTTTCTGTTGTGTGTAATCATCTGAACATGAGTGTTTTTGGCTTTTGTCGTGCACGGAACCGTCACGGTCACGACGTGAGGTCAACGCCACATGCACGTGTGTCAGTTTGTCCTTCGATTTGTAGACCGCCCCCTCCTCCTCCTGGGTCACACCCCCTTCAGATGCTGTCATAATCCGACTCCCGCCGTCGGGACTGGGCCGACCACTCGACCACGAAGAAGGTGATGGTGCCGAGGAACCCGACCAGAACCAGGATAAGCAGCTGCCAGTGGAGGAGCAGGAAGTTACTGTAGGAGAAGGCCACGGCCGCCATGATGGACTGAGGAAGAGGAGGAGATGAAGAGGAAAAAGAGGAAGAAGAAAGAGGAGGAGGAGATGAAGAAGGAGAATGTAAATACATGTTCAAATAATCATCAGAAGTAGAACACAAACTAGACTCATGTCTGACCTGGGTGAACTTGAAGACGGCGAAGGCGGGGGCGCTGTCGTCTCTGAACATGAAGCCGATGATGCTGAGGAGCTGAGTGTTGAAGCAGCTGTCGCCCAATCCTAAAAGGACACTACAGAACAAGGCCACGCCCACACTGACCACACACACACACACACACACACACACACACACACACACACACACACACACACACACACACAGTGATTACATTAATCTCACCCAACATTGTTTGGCTTACATTAAATAAAAACTGATCAACCCGTACAAACTGAGCCTTAAAAGGTTAAATCACATGGTTTGACATTTCTTAGACCCCTCCCCTCTTCCTCCTCCTCCTCATTGCTGGGGGCGTGGCCTTCGTACCTGGGCTGGATGAAGGCGCGGGCGTCTGTTTCCTGTTTGGGGGCATCGCTGGCGATGTTGAGGAAAATGAGGTAGAAGGCGAGGAAGTGGACGACCAGTCCGAACAGAACCACGGGGTTACGGCCGAAACGGTTGCACTTGTTCAACATCCCGAACACGCCCCCTCCTGGACAGAAGAGGAAGAACAGCACAGCAGAGGTTAAGATGGAGGGGGCGGAGACTCATACCATGGCCAATCAGAAACAGGCAAGAACATTTTCCAAAACTGTTTTGTCCATGTCAGGGGGTACTGGACTAAAAATAGTAAGGAGGAACATCACTGAAAAAAAGTTTGACAACCCCGTAACTAGACCAACCCGTTGTGCTAACCGTACAAAAGCTGCACATGGAATCAGATTTAAATTATTACCCAGGATCTCTCCGATTCCGATGCAGATCCCAGAAATGCCGATCAGGCTTTTGGCGTCCTGTCCGAACTTCGTCATGGCACCAATGCAGGTTCCGTAGACACCGCTGTAGAAGGTCAGTTCCAGACCTGAGACGTAGACGGTGACCGCAGATGAACCCGGGACAGTCTTAACATGTTCGGTCTAAATGAGCTCCATCAGCCAAAATTAACAATAAAATCTACAAATTCACATTATTCTGTCAAAATATGTTACTTTGCATTTAGAAACGTTCCTATTGACATCATATAATGTTCCATTATGCTTCGTGGAAAACAAAGTTGAAGGGGCTGCCAAATGTGCAGATACCCCAGTAACCTGGATTCTCACTGCACGGTTAAAATGTAAAAGAACTGCTGACATAGATAGATATTATGAGATAAAAATCGACATTTTTATCTCTTTACTTATTGGCTGACAATGAGTGAACTGACGAAATTTTTCTGTGCATGCTCAGAATGCCCGGTTTGACAGAACCACCCCCCCCTCCACCCACCTGTGTATGCGATGCAGATGCTCAGCAGCAGCATCTCCTTGGTGATGAACAGTTTACAGGCTTTTACTGTAGGTGATAAAAGCCTCGTTAGTTAAAGTGACAAACAGGACGGGTCACGACCACGATGATGACAAACTCACCGAACGCGTCCAGAGCCTGTGTAGACAGTCCAGGTGGAGGAGAACTGAAGCCAAAAATAAAAAAAAAACACAACTGTCACCTGACCAAGAAAAACTGTGTCACAGCTAACGCTAGGTTTACACACAAGAAAATAGGATTCATGAGTGAAATATGATTTACTTGTGTGATCGAGGATAATGTGGGTCATGTGACCCGCTGCGGGTCATGTGACTCACCCGCCCGTGGAGTCGCTCTCAGACTCCCCCTGCAGTAAAGGCTCAGCGGCGTCAGAGGAAGTGGGTTCGGCGTCGGGTTTTCGGATCAGAAAGAAGAGGAAACAGCCGACCAGACAGATGACGGTGAGCGAGATGAAAACTGTCTGTCTGTCTTTGTCTGAGAAAAACAAAACACACGTCATTAAACGGACAAAAAAAAGACAGAGCACGTCCATGAGAGAGAGAGAGAGAGAGACAGGAAGTGGTACCTCCGATGTGGGCGTGTCCATGCCAGGCGCAGTATACGTACAGGTTCCCGAAGAATAAACTACACCAGGAAACAGGAAGTGGGTGGAGCCAAGGGAACGGAAGAGGGCGGAGTCAAGGTAAAGTTAGCATCTGGTCAAACAAGTTCAATCAATATTATCTATATTTTTTTAATTATTTGAAAAAATAAAAACTGAATTTACACTAAAAATGTACATCAACTACACTCAGATAGAAGTGATTTATAATCAATAAATCTGGATATAATTATTATCATTATTGCTATTTTGCCTCACTTAAGTTGTTTTTTTTGTTTAATTTAATAAATATATATAATTATTATTCTTTTGTGCTTAATTTAAGTTGTTCTTTATATTATTAATTCAAGAATTGTTACTTTTTGCTTAATTCATGAATTTTTGTGGGTTAATTAATTTTTTGTTTGTTTAATTTGCTTAATTGAAGATAATCTTTGCTTAATTTAAGGTTTGTTTTGTTTTTTGCTCAATTCAATGTTTGATTTATTTGTTAATTCATTTTATTTACTTAATTCGAGATTTTTTTGCTCAGTTCAATAATTTTTTGCTTAATTCAAACTGTTTTTTGCTCAATTTAATCTTTTGTTAAATTCAAGATTGTTTTGTTTAATTCAAGATTTTTGTTTAATTCAATAATTGTTTGGCTTCATTCAAGATTATTTTATGCTTAATTACATTTTTTGCTTAATTCAATGTTTGTTTTTGGTTAATTTAAGATTATTTTTCATTCATTTAACAGTTTAAGATGCATTTGGACTTTTTTATAATTATATGGAATATTTGTCTGAAACTGATCTGGTTCCAACAGCAGTGGGCGTGTCCATCTGCGACCCCGCCCCTTGGACATGATTGGACAGGAGGCTTCACCTGAACTGTAGCAGAGCCCAGAATATTCCACTATTTCTGCCGATGGTGGTGTCACTGGAGTTAATGGCAAGAACGTTTCCCTGAGCCGTCCACAAAACTGCAAAAAAAAACAAAAAAAAAAACAACAGACATATATATATATACATACACACATGTATATACACACTGTGGTTTTTGTAGTAAATTTAAGTCTTTGCAGTTCACCTTATAGACAAGTTTATGCCACAAACCCTGGGCGACACCATAACCATCCACATATGTAAACTACTTCTGACGGAAGATGTGAACAGACTTCCATTACTAGTGTTTTGTGAGTTATAATGTCCTGGGAACATAGTTTTAGTACTTTGGCTGGAGTTGGACTTATTATCCCCCACCTGAATGTGGTTCAGACCTGGAGGATAATATGACGACGTGACCCAACGGAACCAACGACAACATTTGTGTGAATTTCATGGCTTCTATTGAAATAAACAGAAAAGATATGAACAATCTGACAACATCTGAGGATCAATATCTGCAAATAAAGAACTAATATAGAAGAATAAAGTGGACTGACACACACACACACACACACACACACACACACACACACACACACACACACACTACGGCAAATCCCATCCGATTCACAGACCTTTGATTATTTTTTATATAATCAATGGTAAAATAATAATTTCATCTTTTTTAAAGCTCAGTTCAATACTGGACTTAAGTTTGTTTTTAATTTGGAACGATTCCGTATTTAAGGGTCGTTTGACATTGTAGGCGACCTGTCAATCAAACGAACACATACAGCTCTACTGTCTATGAACATTAGCTTAGATGCTAATCAGCTGTTTTAGCAAAACACCGGTGCTAACGTTGGTGTATGACAACTTGACAATTAACAGTATTGACAGTTTCATAACTAAAGCTAAAGTTAATGAACTTAGCATCAGATGGAAGTTTAAGTCGCTTCGGTGACATCGTGTTTCGCTCTGTGAGTCGTAGCCTCTTCGGCTGTGTAAGGCCAGTGTGTCCCAAAAATAACTTTGGAAACGAGTTATCCTCGGTTGGTATTTTGTCCACAAAGTGATGGGAACGCATAAAAACATTGCGTGGTGGATTCTTTAGATTTAATGCCTTCATCCAGGCAGGTGATTCAGAGTCCGTTGTGAAAAAATGACAACAAAGGAGGCCATGGACATTGTGTCTTTGTCTTAGGTTTGTAGTTCAAACCCTCTCTATCTAACCACTCCTTTAGCTGTTTTCTTCAGCTTCTACATCCAACCATAACACACGTAGTTCCTGAACCACTTTTCCGCTTGTCGTTGTCCATAATTTTTTTCACTAAATCACTCGGTGTTAACATGTAAAGTCAACCGGACGCTGCCAGACAGGAAGTGAACAGCATAATCAGGAAGTAAAGCGGAAACGGGTCGTAAACTTGTCTACAGTCCAGTAAATACAGTATCTTAATATTCTAATTCTGTGGGACATCTGGTGCCCTAGGCAACCGCCTAGTCTGACTATGATTAATGCCGGCCCTGTGTAGACCCCCCCCTGTAGCCCACCAGAGTCCACATCCGCTGGTCTCACCTGCTGCTCCCAGTCCCACCAGCACCGATGCTGTGTAGAAGGTCCAGGTGTACGGGTAGATGAACATAGCGATGTACCCACTGTGGACAAAGACCACATGACAGCACTGGCAACTTGGTCCATATGGGTTCACATATGGGCCCATAAGGTCCACATGGGGTCACATAGAGTCCATGTGGGTTAATGTGGGTGTGTTACCTGTAGAGCAGTCCACTGAAGAACATGGAGAGCTGTGGACCAATCACAGCCACGACTGAAGGAGCGATGAGGTTCGAGGCAGAGAAGACGCTGTAGATGATGGCGAGACTGAGGACCAATAAAAAAGCAGGACACCACTAAGACACAAGCAGCAAACACACACACACACACACACACACACACGGGCTTTCGTAGCAGATCTACCACAAAGCTTAACAACACATCTGGGGGAAACCCTGCGAAATAAATTAAATTAAGAGTAAAATGTTGTAAAAATCCACTAAAAATAAATCCACTGGGGTCACATAAGGTTCATATGGGTTTTACATGGTGTCCATATGGGTCCATTTGGGTTTATATCAGGGTTCCCCAATTAGATTTAATCAAGGGCCAAATTCTGACCTGGGCACCAAGCCGAGGGCCACAGCACCTGTCGGGCACACGGCATTGGGGAGGGGGGCACCACAACAGCCCCACTCTAGTAACAATACAGATAATGTAGAATCTGCACTTATAGTGAATTATAATATTATTAGATGTGCCTGGGGTTCAGGAATACTATTGGTCAGGGTCACACAAAGACAAATGTCACCCTGGAAACAAAAGTTGAGAACCAACCATTTACTCAAAATAAATATGTGACCCACCACCAGTAAACCAGGCATAAGTGTGTGTAAATCCAAACAGAGTTATGTGTGTATCTTGGTAGAGTGGAAACTAAGGTTTAAGATGGTGAAAAAATGATGTTTCTATCACAAGTAGAACCAAAGTTATGGTCATTTTAATATCCACATTTGGACATATTTTACAATTTGCATATTTTTAGATATTGTCCGTTAAAGTTTTGGACTGTTTTGGGGTAGGAAGTCCTTAGCAACGCATAATAATTTGTATCCGATTGACACAAATTGTTGACAGATGTTAAAGGACACTCTGATGGACATGTCACAGAAGTTTTATATATTATAATAATAGGACAGAAGTGTGACGTATTATAATCATTTGGCTTACACCATTGGACAGAACATTCAATATAAGCTTTTACCTCGTACCAAACACTTGGGTGTTTACCCACGGAACGGAGATCGTTTTGTTCGGCGAAAAGAGGTGGAAGTCGTCTTTGTCTTTGCTCAGCAATACCTGAACTTTTGTCACCGCTTAAATAATTGACTCAATAAACACCTTTATTGATTGGATTTCAATGTAATGACCACAGGAAGTGAACATAGAGGTGTTAAGGTACCGTTTTTTGATAAGGTGTAAACACTAATAACAAATCACCTTCCAGCCTAAATTTGGCTGTAGCTCTGAACGGCTCAGCGCCACTTATGCCTGGTTTGGTGGTGGCGGGTCACATATTTGGTTATTACAGGTGACAGATTTATAACAGCAGCTCACACCTGATTTTAGCTATGGGCAGACTGGGCGACGGACCAGGGTGCAATCGTCTATGGGGCGCCAGCATTTGACCGTCCTATTTTTTATCCTTCCCTTCCCTTTGTTTTTTTTTTTTTTTCGTCTTGCTTGCTTTGGCCCAGGCAGCGCCCCTATGGCAAAGCCAAAGTGTTCACATAGCCACGCGTTGTGTTTATTATATCACACGTTACAGGGCGCGTTCTGGCACGCTCATTGGTGCACGCAATGGCACGCTTTCTAGCACGCGCTCCATAACGCGTGATACTGAGCAGCTGAGCACAGCAGCCAATGAAATGAGACGAGTCATGGGGGGGGTCTGGGCAATCATCCTAATATTGCATTTCTGTTTAAAAAAAAAAATTTACAACCACAATATATCGTAAAAATTTTGATTCTAATTTTGATATGTATATTGTAAATGTATATTTAAATGTTAATATACATATACAGTTCTCAGTTTGTTTACGTCACGTCCATATTATTGGTGAATGTCAATGATAGCATTAATAAACACTCAGACACGTCGAACCAAGATGGAGAGAAAAAAAACATCTGACTTTCAGTTCAGAAAAAGGAGAAAATAGGAGGCAGAGAGGAGAACAATAGATGCAGGTAGGCCGACATTACACAAAGTTACAAACATGGCAAGTGTCGAGTGTGAATGTGATGATGACCCTGAAGATAATAAGGTCAACAAAAGGTAAAAACAAACCCAAATCCTAAACAAATGTGCTCCAGACACAACTGTGGTATTTTAATAACCTATTGACCTGTTAACCAACAAATACTTTATTAATACAAATTTACACTGTTACACATTAGACTAGTCTAGACTAGTTGTCACAAATTAAAAGATCATTAAGGCCTAATGTTACACATGATTATCTAACCTCCCCTGTACCACATTAATAATATAAATAAAACCATTATTACCATTTAAGGAGTTTTTCTCCATCTTTTATGCATTTTTTCATTGCTGGTTAGTGGGCTGTAGAGATACTTGTGTGTTTCACACGATTGCTAATAAACCCAAATGAATTGATCATAACGGGCCCATATGGGGATTTGGTGCCATCTTTGGTCAGTTGGTGAGTCCACAAATAGGTTAAGGAAATGAGACAGTGAGTCCATGGTTTAAGGAAGTTTATAAAGTGATGAACTAAAAAGTAAATAAATAAATGGGACGTGTTCTGTTAAATGTGTTTACTTTTTTAAATCTCCATATTCCTTCATATATTTATTTACTGACATATTTATTACAGGGATGTAATTGAGGATTTTGCATCAAAGAAGGTAAGAAAGGTCCAGTTTTAGATGGTATCTTTACTTTTACTGCTAGTTTTTTTTGTTTGTGAATGAATTAATGAATGAGTTTATTGAAGTGTCATGCCACCCTGTGGCCCATCCCCTATGGGATTATATGACACCTCTTCAAGAATTATGACAATCTCATTGTTTCCATTTCTTTTCTGGCCGTGCCGATTACATTCAGCACATAGGCAATCAAAACAAAATAGAACACAGAACAGGACACAAAAACACAAAAACATGTCAATCTTTGCTGTACAATGCTTTTTTCCTCATCCTCATATGTTGTGGTGAACCCTAAGGGAAAAGCCACTCATTTTATTATTACTTAATTATACTTAACATTGGTTTTGCTTTTTGAAAAGGTTTGTGCAATTTACAATGCTATTATATTATGTTTACATTTGTGTGCAATTTTAGAATATTTATATTTATAAATTTCTCAAATGTACAGTGAGAGTAAAAAGTATTTGATCCCTTGCTGATTTTGTTGGTTTGCCCACTAATAAAGACATGATCAATCTATACTTTTAATGGTAGATGTATTCTAACATGAAGAGACAGAATATCAAAACGAAAATCAAGAAAATAACTTGAAGGAATATATATGAATTTATTTGTATTTCATTGAGGGAAATAAGTATTTGATCCTCTAGTATGCATTAGGAGTTCTGGCTTTCACAGACCAGTTACACACTCCCAATCAACTTGTTACCTGAATTGAAGACACCTGTTGTAAATAATCACCTGTATAAAAGACACCTGTTCACAGAATCAGACAATCAGACAGATTCCAAACTCTCCAGCATGGGTAAGACTAAAGAACTCTCTCAGGACCTCAGAGACAGGATTGTTGACCTGCACAAATCTGGAATGGGCTACAAAAACATTAGCAAGATGCTGGGTATTAAAGTAACAACCATTGGTGCAATTGTGAGAAAATTTAAGGAGTATAACATGACCATCAATAGACCTCGGTCTGGTGCTCCACAGAAGATTTCACCTCGTGGGGTGGCAATGATCATGAGGACAGTGAGAAATCGGCCTGCAACCACACAGCGGGAGTTAGTGAATGACCTCAAGGCAGCTGGGACCACAGTCACCAGGAAAACAATTGGCAACACTTTGCGCCGCAATGGATTAAAATCCTGCAGTGCCCGAAAGGTACCCCTGCTTAAGAAGGCACATGTGGTGGCTCGCCTAAAGTATGCCAATGATCACCTCAAAGATGCACAAAGTGATTGGGAGAAGGTTCTGTGGTCAGACGAGACCAAAATTGAACTATTTGGCCTAAACTCTACTCGTCATGTGTGGAGGAAGAAAAATGCTGCCTATGATCCCAGGAACACTGTGCCCACCGTCAAGCATGGTGGTGGAAACATTATGTTTTGGGGGTGTTTCTCTGCCAAAGGCACAGGGCTACTTCACCGCATCAGTGGGAAGATGGATGGAGCCATGTACCGAGCAGTCCTGAGGGACAACCTCCTCCCCTCTGCTAGGAAGCTGAAAATGGGCCGTGGTTGGGTCTTCCAACATGACAACGACCCGAAGCATACAGCAAAGGCAACAAAGGACTGGCTCAAGAAGAACCATATTAAGGTCATGGAGTGGCCCAGCCAGTCTCCGGACCTCAATCCAATCGAAAATCTATGGAGAGAGCTGAAGGTCCAAGTTGCCAAGCGACAGCCCACCGACCTTAATGATTTAGAGAGGATCTGCAAAGAAGAGTGGGCCAAAATTCCCCCTGATATGTGTGCTCACCTTGTGGTTAACTACAACAAGCGTTTGACTGCTGTGCTTGCAAACAAAGGCTTTGCCACCAAGTATTAAGTGCTTTCGGATAGAGGGATCAAATACTTATTTCCCTCAATGAAAAACAAATGAATTAAAATAAAGTCTTTGAAGTTATTTTCTGGATTTTCATTTTGATAATCTGTCTCTTCATGTTAGAATACATCTACCATTAAAAGTATAGAATGATCATGTCTTTATTAGTGGGCAAACCAACAAAATCAGCAAGGGATCAAATACTTTTTACTCTCACTGTATTTATTTTTATCACAATTTTTACTTTGTATTTTTACAATTGTAATTGAAAATAACCATTGATATATACATTGGGTTAGGGTTAGCCTTACCATTACCATTCAGCATAAAAAAACTGATTTCAGCCACACTCTTACTTTAACTTCAAATTCAAATCTGTTTAAATCTACAGAATTTATCTCTAACTACACCCCCCCACCCCCCACTATACTGGGAAACACTCCCCTTTATTTACCCCTAAGATCCACCCATGGACATAGCAATGACCACATTATTTAATTAACAATTTACAATATTTACATGGAACAAACATTAAACTTAAATCATATTAACTCATATAAAGAATGGCACTAAATATCCTTCATACATAAACACAAACTGAAGAAAAAATACAACACAATGAATGAATGTGTGTGTCCTGTAGTTAATGGTCCACAACATTTTTATTACTGCGGACCGGTCAACGTTTGACAATTTTACCACAGACCGGGGGTGGTTCCGTAGGTTGTTTATATGGGTCAAAGTGGGTGTGGTCTGTGGGAATCACCTGTCAGCATTAATCCATATTTCAGTCCAACTCCTGGTATTGTCTGTTCAAACTTTCCTTTTCTCTACAGTTGGAGGATCTTCTTCCTTTTCCTCTTTTAAAACAAACGTTCCAAACACATCTGTTTTTACTTCCTTTACTAACATGTGGGTTATATTTATGACATTCAACTGACACATGGAACCCACAGAATACAGTCATTTTTCAAAATAAAAGATTGGTCAGACTCGGATAATAAATACAAGAGAAATAATTAATTAATTAATTAAGTAATTATTAGGCGACCGGTGACCCGGTACCAAGTGATCCACGGAGGGAGTGTGTGTGTGTGTGTGTGTGTGTGTGAACACCTCCAGACGCCCACTATATGGGGTAATGGCTGAGTAGTGAGCCGAGGTCCAGATGACAATGTCCAGTTTAAACATATGTCACAGGACAGCCACGCTTCACACACTCCAAAAAAAGACGAGAAAAAAAAAAAGACGAGAAAAAAGAAAAACATACGTGGGGCAGAGATGACGGCGCTAACGTCGCAACATAACAATATTTCAAAAAAAGAATAGTTTTGCTCACAAGCTGGTGTGGGCCAGTCTGTGTCCTCTCGCGGGCCGGATGTGGTGTCCATATGGGTCCATATGGGTTTACATGGCCTCCATATGGGTCTACATGAGTTTACATGGGGTCCACATGGGTTTACATGGGGTCCATATGGGTTTACATGGGGACCATATGGGTTTACATGGGGTCCATATGGGTTTACATGGGGTCCATATGGGTTTACATGGGGTCCATATGGGTTTACATGGGGTCCATATGGGTTTACATGGGGTCCATATGGGTTTACATGGGGTCCATATGGGTTTACATGGGGTCCATATGGGTTTACATGGGGTCCATATGGGTTTACATGGGGTCCATATGGGAGATAAAAACTAAAATTATGAGACAAAAAAAAATCTAAATTCCCAGTCACAAAGCACAACCAGAATTAATCCATATATAAGGTGTGTACTTAGCCCCGCCTCCCCTGCCTATGAAGCATCACTCGACCCATACATGGAATGAACAGGGATAGCGCTGCTAAGATAAGACTCAGATTTAGCCCAACTCAAGCTGAATGTGGAAGTTTGAGAGTCCTGGTTTAAAAGGTTAAATCACAACTGTATGTTTCCTGATACACTGAGTCAAAAATTTCAGGTGTAATTACATCTTTGGTTCTTTTACCTAATAACATAAGGTGCCATCCCATCTAACACCACTTTACCTTGTGTATCCGGTCCCGTTGAACTCTGCACTGTGGAAATTCTCCAGAACCGTTTGCTGTGGAAACACAAAAGCACCACCTTAAGGCTTTGGTTTGGTTGGAGCTGTGGGCGTATATATATATATATATATATATATATATATATATATATATATCAAAGAGCGTATCATTCAACGCAACAGGTCGATACCGATATTAGAAAAAACCCTGAATATTGGTGCGATATATAGATATATATATATATATATATATATATATATATATATATATATATATATATATATATATATATCGCACCAATATTCAGGGTTTTTTCTAATATCGGTATCGACCTGTTGCGTTGAATGATACGCTCTTTTTTCCATTTGCCATGATTTACTGACAGGTGAAAGAAAAAGAAAAAAAATAAGTAAAAAGAAGAAAAGAAAAAAACAGGGAAAAAAATAGGAAAAAAGGGAAAAAATAAAGAAGAAATAGGGGAAAATAAAATGGAAAAATTAAAAAAGAAGAATCAAGGGAAAAAGTAGAGAAAAGGGAGAGGTGAGAGAAGAAAAGAAAAAAGAAATAAAAAGAAGGAAAAAGAAGGAAAAATTGGGGGACTGAAAAAAATGGGGGAACATAAAATGGAAAAATTTTACAACAGAAGAAACGGAATAAAGTAGAGAAAATAGGGGAGTAACAAAAGAGGGAGAAAGAAAAGATGAAAAAAGGGAGAAATAAAAATAATCTAAAAGAAAAGAAAAAAAGGAAAAAAGAAGGAAAAACTTGGAAAAATAAAAAGGAAAATTTTAAAAAGGGAAAAAGAAATAAATAGATATCCTTGTGTTCATCCAGACCGGCGATGTCTTACTATCAACAGATTCAACAGATGACAAAATCTGAATTTAAAATCTGATGAGAAGTGATTTTAGTGAAGTGTGGATTTCATCCGAATTACCTAATAAGTCGTAAATCAGAAATTGTGAATGACTATCATAATTAGGACTTTTTAAATCTCACAATTATCCATATGTTATCTAATATTTATTACTTTTTTCTCATTTTGACCATTACCTCATAAATATGCTTTTTTTTTTTTTTTTTTTTTAATCTCCTATTTATAACTTTTTAGTTTTTCCTGAATGTTCTGTCCATATACACACACACACACTAACTTGCTTTTTAAGGCTTTATTTTGGGACATTTTTCTTTTTTCCTGCTTAAATCAGTAATATTTCATCCATATAAAAAACAAAATTAAACTTTTTACTTTATAACAATTGTACCTTTTTTATTTTTACTTCTGTAAAGCAGTTGAACCCGTACTTCTACTTTTCTACAACAGTATTTATACTTCTACTGCAGTATAGAATGTGAGTACTTTTACCACCTCTGAACTGGACTGACCTCGATGTTTCCACATGTTTGGAAGGCAGTGAACATGAACATGAAGCCGAAGCCGAGGATGATGATGTTCAGTAGCTTCTTCCCCTCTGGACTCATTCTGAGAAATATTTCCTATTTCTTTGAGGAAGTAAAAACTAAAAATGTGCTGTAGTGGTCTGAAAACAAAATAGAACAAGTGTTACAACAGTTAAAATCCACATCACTGTAATAAGTTTAGCTTAATCTTGCCATTTATTAAGAATATTGCACACATTTTACCCATGTTGATATCATATTTACATAATATTATTTTCATTATATCTTTTACTGACTGATACTTTATTTGTGTATCCTTGCATCATTCATTTCAGCTCATTTAATATCACAAATAACCAGTTTCAATTCACATTCAATTTCACGCTGACTATTTGTTCTGTCCCACTTAAAACCTCTGAATTATAATAATAATAATAATAATTAATTCATTCATTTGATTCAAATAATTCCAGACTCCATGTAAAAATCACTGTTTTATGACAAACTCGTGGCCTTTTTCATAAAATTTACGACGATCATAAAACCAAAACACTTTTTTCTAATTCCTGTGTACTATCAGAGTATTTCGGCTCAGAAAATAACTCCAACAGCCGCAGTTTTACTTTAAATAAACTGCAACTTCAACATCTGGTTTCATTGTGCCTCAACATCCACAATCATGTTTACAACCATCAGATATCAGTCAAAATTCACAAAAAGGTTACACTAAGTGCTTTTATTGAAATAATTATGGGCCGAAGTATACCTTATACCTCCCCCCCTGATTAGTGTTAGATATAAATATGTGTTTTGTCTTCTGACCACTTCCGGATTTGAGCGAATCAATATAAAAGTATTATTTTTTTTAATGGAAGTTCACCTAAGCAAAGAAAATGAAAGTTTAGGAAGACAACAGCCTATATTTCATTAGTAAAGACAGATATGTGAGTGCTTTTGTGTGTGCAGCATCGAAATGAATAGAAAATGTGTGTTTTTAAGTCAAAAATCAACTTACCAGATGTGTTGAAGTTGCTAACCTTTGCTAGCTTTCCTCTCCGTTCGGTTTTAAAGCTTTAATAGAGACATAGTTAGCATTAGTTTTGTGTCCTATTCCCACAGCTTAAACTTACTTTAACATATTGTTTTCAAACGCGTTAAACAGTATCTTTCGGGATTACTTTCATGTCACTTGGGAGAACGACTTGCCTGGAGCTGGAAAAAGCTGTCATGTGAATAACTCAGCTGACCGGAGACGCGAGTTCATGTTAGCATAGTATAGCATAGCATAGCATAGCATAGCATAGCATAGCATAGCATAGCATAGCATAGCATAGCATGGCATAGCATAGCATAGCATAGCATAGCATAGCATAGCATAGCATAGCATCGTCGATCAACAAAAGCTGTGACTAGCGGAGGAAGAAAAGCGCATGCGCACTACCTTATCCACGTTTGCGTTATCTACTTTTTTTTAAAAATATCTTTATTCAGAATCCAAATCTAGCAGTTACATTCATGAAAAACACATTTCCAACATTTCAGACTAAGGAACATTTCCTATATAGAACAGATACAACATTGGATAAAAGGATAAAGACAAAAAAATACAGTCACAAAGAATTAAATTAAAATACACACACCTAAACTAAACAAACAAAAAATTTGAGATCGGTCTAATCTTGAATCAAGGCATTTAACAAATTTATTACATTCAATGCTTGTTTGGTTTTAATATATTTAATTGCTTTTTTGAAGTTTTTTTAGTTCATTCAAGTAAATACAAAATAATGGTCTTATTTTCATAAAACCACACCTGTGTATATGCTGTTGGGCTAGAATAATTATGGTATTGTATACATTTTCCCTTTTTCTATCCTCCAGTAAAACACCAAATTTAATGACATCATAACTTAGAATAGGTGAATTTGAATCATTTTCAGATATCCAATTTTGAAAGGATCTCCAGAAAGTTTTCACATATTCACACTAAAAAAAAAGGTGTTCCAATGATTTAATTTGAGATTCAACAAAATGTACAGTCATTTTTTTCTAAATTAAATCTTTGTCTAAGAAAATCATTACAGGGTGCATTATCTACTTATAAAAAAACAAAGACATACTTCCGAGATGTTGTTTTTCTCGTCTTTTCTTTTTTGTAATTATTTGATTTCAACAATGAATACGTAAATCTAATTGCTTTTTTTTGGTACTTGACATTTACAAACTAAACGGCTATTTAATAACAGGTTAAAATGTTATAAATATCGGTTCTGGTCAATGTGGTGCCCCAGGTGGTTCTCAAATGGGGGTACGCGTAACCCTAGGGGTACGTGGAGGTGCTGCAGGGGGGTATGTGAAGCTTTTCAAAATTATATTAAAAAAAAGTACCATATTTTCCACACTATAAGGCACACTGGACTTTCAGGCACGTTAAGTGAAGTCAAAATCATGAAATAAGTCAAAATTATCAGATAAAAAGCCACAATTATGTAATAAAAATCTTTTTTTTTTTTAAATCTTCAAATCACATATTTTGTATTTAAGGTATTCCATCAGTTTTGATTTATCAACTTATTGATTCAATGTTTAGTATGTATTCAACTGATTAGTCACTATTCCATGTGTTTTGTCATGAAAAGGCTGAGTTCTGGTTCCATAGGACTCAGTTTGTGACAGAAATGAAACAACAGGCAGGTTTTATGTATTTATTGGATAAATGAGTCATATTAAATATGATTTAAATCTGATGTGATCATAATGTGTACAAACGAGTGGATAAAATCACACATCCGTCACGTTCGCAATGTTTTAATTCAACTAGTTTGACAGTGAAGTTTGAAAAGATGAGAGACTGAAGAAGAAGGTGGAGTGGATCACAGGACATAGGTTTGATCCAGTCACATAAACAGGTCAAACCCAAGATTAAAGGAATTATCCAGAGTAAAATTCAGTTTAGTTCATTGTTTTGATGATTGCTCACACATACTGTACATGTAGTTGACATTAAAATCACACCCTTGACAAATTTAGATTTTGTCTTTTTGAGCCAAACTGTGTTAACATGGAAGTGATTAAAACATGTCTGTTTCACTGATACCAAACTATATTTTTAGACCTCTTCTAAAGTTCTAAACATCACAGTTACATGATAGTAAGTAGAGGGTCCCTAAAGACAAACCCAAGTGTCCTGAGGTCTTCATGTCCTCAGACATGTCTCAGTCCTGTGTCCATAAAGTGAAAAGACGACATAAATGTATGACATCATAGAGTTGACTACGATAAACATTAAAACCGTTAAGAAGAAAAAAAAAAAAAAAAAAAAAAAAAAAAAAAATATATATATATATATATATATATATATATATATATATATATATATATATATATGTATTATAAACCGTTAGCTAAACCATTAACCTCATTGACAATCAAAAGGGAACATTTATAAAATGAGCAGGTACAAGAACAGACACCATATTTAAAACACTCACACATTAGTTTTACCTTATGACATATTTTCCAGAGTGTTAATCTCAGTTGTTGTAACTACTTCAGCTATTGTTCATGAATGAGCAGGACTGACCACTGACCACTGACCACTCTGCTGTTGGTTACAGACCAGCTGGACACTAACGTCTACAGGTGTCCAGATAACCCAAAGATAATCACCTTTGCATTCGTGATTCACATATTTCCCCAGACGTAAAAAAAAAAACAAAAAAAAAAAAACCCTGCAATTTGAACTGAAAACATTTACACCACATTCATCAAAGTTAAATAAATAGTCCTAATGATAACATATACAGGTTCCAATATTAAGAATATTAAAATGCCTCATTTTTTTTAACATTCCAATTCTATACAAATGTCAAAATTCGAAATCAAAGCCCAAGGAGACAGACATCCCTTGATCCATTTTCCACTTCCTGATTTGAAAACAGAAATTGAATGTTCACCACATACACAGACCCATAACGTCCAATGAAAACCTTTTTCTCTGGGCAGGAAAAAAACACCCCCCCTCTGTGTTTTTGGTAAATCACTATAATATAGTGTCTTTGGTGTTGACTGTGGTCTCGTCTGAACGTTACTTTTACATCTGAACTCTCATGTGACGCTCCAAACTGGACACACCCCCAATGGTCACGCACCTCGAAAAAAAAAAAAAAGTCCAGTTTGTTGTGGTGGAACCGTGCCTTTTGTTACCATAGTAACCAGTGTACGCCCCCCCAGTGAAGCAGAGGTTGAGTAAAGTTCATTAAAAGCTTCCATTAAACGTCTGCGAACGTGCGTTTTCTTTTCTTTTCGTTCGTTTTTTTTCATCTGTTGTGGATCTTCACGTGTGTCTGAACGTTACTTTTATGTCGAAAACTTTTCTTACAAACCGGACAGCTGAAGGGTTTCTCTCCCGTGTGAACTCTCATGTGACGCTCCAAACTGGACTTCTGGGTAAATGATGTGTCACAAACGTCGCAGGTAAAGGGTTTCTCTCCCGTGTGAACCCTCATGTGACAGAGCAGGTTGGACTTGTCGGAGAACCTGAGGCCACAGACTTTACAGCTGAAGGGTTGTTCTCCGGTGTGGACGCGCATGTGTTTGTCCAAGTTGGACTTGACCGTGAACCTCTTCCCACATTCCAGACAGCAGAAAGGTTTGTGTCCCGTATGGATCCTCATGTGGGTGTCCAGGTGCGAGCGTTTACTGAACATGTTCCCACACTGAAGACATCGGTGCTGCTTACTTTTACTTTCTGCGTCTCCGTTGGCCCAGTCGTCACACTTCCTGTTTGGGCTTTTGGTCCGTGATGTTGCTTCGTCTCCTGTAAAGTCTGCACGTTTGTCCGAAGAAGCATCAAAGCGATTTCTCCAGATCCGTCCTGAGTTCGAATCGCTTCTTCGTTTCACGTCTTTGTTCTTGTCTGGTTCCGCTTCCGTTCTTCCGAGGTCGTCTCCATCTGACTCGGTTTCCGTCTGTTCGGACGAGTTGTCGGAGGATGTGGACTCCCTGTGCTCCGCCCAGTCCTCGCTGTCGTCCGTGTCCTCGGACTCTTCGGTCTGGGTGGGAAAAGGTCCATGTGGACGGAAACTCCTCCCTGGTTTGGGTTCTGCTTTTCTGCGGTCCTCTCGGTTCTTCTCGGTCCGTCTTTGGTGATGCCTGAAGGACCGAGCTTCGTCGTTGTCGTCTTTGCTTTCCAGACTTGAACGGAGCCACGGTTCCTCTTCTTCCATTTTTACGGGTGAAGGTTCCGTACCATCTGGGTCCAGACTGGGGTTCTGGTCCTGATGCTCTGCTTTAACTGTCACCACCTGAACGTAGCCAGGACCTAAAACACACGCAAAGATATGAAAACAGAAAACTGATGGATGTTCTACTGCTGCGTTGACTGGTGTGGATCCACAGGTTCTAAAAGTGAACCATAGAACGTTAGAACCATGGGTAGTGTAACCCAGTGCTTGTCAAACCTTTTAGCAGGTGCTTTAAATTGTGACATCACTGGGGTGGGCTCCTCCTACTAGTCAGGCACACCTGACTAGTAGGAGGAGCAAGTAAAGCAGAAAGAAAACAGGAGGAGCAAGACAGACAGACAGACAGACAGGAAGGAGGTCAGAAAGCCAAGCAGGAGGAGTGAGAGTAAAGAAAAAAAAAAAGAGACTGAAAACTGAATAGAGGAAAAAAAAAAGTAGAAGAATCTAAAGTTAACTGGAGTGGTCTAAAGATAAAGGAGAGAGAAAAGCCTGGAATCTCTGGAGTGGGCAGAACCGTCCCTGCTTGGACTCCACAGTCCCAATCTCACCTGGATCACCCCACACCTTCATCTTCCCTCTCTGAGTTTAGTGATTTTTTTTTCTCTTTCTCCAACTCTCCTGACTTTTTTTTTTCCTGACCTGAAGAGGTTCCTGGACACTCCAACTCTCTCCCACCTTTAACCCTTATCTACTCACCTGGAAGAAGTCGCATCATAGGAAACAACCCTCATTATTCCCAGAAACCCTCATAGTGAACTGCATTTCCATACCTCCACCTCAGTGACATTCCTCTGCTCATCCTTCCCTCTTCAAATACAAGTCTTTTTTTTTTGTTGGTTTAAGAAATTTTAATTTTATGTTTAATGTATTGAAATTGGGTGGCACGGCGGTGCAGTGGTTAGCACGGCGGTGCAGTGGTTAGCACGGCGGTGCAGTGGTTAGCACGGCGGTGCAGTGGTTAGCACGGCGGTGCAGTGGTTAGCACGGCGGTGCAGTGGTTAGCACGGCGGTGCAGTGGTTAGCACGGCGGTGCAGTGGTTAGCACGGCGGTGCAGTGGTTAGCACGGCGGTGCAGTGGTTAGCACGGCGGTGCAGTGGTTAGCACGGCGGTGCAGTGGTTAGCACGGCGGTGCAGTGGTTAGCACGGCGGTGCAGTGGTTAGCACGGCGGTGCAGTGGTTAGCACGGCGGTGCAGTGGTTAGCACGGCGGTGCAGTGGTTAGCACGGCGGTGCAGTGGTTAGCACTCGTGCCTCACAGCAAGAAGGACCCTGGTTCGAATCCCGTACCAGACCTTTCTGTGTGGAGTTTGCATGTTCTCCCCGTGTCCGCGTGGGTTTTCGCCGAGCACTCCGGTTTCCTCCCACCATCCAAACACATGCACTGATAGGTTAATTGGTTAATCTAAAATTGTCCATAGGTGTGAATGTGAGAGTGATTGTTTGTCTATATATGTTCAGCCCTGAGATGAACTGGCGTCTCATACAGGGTGTACCCCGCCTTCGCCCATTGTAGCTGGATTAGGCCCCCAGTGACCCCCGTGACCCTAGTGAGGATAAAGCGGGTTCAGATAATGAATGAATGAATGAATGTATTGAAATTCTGAGTTGATACTTGTTTTGTTTTTTTCTGTATTATGATGAAATGTTTTGTTTATCCTTTTGTGAGTTAAATAATAATAATCTCAATCTTTAATTTAATGGTCTGGTGTCAATGTTTTTTTGTTTTTTGTAGCCTAGAAGTGAGCAGCCAGGGTAAACTTTCTTTTCTCTCTCCTAAATTAATTTAAATGATTGTTTAAGGTAAATGTCCCCTTTTTCAGTCTGGCGCCCAAATATATTTTCTGGGAGAGACTTCTACGCTACAGAAAAAAAAACATTGACACCAGTTTTCAGTCATGTTCCTTCTTAGAAACATATTTTTAGTCCAGTACCCCCGTGACATGGACAAAACATTTTTGGAAAAAAAAGAGGAACAGTGTAAAATCACCGCCTGATTTTTTAAATGTAAACTTCTATCACTTTTTATCTCATAATTATTTTCCCTCCGATAAGGAGGTTATGTTTTTGTCGGCATTGGTTGTTTGTTTGTGTAGAAGATAACTCAAAAACATATGGACAGATTTTAATGAAACTTTCAGGGTAGGTTGGTAATGGGGAGACCTGGAAATGATTTTGATGTTTGTGATGATCCGGGGTGGGGGTGGGGGGTAATCTGCACTCTCAGTGATTTTCTAGTTATCTCATGATTTTGACTTTTTATCTCATGATGTATTACATATTTTACATTTCTATTGTTTTCTACATGTTCTAAATAAACATTATATAATAGATATTGTATATAAAGAAATACTATTGAAAATAAAGTGGGGTGGCACAAGGGGCATTTGCCCAAGTGAATATCTTATGCCACCCTGTTGAACCCCCTCTGAAAAGGAACAGCACTATAGCCTGAGCAGCTAGCATAGCATTAGCGCCACAGGAAGGTGATAGCACTTGTGTACCGTGTAAGAACGTGTCTCCCTCCTCATGGATGCACAGTTCCTCATGTTCTTCTTTAATTGGATGTCGTTCTGGTTCCTCCTGGTCCAGACGTGGTTCTGGTTCCTCCTGGTTCCATTGTTCAAAGGGAACCTCTTCTTTCACTGCCAACACCTGCTGAACATCTGCAGAACATCAGAACAGAACCAGACCAGGACATGTTAATGCACCAGGACCTTCACTTCTACAGCTCTGAGAAAACACAACACACCACTTTCTCTGATTTTAACACTTACATGTGGAAGGAACGAGATAAAAGTACTGTTTTATTGTACTGAAGTAGATTTTTTTAGGTTAACTGAACTGGAGTATTTATTTTTCTGTTAACATCTTACTCCTAACATTTTATATAAATATATGTACTTTATACTCTTTACATTTATATAAATATCTGTACTTTATACTCTTTACATTTATACAAATATATGTACTTTATACTCTTTACATTTATATAAATAACTGTACTTTATACTCTTTACATTTATACAAATATCTGTACTTTATACTCTTTACATTTATACAAATATATGTACTTTATACTCTTTACATTTTTAAAAATATCTGTACTTTATATAAATCTTTACTTTTTATCTGTACTTTCCTGCGCTAAAGTTGTGTTTATAAATCAGTGTTCATGTTAATAATTATGTTTTACGGGTATCTATTATTATTATAACAATTATTAATCCGTATCATTGGTCCCGGTTCTTACCCACGTCGATCCACGTGCTCAGTGACATTCCGCCGGTTCTTCCGCCGGTACTGGATCCGGTGGAGGCTCCTCTTGAGCCGCCGACACTCACATCTGATCTAAAGGCTGTTTTTCTTCTCTAAAGTCCCCCAACACCTCCACGGCTCATTGTGCGTGTTTACTTCCGGGATGCGTCTGAATTTCGCGCATCACCACCATCACGTGACTGCAGCTGAGTCCACCCCCCAGTCACGTGCTTGCTCTCAGCCAATGGCGTCGGAACTCTGACTTGACTCAAAGTTCTCATCGAAATTCTTCTAAAATCTCAACTTTGAACAGAATCCGGTTCCTTGTGTCGGTACCGAGGAATCATTTACACGACCCAGCGCCACCCGGTTCACCTGGAGCCCGGTTTAAAGTCCAGGAACCGGGACTTTCTGGAAAATTCTATGGACACATCTGTGTGAATCTACGACGCTGTGGACACTACCCACAATCCTTTGCGGCAGTCGTCTGGAAATGAATAAAAATAGATGCCCATCACAATCAAAAATAAAGCCAAGAAGGAAAAATAATATGATTATTACGCAAAAGACATTGATTTATTTATATTATTAATACAAAAAAATATCAAATGAAACATATAGAGCAAAATAAAACCAGAAAAAGACAGAAATAAAGAAAACATAAATATGTGAAATATAAAATAATAAAATAAATGAATATATAATAATAATAATAAATGAAATAACATAAATAACATATAAATAAATAAGACAAATAATTAAAAAAATATTACAACAACTAAATGAAATAAAATATAAATAAGACAAACAATAAAAAATGAATTAAATAAAATCTAAATAAATAAATAAGAGAAATAATAAAAACAAATAAATGAATATATTAAAATAAAGTAAATTAAATTAAATAGAGGATAAGTAATAAGACAAAAAATAAAAACTAAATAAATGAAATAAAATAAAATAAGAGAAATAATGAAAAAATTAATAAATGAAATTAAATAAATGCAATGAAATATGAATAAATAGGAGAAATAATGAAAAAAATATTTAATTAATTAATTAAGAGAGAGAGAGAGAGAGAGAGAGAGAGAGAGAGAGAGAGAGAGAGAGAGAGAGAGAGAGAGAGAGAGAGAGAGAGAGAGAGAGAGAAAGCAACGGCGAGAGCCGAAGGTTTATCTCTCTCTCTCTCTCTCTCTCTCTCTCTATATATATATATATATATATATATATATATATATATATATATATATATATATATATATATATATATATCTTAATTTATGCACAAATTAACTCTCCCCGAGGTGTATTGAAAAGGCAAATTGTGAATTGGGTCGTAATGGTCCCTGAAAAATCTGGGAAACAAAGCATTTTAATATTAGTAACATGGTGTCCTATAATGCAGTGTCAATCATAGTAAGGTAATAGTACCACCTTAGGTTTTTTATTTAAGGGTTTTTAGAATATATTAATGAATATTTGAAACACCTCTCAATATAAGCCAGTACATTTAAACATTACTATAAACTATAACTGACAAAAGATAAATCCACTTCTTTCTGATTTTGATTTGATTTATTTGGCTGAAAATGCAATACGCATGAATAATGACATGGTTGTGTTTTATAGCATAGTTCGTTTTATTTCAAATAAACATTAATGAAGAAAATAACCAGAGGTAGGTAAGTCATGACGAGCTGAGTTGGTGACGTCATCAAGTACGCTGATGTACTTACCACTTACCGTCCCAATTGCACAATAACCTCCCAGCGTCCTCCCGTCCTCCCAAGTCTGTACTTGCAAGTACTCAAGTACGAACTTAGCGTACTTGGTATTGAGAAACGGCCTGAGACATTTTTGTCAGAGCAGGTTTTTATTTATTACTGGATTATTTTATGTTCAGCCTTTGTCCACCAGGGGGCGACACGTGTCAAACACCAGCACTAACAAGGACACAAACACATGGAAGAAGAGTGTTAGGAATGGAACTGGGTTTATTATGGGATGGGTTTTAGTTGAGGAATCTGAATTTAAACAATTAGAAACAAATAAACAACTGTTGAATTCAAACAAAAAACAACTGAAAAATTATCTCTGCTTTAATAACAGGAAGTGGAAAATGTGCAAAGTATACTCACCTGGAATTAAAAGTAAAAAAAAAAAAAATTAAAAACTAGGATTCAGAGAATGTCTAATCTCGTCCCTATTTTGTGTCAATCTCCAGTTTATATGACAACCTGTTTTTGAATTAGAGCCAATAATGTGATTTTGACCTTAGACATTAGACCTGTAACCAAACTCCTGATTACATACTTTATCTACAGGAACTCACTTTTAAAGGTTTTATTTTGTAAAAGCCAAAATGATCTGATAAAAAAAAAAAAAAATCAACATTTAAAGTCACTACGCACAACAAGCATTAATCTATTTATAAGGTGCACTGTTGTCTTTTAAGTGCGCCTTATAGTCTGGAAAATATGGTATATGTAATTACACTAATTAATTGGAGGGCACATTTTGAAATAAAAATACACACACACACACACACACTATGACGCCCCAGTCTGGAAGCGTTTGTGAAGAAAAGTTGAAACGATGTCTGAAGTGTATGTTTGTACTTTCACTCATATCATTCGTCACTTTCTCATGAAGACACTGTTTGAAACATGTCGACCACATCCTTCCTCAATAGTTTCAAAACCAAAACGAGGGAGAGAACGTGTGATTCAACAAAACTAAACAAATGTGACAAAAACCACACTTCACTTTTATATAAAGTGATTCCAGGCATATAAAGCCCCGCCCCCTCTAAAACATTTCACCTCTCAATGGACGCACTGCTCTCAAAACATGAGACTGTGTTTGACCTTTCAAGGTCAAAGTTCATGAAGCCATTTTAGAACCGACATGCAGTTTCCTGTCTGTCCAAATAGACTAGGTTCATTTTCAGTAACTTTACTAATATTCCACCTGTTATCAAATGTTTTATACATGTGTTGTTGACCTACTGTGACCTGTAAATGTAGAAATGATGAACTGAGACATAATATTGTTAAAACTGCACATAATTTTCTTCAGACAAATGTGACCCCCCACCAGTAAACCAGTCATAAGTGTGTGTAAATCCAAACAGAGTTATGTGTGTATCTTGGTAGAGTGGAAACTAAGGTTTAAGATGGTGAAAAAATGATGTTTCTATCACAAGTAGAACCAAAGTTATGGTCATTTTAATATCCACATTTGGACATATTTTACAATTTGCATATTTTTAGATATTGTCCGTTAAAGTTTTGGACTGTTTTGGGGTAGGAAGTCCTTAGCAACGCATAATAATTTGTATCCGATTGACACAAATTGTTGACAGATGTTAAAGGACACTCTGATGGACATGTCACAGAAGTTTTATATATTATAATAATAGGACAGAAGTGTGACGTATTATAATCATTTGGCTTACACCATTGGACAGAACATTCAATATAAGCTTTTACCTCGTACCAAACACTTGGGTGTTTACCCATGGAACGGAGATCGTTTTGTTCGGCGAAAAGAGGTGGAAGTCGTCTTTGTCTTTGCTCAGCAATACCTGAACTTTTGTCACCGCTTAAATAATTGACTCAATAAACACCTTTATTGATTGGATTTCAATGTAATGACCACAGGAAGTGAACATAGAGGTGTTAAGGTACCGTTTTTTGATAAGGTGTAAACACTAATAACAAATCACCTTCCAGCCTAAATTTGGCTGTAGCTCTGAACGGCTCAGTGCCACTTATGCCTGGTTTGGTGGTGGTGGGTCACATTTCAGTTTACTCATGTTATTGACATTGTTTTAAAGGATGTAAACATTTTATCACATAACTTTACTTTTTTAGCTCTGAAACATAGAGAGGAATGTTTGGAGTTGACATATTTTTTTTACGTCACTGTTATTTCACTGGTACGTCCCTCTACAGATCAAATTTGGGTTAATGTGGCCCCTGAACTGAAAAGTTTGATACCTCTAAGCTAAACCTTTTAGCCCCGCCTCTCCTGCTTATGAAGCACCACCTGACCCATACATGGAATGAAAAGGGATAGTGCTGCTAGGCTAGGCTAGCTCATCACCGCTCCCACAGTGAGCTGTTAAAATTCATCGTGCGCCACACTGCTTTGTGTTGGGTCCTGTGGGTCCTGTGGGTCCTGTGGGTCCTGTGGGTCCTGTGGGTCCTGTGGGTCCTGTGGGTCCTGTGGGTCCTGTGGGTCCTGTGGGACTGCAGGGTTCTACTGTGAATTAAACCAACGACAAAAACTGGTGTTTTTCAATACATTTATTTTTCTTACCATTATTGCCATTTCTGTGAACAGAAAGTTTGGAAAGAGCTGGTGCAGATAATAAACAACATCCAAGAAACTAAAACAAATAAACAAACAAACAAACAAAACCACGTCCGCTCAAAATCAACTGCAACCGTTCAATCCCAGAAAGTCTGGACCGCTCCTGTCGTATCCAAAACCACACCTGCCCCACGCATGCTACTGAACCCGGGAACGCGTCCTCATCAGGGAAACCAACAACAGGTGGGCGGTACCAAACATGCCAATAGAACCAGAACCCACCACCAGAGTCCAATCTCGGCGAAAAAATACACCCAAAATATTAACAGTCCAGGATGTTCAGGTGCCACGTGTACGGCAGAGTTATCGCCATGTACGAAAATAAAAATATCCATCACTACGAGACAAAAGTTATAAAATATGGAGAACATTTTAAGAGCAAGTCAAATACAAAAAGTCGCAATTTTTTTTTGTTTTGTAACAAAAAAAAAAAAAAAAAAAGTTGAATTTTATTATAGTCTTTGTCTGACCCGCTTCAGACCTGGAGCAGAATCTGTCTGATGGTCCAGACCCAGATCCAGACCAGTGTTACCTAAGTAGTAAAATCTCACACCAGTTACAGTTGTCGTCGCAGAAGGAACATGTTTTCAGTGACGTCGTGTTCGTCGTGGTTTCGCCGTTCTGTTACAAACGAAACACGAGGTAACGAAGGTCTGGAAATAATAAAAACCCAAAAGTCCAGAAAGTTTAAAGCTGGAAAAAGTTTAGATCAGTTCACTGTAAAAAAGATTAAATCTGACAGAACTAGTTTATACACAATAGACCTGAAACTGATCTGATTAAACTGATCTGATTAAACTGATCTGATTAAACTGATCTGATTAAACTGATCTGATTAAACTGATCTGATTAAACTGATCTGATTAAACTGATCTGATTAATACACATATTAACTCATTATTTTCACTTGTTTCATTGAGAGATTTTTTTTGTAGTTGTTGCTTGAATTAAGCAAAAAAATAAAATAAAAACTCAATGTTTAAAATCCCTTTTCAAGTTCAGTTTCACTGGTTCATTGGCAGATGTTTTATTATTATTTTTTGCTTAATTTAAGATTCATTTATTTACCATATTTTCCAGAATATCAGGTGCCACTTCAAAGAAATTTCTCCAAAAACTCCAGTCCACTTGTATATGTATATACTCTGGTTCTACTGAGACTGGGAATTTAGACTTTTTATCTCATAATTCAGACTTCACTTAATGCACCTTATAGTGTGAAAAATACAGTATTTATTTATTTATTTTTTGGCTTGAATTAAGAATAAAAAAGAATCTTCAAAGAAAACCTTGAATTGAGCAAAAAATAAGTAAATCTTGAATTAAAACAAAACAAAAATATCCTGAAAGAAGAAAAGATAAAGTGAAAATGTTAACTTAATAATCAAATCAGTTTGTCTTTAAATGACAAATACACTTAATTTTTTTATGGGATCTGATCTAAACTGTTTAACACCTGTTGATCGACTACTATTACCAATATAAATCAATAACTGATGATGGAAATAACCTTTGACCTTACTCTGATCTTTCATGGTCAGTTAAAAACCCTTAATTTAAACCCTTAAAGGTTCATTTAAGTGGTTTTTTAAAGGTTAAATCCACAGATCATGTGGATCCAATAAAAAAAGTCGCTGCTCAAAACACCACGATGGCGTCCAATCACACAAAAGTGTCTGCATTTTCGTCCCAAATCTGGGCTCTGAGTCTCCGCCCCCTGCCCAGCCCCCTCAGTGTTTTTAGTCACATGGTTCTTTTTCGGCGTCCAATGACGTCTTCAGTCCAGAGGAAGCAGCGTCTTTGTCTTTGCCTCTGTGTTAATAAACCCTGCCCCCTCCTACTCCCCCTCCCCACCCTAACCCACCCACAATGCACCAGTCGGCCTCATCTCTGGCCGTGGAGCGCAGACACCACGGGGGGTTGTTGTGCGCTGGTGGGAGGAGCCCCGGGGGGCCACATGGGTGTCTGCTGGATGTGGTGGTAGTGATGCATGTGGGCGCCAGTGGGTGACGCCGGGGGAAACCACGCCCCCGCTGCCTGGTGACTGCTGGGCGGTGACGATGCCCAGAAGGAAGCGAACCCCGAGGCGCTGGGGGGCGGGGAGCACGCCATGGACGCCTGGGAGGGGCCGCCACCACCACCACAGTCCGACGCCCGCAGCTTCGAGAACATGGTGATGGCGTCTGGGAAGTTGGGGGGCGTGGCCGGGGTGTTCCTGGGTGTGCACATCTGGAAGAGAGAGAGAAAAAAGGTTAGTAACCATGGGAACAGTAGACTACTACAGATAGTGATTGATTTGAACTGAAAATCACCAACACACCCGTTGGATTAGAGACGTCCTCTATTTTCTTAAACTAGAAAAAATTAGGTTAACAATGTCTGGTAGAGGTGGAGGGTTTATGAATATATGGGGCCATTTTTGAGTATGTTGTAAACTGTGATCCAAGTTTTTTTGGACTCCATTACTTAATGTGGATGGTGACGCACCGTCAAATAGTTGTTGTACAATGTGTTTCAATTCACAGTCTATGTTCAACTAAACTGATGGTTGTTGTGTGTGGTTAACCCTAACTATAAACTGATGGTTGTTGTGTGTGTGGTTAACCCTAACTATAAACTGATGGTCGTTGTGTGTGTGGTTAACCCTAACTATAAACTGATGGTTGTTGTGTGTGTGGTTAACCCTAACTATAAACTGATGGTCGTTGTGTGTGGTTAACCCTAACTATAAACTGATGGTTGTTGTGTGTGGTTAACCCTAACTATAAACTGATGGTTGTTGTGTGTGGTTAACCCTAACTATAAACTGATGGTCGTTGTGTGTGGTTAACCCTAACTATAAACTGATGGTTGTTGTGTGTGGTTAACCCTAACTATAAACTGATGGTTGTTGTGTGTGGTTAACCCTAACTATAAACTGATGGTTGTTGTGTGTGTGGTTAACCCTAACTATAAACTGATGGTCGTTGTGTGTGTGGTTAACCCTAACTATAAACTGATGGTTGTTGTGTGTGGTTAACCCTAACTATAAACTGATGGTTGTTGTGTGTGGTTAACCCTAACTATAAACTGATGGTTGTTGTGTGTGTGGTTAACCCTAACTATAAACTGATGGTCGTTGTGTGTGGTTAACCCTAACTATAAACTGATGGTTGTTGTGTGTGTGGTTAACCCTAACTATAAACTGATGGTTGTTGTGTGTGTGGTTAACCCTAACTATAAACTGATGGTTGTTGTGTGTGTGGTTAACCCTAACTATAAACTGATGGTCGTTGTGTGTGGTTAACCCTAACTATAAACTGATGGTCGTTGTGTGTGGTTAACCCTAACTATAAACTGATGGTCGTTGTGTGTGGTTAACCCTAACTATAAACTGATGGTCGTTGTGTGTGGTTAACCCTAACTATAAACTGATGGTCGTTGTGTGTGGTTAACCCTAACTATAAACTGATGGTCGTTGTGTGTGTGGTTAACCCTAACTATAAACTGATGGTCGTTGTGTGTGGTTAACCCTAACTATAAACTGATGGTCGTTGTGTGTGGTTAACCCTAACTATAAACTGATGGTCGTTGTGTGTGTGGTTAACCCTAACTATAAACTGATGGTCGTTGTGTGTGGTTAACCCTAACTATAAACTGATGGTTGTTGTGTGTGTGGTTAACCCTAACTATAAACTGATGGTTGTTGTGTGTGTGGTTAACCCTAACTATAAACTGATGGTCGTTGTGTGTGTGGTTAACCCTAACTATAAACTGATGGTTGTTGTGTGTGTGGTTAACCCTAACTATAAACTGATGGTCGTTGTGTGTGGTTAACCCTAACTATAAACTGATGGTCGTTGTGTGTGGTTAACCCTAACTATAAACTGATGGTTGTTGTGTGTGTGGTTAACCCTAACTATAAACTGATGGTTGTTGTGTGTGTGGTTAACCCTAACTATAAACTGATGGTCGTTGTGTGTGTGGTTAACCCTAACTATAAACTGATGGTCGTTGTGTGTGGTTAACCCTAACTATAAACTGATGGTCGTTGTGTGTGGTTAACCCTAACTATAAACTGATGGTCGTTGTGTGTGGTTAACCCTAACTATAAACTGATGGTTGTTTTGTTCATATATCAAATTTGGATGTATCTTATATTTACAATTTGCTGACTCATGTGTGTGGGTCGGCTTTTGTTTGTTATTTATGTTTGGATTTGGGGAAGACTATAATATATTTATGTTTATTTTAATTTTTTTGGTGAAAAAAGTACATTATTGAGAAAACATCTGAAATGTTTTTGTTAAAAAAAAAAAAAAAAAAAAAGACTACTACAGATACTGGAGGGAAATAATACCCATCAGCCTCTTCTCCACTTTGCACCAATTCTTGACGGATCGTTCTGACATTTGTTGTGTCGAAGGAAACAGGACGACGGAAGGAAAACCTTTGGTCAACTATCAACGCACAACATTTTTATGGGTTTTTCTGACTAAAAGTTTGAAATAGGTTTTGATCAAGTGTTCAGGATGTGTTAGGAGTGTCAGGGAACACATGATTAAATGTTGGTGTTGATCCAGAAGACATCCTGGATTCTGGATCAGTTTGAAATTTTACATTTGTGGTAAATGGAGAATAGATCCAGAATCCAGGATCTCTACCGGATCAATACCAACATTTAATCATGTGTTCCTTGTGACACTAACAACACATCCTGAAAGTGTTATCAAAATATATTCAGAACTTTTTGCCTAATCCTGCTGACAGACAGACAGACAGACAGACAGACAGACAGACAGACAGACAGACAGACAGACAGACAGACTATAAATCCACTCAGAGTGTGGTAACTTTGCAAACTATATTAAGGCCCCATCCCATTTGTCCCCCACTTGGTTTTAAGTGCCCCTAAAAAGTAAATTCCACTCATTAAGGGGAAATAATTCCCCCTGAAAATGGGACACCACTCACCAAGTGAACGTAACAAACGTGCTCACGTCACACGCTGACAAGTCTACCCCGCCAAATATGAAACCACCCCTCCGCGAGACTGACATCAGCTGACTACTATTTACACGGAGGACAAATGGCGGTCCCAGCTGTGTTACCTGTTGTGTTGGTTCTGTTTATTTACCTTCGGGATGCGCAGAGAAGAAATGCGGCAAACAGAAGACGCATTCGCCGTCTACTTTGCCTTTCAGTCTTGTCTCAGGTATGTTGATTTATTTCAATATTTTCATGTATTTTTTCTTCAATAGTTGGCGATTTATAACATTAACGTTAGCATTTTGAAATTTTAACATGATTATTTGCCAAAATATACTTACAACAAAATTGTTCATCTCCAGTTCCTCCAGCTGCGGCCGCCATTTTTGTTGTCAGAAATTAGTCGGCTCACTGAGCTCGCAGTGCATCATGGGTAATTTCATCTTCCACTCAAAACAAAGTCCGCAACCAACCTCACTACATTTTGAGGGTTGATTTTAAGGGCAAAATCGCACTCCCACTTGCTCCCCTAGGTAATGGGACACCCTACCCCTACACATGAACGCGCAAAATCTAGGGTTAGGGGAAATTTTAGGGTTAGGGGGAGAAATGGGACAGGGCCTTAATCTACCTGGTCTCATCTGATCCCACTTTACCCTCACTAGGGTCACAGGTACACCCTGGATGAGTCTACAGTTCATATTAAATCTATGATCTTGTCAAATCACAAACCCATCATTATCTGACATTGTGTTAAATCAATACATGTTGAAAACAACATCTGTGTTGTGACCACGTGGAAATTCAATATGGCTGAACTTCAGACTGTTTCATCCTTATATGCGTCTCCTTATACATGACACATTTCAGAACAATCCATCGAGAATTGGCCACAGTGGAAATGTGTACAAACACACAGACAGGAAGGACATGACAGACAGACAGACAGTTAAAGCAACATAACTTCAGCGAATCACCAATTAGTAAAGTTAACAAACAAACAGACTTGAATTTAATACCTCCTCAGCGGAGGTAAAAATTCAAATACACAAATAGTTATAATAAACTAAATCTAATATTACCAATACTTTTCATAACCTGAAAACGTATAATACACATATTTATAATATAAATAACACCCCCCCCCCAATGTACAGATGATCAGAACTGGATCTGGGTCTGAGTCTTTGTGACCAGGTGAGTCCAGATGAACCACATGGGGGAAGGGGGGTGGGGGGTGTTACCATTTGGTGGTGGTGACTGGGGATGTTGGCCTCCTGGAAGAAGGAGCTCAGTGCCGTCTGCAGAAAAAAAAAAAAAAAAAAAAAACAGGAAAATTTCATAAAATAAACACAGTGATGGTTTGAAGATGAAACCGATTCATTAAATAAATGATCAAATATAAGGAAAGTAAAAACTAACTGAAGGGATTCATCTGATCTGGCCCCACCCCTCCCCCTGGGGCAGATACCAGCTCAGTTAACCCAGCTGGTCACATGACCTTCTCTGTACTCACAGCAGCACTAACACAAACACAAGTCAGTCACAGACAGCAGAGCTCTGCCAAGGTTTGATATGTCACCATATGACCCATATGATGTCTGAAGGTTAGGGGTCAAAGGTTAGGGTTATAGGTGTTGACCCATATGATGTCTGAAGGTTAGGGGTCAAAGGTTAGGGTTATAGGTGTTGACCCATATGATGTCTGAAGGTTAGGGGTCAAAGGTTAGGGTTATAGGTGTTGACCCATATGATGTCTGAAGGTTAGGGGTCAAAGGTTAGGGTTATAGGTGTTGACATCATTATCAGTCATTATGTTAAATCATCAATACATATAAAACGACAAATCTCTGCTGTGACGACGTGAAAATTCGATATGGCGTCAGACCGGAAGTGGTGAGTTGATTCAGCTGAACCTTGGTCTGTTTGATCTCTATGTGTGTGTCCTTCTACATGACAAATATCAGAACAATCCATCAAGAATTGGTGACGACAGAATGAGAAGAAACATGTACGAACACACACACACACACACACACACACACACACAGTTAAAGCAACATAACTTGATGAATCAGCGTGAACAGACAGACCGTCTTTGGTGGAGGTAATAACTTCACTTTAAATTCATACAGTTTTCAGAATGTGAGTCGTGTTTAGACTCAACACTCGACAGACTTGCATACCCTCCCTGCAGAAGAGGAAGTGAGGCGTCTCCTTGTTTTGTTGTGAACCGAGGTCGACCTTCGCCATGACACAGTCTGAGTACACTGCCGCTAATGCTAATGCTAATGCTAATGCTGCTGGGAAAAGGATGAGGCTGTTTTCAAGTGTCAAACTGAAGGGTAGGGGTGTGTGTGTGTGTGTGTGTGCGTGTGTGTGTGTGTTTTACACTCCAGCATGGCCTCTCCCCCTCTGGTTGTTTGACAACAGCGGCAGCACTGTAGGAATGTCTGCACAACGTGACACACATGATAAAAGTGTCTTTTGTGTAACGATAAACACACCAGGGATTACACTTCCTGTTTCTGAAACACACACACACACACACACAGAGGAGAGGGACAGCAGCGTTTACGTTTACAGGACAGTCACCTGAACACAACATTAACAGTATGAACCAAAACAACAACACACTGGACGGTGTGTGTGTGTGTGAGAGAGTGTGTGTGTGTATGTGTGTGTGTGAGAGAGTGTGTGTGTGTATGTGTGTGTGTGTGTGTGTGTGTGTGTGTGTGAGTGTATGTGTGTGTGTGTGTGTGTGTGTGTGTGTGTGTGTGTGTGTGTGTGTGTGTGTGTGTGTGTGTGTGTGTGTGTGTGTGTGTGAGTGTATCTCTTTCTGGGTACATTGATAGGTTTTTCTGTCATCCTTCTGTAGCTGAAATAATTAAATGTAAATAAATAAAAACATAAAAATGTAAAAATAAATAAAAGAATAAACAAATGCTAAATTTTATATATATATATATATATATATATATATATATATATATATATATATATATATATATATATATATATATATAAAATAACAATAATTACAGGACCTGTCATGTGACTATCAAACACACATACATTATGCTGTTGACACAAACATTATATTGTGCATCTGTATAAACAACAGTGTTTTATAAATCTGAATCAATCCCCTCAATGTGACTTTTTTCCCACTGCTCTTATTTTACTTTAGTTCACATCAGTCTGGCTGTAGAACCTGAACTAACGTACGTTTGTATAGAACTGTTTAGATTTACTTCCCTCCTACATGAGTTTTAATGTTTTTAAAGGTGCTTTTTCACCCTAAATGTTAATAGTTTCTACTTCCTGGTGTAACAGTACTGATGTAGAACAGCTGGAAGGATAATGTTCATGTTAATCAGACTTAAACACAAGTGACAGACAGACCTGGGATCAGCCCTGTTCACCCATCTGTCACCACACTTTACCAACACTGGTTTTTCTGCAGGAATCCTGTTCGTCCTGTGTTTTCCAAGTGTTTACATGACGTTACGCTGACACTCATGACATCACCAGACAAACATGAACATGAGTAAACAGTATTTTAGTAGAAACTGGCCCGTCATCTCTGAAATCAGTCAGATTTTTGTACTACAATCACTGTTGTTGTAGAACTGATCCATTCAGAACATGTTTTTTTTTAAAATCATTCATACATTAGATAGATAGATAGATAGATAGATAGATAGATAGATAGATAGATAGATAGATAGATAGATAGATAGATAGATAGATAGATAATCCTTTTTCAAGGAAATAGATTTTGTTACAACAGCAGAAAAAAAAACACTCAAAAACTCAAAACTATGAGATAAAATTAAGACTCCTAACTTTCTCCAGACTCCTCCGTCAACCTTCAGGCGCTCTAACTACGTCATCCTAAAGATTACACTGATTGGTTGTAGTACCGTCCTATTGCATACAGAGGATTTGAAAGACAACCTTTTAGCCCCGCCTCCTCTGACTATGAAGCACCACTAGACCCATACATGGAATGAATAGAGATAGCACTGCTAGGCTAGGCTAACTTGTTTTATAATTGTTACTTGTTTTTGTATTTATTGATTTTTTTTTATCTCATTTTGGAATGCACATTGTTGACATTTTAGTGTTGTAAGGTGCTACAGATTGATTGATATGTAGTTTAACACCACCAGAGTGTTAAACTCTGGTGGCGTCATATCCCAGTTTTCACTTTTTTTATATATATATCCACCAGTGTTTCATTATCATTTCTGCCTGGTTTATTTATAAAATTAAGGTTTTTTATACAGTTTCTTCAATTGCAAAATACTTGTACTTTTTAAATATTTTTCCCTCCAGTCCTTTCCACAAAACCACTCCAAAAATGGAGTGAAGCAGCACCAGTCTGTGCTAACGCTAATGCTAACACATTAAACTAGATCAGTGGTAGAGTTCAGACCTCAGTGAAGCAGCACCAGTCTGTGCTAACGCTAACGCTAACACATTAAATGTGCCAAGGTTTGGATGTTCAGAACTTCTTTATAAACTAGTGTTCTGTGTTCACTAACCATTTATTTTATGGATCATTATCAATCCCTTAGAGGGTTTAAAAAAAGCCACAGAAATCCTGGGTCCTGTTTTTCCAGATATATTCATTTTAATATTTGACCACATATGACGTCATCATGGAGCCTATGGGTGTTACCTCATCTGAGGTCAGAAGGTCAGACGAAGTGAATGAAAAAAAAAACCAAAACAAAAAAAAACACCTGATACTATCTGGTCTGGATTCTGAGATATCACCACTGATATTGAACTGCTGACCTTCACTGGCACCTTTACCTTTGACCTTTATAGCTCAACATGTAATGGTTTCTTCCTTGATGCATTATCGATCATCTCTGGAAGTTTAATCAAAATCTGTCCATAACTTTTTTAGTTATCTTGCTGACAAACAAACAGACCAAGAAGTCGTGCGTAGCATGACACTTGACCCAATCATCTTAAATTTGGTCCGCTTCTTCCTTCTATCTGTGTCCTTGTTCACACCAAATTTCAGAACAAACCCATGAATAATTGGTGATGGTAGAGTGCCAAAAGTTGCAAAACTTTAATATGGCGTCAGACCAGACAGAAGTCCTGAGTCGATTTGGTTGAAATCTGATCCATTTATTCCTTATGTCGGTCTACTTCTACACGATTCTTGGCGATTCCTCAAGAATTGGCGACGCAAGAGTGCAAACAATTGATGGTGAATATTTGGTGAACTTTGACCTTGGGTGCTGACCATGAAGGTCAAGTCTTTTTCGGTGTAATATTCAGCATGATGAACCCTATATCAAATCTATATTTAGCCAAGACGTTTGAAATCAATCACATTAAAACTGTTCAAGTACTGGACACTGAACAATTAATTAGATTTTTATTGACCCATGACCTTGATCCACGAAAATAGATCCCATACCACATGGATGTTGAAACCTCTCATCAAATTATAGCCAATTTGTTCCAGAAATGTGGTCGACAGAGTGAAAACAGACAAACAAGTAAACAGGATCAACATACAAACATAACAAATGCGAGGTAAAATGTATGTATGTATGATGTACATGCTTTTAAGTTTAGTAAGAGCATAATGTTGTTTACATTTCTTTTCCCTCTTAAATAAAAACCTCCTTCTATGAGTACGTTTTATTTGTTTCCTGGAAGAATTGTATTATTTTCCCTTTGCATAATTTGTTCAGTCTGTAAATCCACCAGATCCATAAACTTTAATGTGCTTAACTTTAAGAAGAGTTGGCTGCTGTGCTCCAGAGTTTAGGGTCAGGGTTAGACTCCAGGTATCCTGCATGAGTAGTATTTTCATTATTTTGTGGGTTTTATTTGCTTTTTACACTAAAACAAGAATACAAACGGGAGGTGCCATTATTTCTAAGTATTTATGTAATTATTTTACTCTTCTGTTTAAATGTGGAACCTCAACTAAACCCCCTGGTCTACATTAAACCGGGTCGTGGAGCTCCTGGAGCCGTGCGGACCGGGTCCTATCCGTGCTAGCCTGTGTTAGCTCCGCCATGACACCGTGGATTCCTGATGTAAACAAAACAGCACCACGTCCTCATGCTAAGCTAACTGTTAGCGGGGGAGCGCGTGGCCCCAACACCGAACGCGAGACCCGGACAACGGACACAACAGGACGTCGGGGACCCGACCCGTGGCACCGACGACGCTTAGATAGGTACCGGTAGACGGTGGGGGTGTCGGACTCACCTCGAACTGCCAGTGGGCCGCCTGGAGGAGCTGCTTCGCCTGGTCCGCGGCACAACCCGCCGTCAAAACAAACTGGTTGATCATGACTTGGTGCCGGAGTTCGTCCATATTCACCGACATGTCCGCGGTCCGAGCCCACATACACACCGACCAAACTTACACCCGCCGCTGGATGGGACTCCTCTGAAACCGAACTACCGGACTGGTCGTGTCCCCGGTCGGTCCTCCGCTCGTCTGTCCGTCCGTGTCTCCGCAGCTCAGCAGCAACAACAATATTTTCATGCTATCGTCACCAACAACAAAGACTGAACGGCTTCTGATTGGACGGAACCGGAACGAGGCTCTACTACGAACACATTGATTGGCTGTCGGCGAGAAAAAAAGCGTTTAAAACCACCAGTGTGTTTGATTTAGAAATGGAGGACACCGCGAAGAGGCGGGATAGGGGACGTCATAGAGCTGATTGGCTGGTTTCGTTTAGGTAAATAAAGCACGCGCACACTGTTATATCGTATGGAATAGTACACAATAATACATGTGCAGTAGTCCACATTAACTCATTCACTGCCAGTGACTTTCTGAACAGCCAGCTTCACAGGTCCAGCAGTTTTGGAGAATTTTGAGTGATTTTTCAAGACCCACAGAATCTTGAGTTTTATGACTACATTAAACACAGAACACATCAAGAGAAAGTGTAGACTTCTATGAAACAACAAAAACAACACTGAAAACAAGGTGTTTGATAGAAAAACAGTCATTTATTCATAAACATGCCCTAATCACTGTATTATTTCTCTATGTGTGATTTGCTGTAAAACATTTTCATGTAACACCACATGACAGGAAACACACCACATCCTGGTCTCACTGCGACGGCCGCTGCGCGCGCAGACACGACACCTCCGTGTTGGCCTGGCCTCACCATGTTGCCATCCAGGGTCCATGTTGTACGGTGCTCTGGGATTGTGGGCCTCATCTGCCTGGTCTGTCTCCTCCTCCAGCACCCCATGCTGCTTCCCTGACCACATCCTCATGACTTTGCGTGTGAACTCCAAAAGTGATTGACATTGTTGTGGATTTCTGGCCCTATAAAGAACATATATATATATATATATATATATATATATATATATATATATATATATATATATATATATATATATATATATATATATATATATATATATGAGTATGTATGTATATTTTATTTCCTTTATTTATTATTATTTTTTTATTATTATTACTTTCATTGTTTTAACTTGTTTTATCTATTTGATTTTATTGGATTTTATGGTTTTATTGTTTCTTACTGGTTTCTTTTACTGTGCTTTCAGTCTTCTGTACAGCACTTTGGTCCACTGTGGTTGTTTTAAAGTGCTTTATAAATAAAGTTGGATTGGATTGGAAGTTGGATATGGTTAAACATGGCAATTTGGAACATGTAAGACACAAACTTCTTTGACCAGTTTAGGGACCTCCTTATGAAGGGGTAGTAGGCCACATTCTGGTCCAGTTTATCCACGCCATTCATGTTGGAGTTGTAGGCGATCACACACGCTGGTTTAAGCTGGGTCACTCTATTTCTCTGCCACACATCAACCCCTTCCATTCTGTCTTGGTGGCAGGTTGTCACCATCTTCACTATTTGTTTGTCCTGCCAAGCTACCACCATCATGCGCCCATTGTGCCGCACAATTCTTTTTGATCTCCCGGATGATCACTGGCTCTCCCCTGTTTTTCCTGAGGGTTCCACAGACGTTTGTCTGTGCTCTCAGTAAGCGTTCACACAGGGACACAGAATTATAGAAATGGTCCATGTAGACAGTATAACCATGACCCTGGAGACGATCAAGCAGAGAGAACACTATCTCTGGCAGAGTACTACCTTCACCCACATAAGGCCGCAAGTTGAAGCAGTACCCTGTCGCAGAGTCACACAGAATGTACGATTTTATACCATACTACACCGGCTTTTGTGGGTTATACACTCGGAACGATGGGCGCCCCCGCCACTGCATCATGCCCTCATCAATGCAAATCTTTTTTCCTGGCTGGTACAATTCTTTGCATTTCACAACAAGATAATCTAACACTGGGCGGACTTTGTACATTTTATCACCAGTATTTTGTGTGGCATTGTTATTGAAGTGGAGGAATATAATTTAAATCTGTTCCTGGACATTGTCCGGCTGAAATATGGTGTTGCATCTATTTCCTCTACACTCCAGTATAAGTCAAGGCTTGGCTTTTTGATGTAGCCAGTGAAGAAACTCAGTGCAATGAACGTTTTCAGTTCTGGGACTGACACTACCTTCCAGGCATTACCTCTGCTGTGTGGTAGCGCCTCAGGGTTGGCTTAAAAGTACTGATGAGCATACAAGTTTGTATAATCGTGAATATGCTGCAGCAGCTCATCTGTCACAAACAGGTCTAGGTAATCGGCCGGCTCATTGGAGTCGAAGTCCACAGCGGCGATCTGAGGGCCCGGTGTTGCAGTAAACACCAACCCCAGGGGTTCCCAGCCGACTTGACACCAGCCCTGGTCCTGGTCCCAGCCCCAGCTGATACACCTGTAAATTATGTACATATATAGGACAATAATTTATAATGTAATAAATAATTTAATTCTTTATGATATTGAAGAGGGAAAAAAAGCAAAACTTTATATATATAAAAAAAATTTCCTCTCGCCCCACCTGGGCGGTGTCTCCTTCAGACTCGGGTCCTCTACCAGAGGTCTGGGAGCCTGAGGGTTCTGTGCTTTTGTACACAGATCTCTGATGTTGTTCCTGGTATCTGCTGGAGACATTGTCCCAGCTTGGGGGTCACTGCCCCTAGTGCCCCCATCACTACTGGTACCACTGTTGCCTTCACACTCCACATTTTCTCTAACTCCTCTTTCAGTCCTTGGTATTTCTCTTCTCTTCTCATGTTCTTTCTTTCTCATGTTGCTATCACTGGGGACTGCTACATCTATCACCACCACTGTCTTCTCATGTTTATCCACCACCACTATGTCAGGCTGATTGGCCATCACCATCTTGTCAGTCTGGATCTGGAAGTCCCACAGGATCTTGGCCTGTTTGTTCTCTGTCACCTTTGGGGGGTTCTCCCATGTTGACCCTGGGACCTCCAGTCCATGCCCGCTACCTGGTTATTCCTCTCCATGTATGCCTTACCTGCCACCATCTTACACCTGCTGTGATGTGCTGGACTGTTTCAGGGGCTTCTCTACACAGCCTACACCTGGGGTCCTGTCTGATGTGGTAGACCCCGGCCTCTATTGCTCTGGTGTTCAGGGCTTGTTCTTGTGCAGCCATGAGTAGTGTCTCTGTGCTGTCCTTTAGTCCAGCCATGCAAGGGTTTGTCCCTCCATGATAGCCCCTCTGGTTCCTCAACTTTACTGGGCTTTTGTTGCCTGAGGCATTCACTTAGCAGTTGGTCATTGGGGGCCATTTTCTTGATGTATTCCTGGAGGTTTTCTGTTTCCTCCTGGACAGTAGTTCTGACACTTACTAGTCCTCGGCCCCCTTCCTTTCTCTTAGTGTACAGCCTCAGGACACTGGACTTGGGGTGGAACCCTCCATGCATGGTAAGGAGCTTCCTTGTCTTGATATCAGTGGCTTGTATCTCTTCCAGTGGCCAGGATATTATCCCAGCTGGGTATCTGATTACTGGCAGGGCATAGGTGTTAATGGCCTGGATCTTATTTTTGCCGTTCAGTTGACTTTTCAGGACCTGCCTTACCCTCTGTAGGTATTTGGCTGTGGCTGACTTCCGAGCTTCCAAATGAATAGCAACTAATGCAAATCAATTGTAATTGTAAAGTCTCCCAGTAGGACTGACAGAACCTTAGAACCTACTGGTGTATGAGTGTGTGTGAATGGGTGAATGTGAGGCTAATGTAAAGAGCTTTGAACCATGAAGGTGGAACAACTATACAATTTACATGTTGTTGTCTGCATGCTGTGTTTGCGCTTCTGTTTAACAGTGTAGAGAGAGTGTATTTAAATAACAGCTGCATGTGTGGTACCCCTAACCCTAACCCTAACCCTAACCCTAACCCTAACCTGGACCCAAATTCACCTTACATTTGGCTCTGGTTACTACCGTTAAGCTTTGCCCTCAGTCCATACCTACACTGACCTTAACTACCCCAGCTGTCTCGCTCGCTTTCTGTGTGTGAGCGAGACTGACAGAATAACGTTGGGGGAGGGGGGGATCCCAGCACAGCTGTATCTAAATCAGGGGGCGGGACTTGTCATTTTTCAGAGCAGCAAAGTTGGTTTGTTTGTCGTAATGATAAGAAACTTTGCACTATAATCCACCATAGAACTGGGAAGACACCCCCAAATGTTGGATCATTTGTTGTAGTTGTGCAAGTGTTCGGTGTTCCACACACACACACACACACACACACACACACACACACACACACACACACACACACACACACACATACACACACACACACACACACACACACATACACACACACACACACACACACACACACACACACACACACACACACACACACACACACACACACACACACATACACACACACACACACACACACACACACACACACACACACACACTTGTTCAATTATAGATAGTTCATTTGTTTTTTATCTATTTCCTCCAATGAATAATTAAGATAGTACAAAGTATGAATAGTATGAGTAATAAAGTTTTGAATATATAGTATAAATATATAGTATAAATATATAGTATGAATATATAGTATGAATATATAGTATAATTATATAGTATGAATATATAGTATAAATATATAGTATAAATATATAGTATAAATATATAGTATGAATATATAGTATGAATATATAGTAGAAATATATAGTATGAATATATAGTATAAATATATAGTATAAATATATAGTATAAATATATAGTATAAATATATAGTATGAATATATAGTATAAATATATAGTATGAATATATAGTATGAATATATAGTATGAATATATAGTATGAATATATAGTATAAATATATAGTATAAATATATAGTATAAATATATAGTATGAATATATAGTATGAATATATAGTATGAATATATAGTATAAATATATAGTATGAATATATAGTATGAATATATAGTATAAATATATAGTATAAATATATAGTATAAATATATAGTATGAATATATAGTATGAATATATAGTATAAATATATAGTATGAATATATAGTATGAATATATAGTATAAATATATAGTATAAATATATAGTATGAATATATAGTATGAATATATAGTATAAATATATAGTATGAATATATAGTATGAATATATAGTATGAATATATAGTATGAATATATAGTATGAATATATAGTATAAATATATAGTATGAATATATAGTATAAATATATAGTATAAATATATAGTATGAATATATAGTATGAATATATAGTATGAATATATAGTATAAATATATAGTATGAATATATAGTATGAATATATAGTATGAATATATAGTATAAATATATAGTATGAATATATAGTATGAATATATAGTATGAATATATAGTATAAATATATAGTATGAATATATAGTATAAATATATAGTATGAATATATAGTATAAATATATAGTATAAATATATAGTATAAATATATAGTATGAATATATAGTATAAATATATAGTATGAATATATAGTATAAATATATAGTATGAATATATAGTATAAATATATAGTATGAATATATAGTATAAATATATAGTATAAATATATAGTATAAATATATAGTATAAATATATAGTATAAATATATAGTATGAATATATAGTATAAATATATAGTATGAATATATAGTATAAATATATAGTATGAATATATAGTATAAATATATAGTATGAATATATAGTATAAATATATAGTATGAATATATAGTATAAATATATAGTATAAATATATAGTATAAATATATAGTATAAATATATAGTATAAATATATAGTATAAATATATAGTATGTACTATGTGGTTTTGAACACAACCAGTGACTGTGAACTGGATGGGACACTAGGATGGGTGGGGGTGTTTATGAAGGAATGTACTTTTGTTCATAAGGACGAAGGGGAAAGAAAAGCAGGACAAAAAGGTTTGTCCCTGTAAAGGTTGTATTAGTGTGGCTGAGTGGTTTCCTGACCCCCCCCCCCCCCGAACAAAGACACTGTAAAGCAATAAAAACCATCTTCATGTCTGTGACAGCACTGCTGAACTGGACATGGACAGAACCAGTTCTTCCTATAGAGGCTAACGATGCTAACGCTTCAGGCCCCCCCAGGAGCCCCCCTGACCGTAACCCCCAGCCCCATAATGGACCTATTTTTTATGGAGTTATAAAAATGTCCATTCAGCTAGAAAACATGTGTTTAAGATTAAAACCAAAGAAATGTGTTTTTAAAACACAACATCTCTGAGAACACTCCCCCAGATCACCACCAACATGTGATCATTTTCTAGATCTCCCCATGTCATCAAAACCCCTCGTTAAGTTTTTTAGTTATCTTGCTAACAAACAAACGGGCAAAACCATAACCTCCTTGGCAGAGGTAATAATAATAATAATGGATGACATTTATATAGTTATCTTTTGTCCACTCAATATGCTTCACATGAGTGATCCATTATTCATTCACTCTCACATGTTCCCTCTGGTGGTGGTAAACTTCGTATGTATCCACAGTTGTCCTGGGGCAGACTGAAAGAAGACTGGCAGCCATTTTGTGCCTCCGGCCCCTCCCACCACCACTGAACATTCATACTCATTCATACACCAGTGTGAGTGACACAACGGACAGAGCGGGAATTGAACCACCAACCCTTCAGTTGCTGGATGACTCGCTCTACCAACTGAGCCATGGACACCAACAGTTAATCACAATTGCTGTTAATTACTGTCTAATAACACCAGTAATAGATTTACAGGTAAACATGTCAGTGTTTTTTCAGTTTATTCTATTTTTGTCCATTTTCTTCCTTATTTTATTTGTTCATTTATTAATTTCGTCTTATTTCATTCCTCCTCTCCCCCTCTTTCTATCACTCTCTCTCTCTTTTTCTCTCCCCCTCTCTCTCCCCCTTCTATCTCTATCACTCCCTCACTCTCTATCTCGCCCCCCCCCTCTCTCTTCACTCATTTACAAACAATCCATCCGCGCGTGCAGGTGTTTTTTTTGGACCTTGGACTAAAAGTCCCGGATGAATGCGGGTCCGGGGCCTCAGCTTGGGAACCTGCTCCGTTGCCTCCACAGTGAAGCTCTATAGAAACCAACGGGCCAATGGAGGACCAGGAAGCTGTTTACAAGGGGGTGTCCCGTTGCTATGGTTACCGGACAAACCTCCTGCTCCAGGTATTAAACCGCCTCCCTCCCTCTCTCCCGGGACACATCCAGACCTCCAGAGACCGAGGACGAGCCCGGATCATCAAGACCAGGACCAGTAAAAGCAGGACCACTAGGACCAGGACCAGCTGGACCCGGGTCTGGATCTAAGTGTATCTTAAAGTGGATTTAAAGATTTAAAGGTCAAACCTAACGACGCGCGCGCACAAGAGGTGAGTTTTGGTGATTTATTGGTTCGGGGGGGGGGGGGGGGGGGGGGGGGGGGGGGGCTTGGGGGCTGAGGGGGGGGGGTCAGATCCTTGTGCATAAATGTCAAAGTTAAGGTTTCTTTTGTTAATCCCAGTTCTAAAAGTATTGTGGACTGGGTTTTTGTTGGTTCGTAAAAAAGGCCGCAGATGCCTTTACAGCGGATGCGCGCTCCCGTGTGTGCGCGCGCTGCAACAAGTGCGCAACGGTTCCTTCAGGAATGTTCCACGATCCTCAGGAAGACAGAAAGAGAGGATGTGAAAAAGGAGGTGAGTGTTGGAGTTCACACATGGAGGTTTTAGCACACACTGGCCTCTGTCTTCAAACACGTCCGCATTGTGTCAACTTTACTCTGGAGGAAGTAAAATATTCAATTAACTAAAAAGGTCAGGCCTAAAAAAATAGTTCAGTCAACCAAAATAAATGACAAAGGGTTAATTTAATTTAATTAAAAAATTTAATTTAATTTAATTTATTTCAAATTAATTTATTTGAATTGAGAAATAAATTTAATTTTAATTAATTCAGTTCAATTTAATTTAATGTAATTTAATTTACCCTTTGATGCATTCAGTTGACATTTATTCCACAGCTGTTTTATTGTAAATTCATGTGTTTTTTTTTATTAAACATCACTGACCTTTATCCTATTATTGTAACTGTACTGTTTTTATGGACAAAATAATCAACCATTTAATTATTTATTGCATATTATTTCCATGAAATTAAAATTCGAGTTGTATGTTTGTTAAAATGTGAGAAATTAGCTGATTATTTATTTCTTATTCATTTCTATTTTTATTTTCACACATTTTGTCACATTCTGATGGTGAGTTTCAAACATCTGTGCTTCAAGATTCTACATATTTTCCAGCTGAGTGGACATTTGTGGAATTACAGGGAAAATTCAATCAGATTGTGTTTTTCAGCCTAAAGAAGAATAAAAACACTCAGAAATCTGCACTAACATTCTGATCATTTATGCATCAAATTGTTCATTTAATTTAATTCATTTAACAATTTTTTTTATGCGTGACCTTTTGAAGAAAATGTTGAAAGATGATTTAATGGTAACACTTTATAACACCTACACACATTCCACTACATATGAACCATTTGTTACCCATGTGTAAATGGTTTGTTTATGATGTATAAACCATTTATTAGCTATTTGTTCGTGTTTATTAATGTATTGCTTACACACAATTAATTTGTTCACATGACTACAAATGGTTTGTTCATAGAAAAGAAGAACTAATGCTTTGTTGATGATAAATGATGTATAAAGAAACCATTAACAAATAGGTAACAAATGGTTAATACATAATGAACAAATGTTAACAAATATGTAATAAATGGTTAACATATAATGAACAAACATTTTTGGTCAATTTACAGCGGTTCAGTCCACATATATTTTCCAAATGTTTTTGTAAAAGTCAGAATAAATACGATGAACAATATACCCCTGTGCCTTCATTACATGCAAACACACGGAGAATAAATGGTTAATAAATGGTTAATAATCAGTGAATTGTGTGTAGGTATTCATTATAAAGTGTCATTAGCTGTGTTTCCACTACCCTTGGAAATTCACAAACTGTAAATATCGCTCTAAACAAATGGTAATGGAAACACCTGAATTTTGAAAAAAAACACTCAAACATCGAAAACATTTCGTTACACTTTCATGAGGTGGTTTTTCAGACGCTTTGATATTCTAATATATCGCAAAAGTGCAATGGAAACACTTTTTCTGCAATAATATGTCACAGGATGTGACGTACATGGTCACATGACCACTTCTCTGGGAGTGAAAATGGCAGCCTGTAACCATGACAACCATTGACTGTTTATAATTTGTTGTTAAGTGTTGAGCATATTTACACTTAATATTTCAGTCTGACAATGTGGGGACCACATGTACAGACCCTTATAATGTGAGACAGGTTTGTTTGTTTTACATGTTAATGTCTTTAAAGAGTTCACCACGACAGAATTAACCCATTCATTCATTCATTCATTCATTCATTCATTCATTCATATCAGGGTGATACTGAGGTCAAGTGATCTGAAGCTGTGAAGGTGACAGCAGTGAAATGTCGTGAGATGATATTTCACGAAAGTTATGACACTCCTGCCTTGAACAACCATCAATGGAAACACGTTCAATGTGCAAATATACTTTGTCAAAATTGTAGGAATATCGATATTGTTTTGTGAAAAACTGTAATGGAAACACAGCGAGTGATTTAATTTGTACTTTTATCAGTGTCATCAGGTTGTTGTGTTTCCATCCTGTCAGGAGGTGCAACGAGGAGGTCCAGGAGGAGTGGCAGTAGGAGGAGCAACAGGAGCTGGAGGAGCAGGAGAAACAGAAGGAGGTGGAGGAGGAGGTGCAGCAGCGGAAGTAAGAACAGGAGGAGCAGGAGGAGTCATGATGTCCCTCAGCTGTGTGGAGCCCTGGCCCCAAGGCTCTGTGGGCCTGGAGGAGGAGGTGCTGGGTCTGGAGGAGGAGGTGCTGGGTCTGGAGGAGGAGGTGGTGACTGCAGCTGCGCAGGCGGAGGAGCTCGACTGCCTCCCCCCACCGCCCCCCCCCAGGCCTCCTCCTCCCTCCACCTCCATCAGTCTAGATGACAGTCTGACCAGCCTGCAGTGGTTACAGGAGTTCTCCATCCTGGGCTCCAGTGTTCCTCATCCTCCTCATCCTCCTCTTCCTCCTCATCCTCCTCATCCTCTGTTCGGGTCGCGGCGACCGGGTTCAGAAGCCCCGCCCTCCCCCCTGGCCGGAGACCCCGCCTCCACGGGTCCGCCCCTGACCCCGGGAAAGCCCACGTCGGCGGCCTATAGCCGTCTGCAGCTGGTGGCGCATGGACACTGTCCTGATGAAGTGGATTATAAAACCAACCCCAGAGTCAAACCACCGTATTCATACGCTACCCTCATCTGCATGTGCATGACCTCCTCCAAGAAGAATAAGATCACACTGTCCCAGATATACAAGTGGATCACTGACAACTACTGCTACTATAGACATGCTGACCCCACCTGGCAGGTAACACAACACACACACACACACACACACACACACACACACACACACACACAAAAACACACACACACACACACACAAAAACACACACATATACACACACACACACACACACACACACACACAAAAACACACACAAACACACACACAAACACACACACATACACACACACACACACACAAACACACACACACACACAAACACACACACATATACACACACAAACACACACACATATACACACACAAACACACACACATATACACACACAAACACACACACATATACACACACAAACACACACACACATACACACACAAACACACACACACACACACACAAACACACACAAACACACACACACACACACACACACATACACACACAAACAGACACACACACACACACACACACAAACACACACACATATACACACACAAACACACACAAACACACACACACATATACACACACAAACACACACACACACACACACACATACATACACACATACACACACACAGACACACACACACATGCACACACAAACACACACACATATACACACACAAACACACACACGCACACACACACACACACACAAACACACACACACAAACACACACACACAAACACACACACGCACACACACGCACAAACACACGCACAAACACACGCACAAACACACGCACAAACACACACACACGCACACATACACACACACACACAAACACACACGCACACACGCACACACACAAACACACACGCACACACACAAACAAACACACGTACTCACACACACACACACACACACAAACACACACACAAACACACACTTTCTCGAATAATTAAAACTTTTTATGTGATATTTTGTCCTTCGCCGCAGACCACATCGGCGCAAGGCATAATGAGTCTGCTGTGTTCGCCAGGTGACAAAATATGCCAGGGACACGGTCGTCAGGGACGCGGTCGTCAGGGACGACACACACACACTCACACATTCACGGTAGCGAGCCGTGTCTGAGCATGTGCACGTCTCACACACACACACCACATATTTGCTCCTGCTCAGAATGAATGGGAGTCAATGGCCACGCCCACTCAGGGTCACTGTGTCAAATGTGACGTCTGACCCCACAGTGACATGACCTCTGACCCCACAGTGACATGACCTTTGACCCCACAGTGACGTGGGGGAGGTCGAGAGATTGAATATGAAGCCAAATTCAGGGGGGTGGGGGGGGGCTGACGTCAGCCCTTTGACCTCTAATTTGACCCCCTGAACATGCACAAGAACTCACCAAATTTTGCCCACACTTCAGAAGTGTGAAACATTGCAAGTATTTATAGGTTTTGTAAAAGTCGGTAAAGAAATGTGTCTACAGCGCCACCTAGAAAAGTGACAATAGTTTGTATGAGGCCAGATCACACCCTAGTGAAGCTAGAGCTAAGAAAATAAGTACACATGTTCATCATATGATTATGAACAAAAACCTCATGATGGCCACGCCCATAAACCAACAGGAAGTTCGCCATCTTGGATTGAAAAGTCATGGATTTTCGCTGTCATTGGAATTAACGAACTCCTCCTTGGCCGTTGGGCCAAATGAGAGATCACCGAACATGATCGTTTTTGTGCTACAATGTCGGAAAGTTTGTGAAGTGTAGTTTTTAGTGTAGTTTTTAGTGTAGTTTTTAAGTGTAGTATTTAGTGTAGTATTTAGTGTAGTTTTTAAGATTAGTATTTAGTGTAGTTTTTAGTGTAGTTTTTAAGTGTAGTTTTTAAGTGTAGTTTTTAGTGTAGTTTTTAAGTGTAGTTTTTAGTGTAGTTTTTAAGTGTAGTTTTTAAGTGTAGTATTTAGTGTAGTATTTAGTGTAGTATTTAGTGTAGTTTTTAAGATTAGTATTTAGTGTAGTTTTTAGTGTAGTTTTTAGTGTAGTTTTTAAGTGTAGTTTTTAGTGTAGTTTTTAAGTGTAGTTTTTAGTGTAGTTTTTAAGTGTAGTTTTTAGTGTAGTTTTTAAGTGTAGTTTTTAGTGTAGTTTTTAAGTGTAGTTTTTAGTGTAGTTTTTAAGTGTAGTTTTTAGTGTAGTTTTTAAGTGTAGTTTTTAGTGTAGTTTTTAAGTGTAGTTTTTAGTGTAGTTTTTAAGTGTAGTTTTTAGTGTAGTTTTTAAGTGTAGTTTTTAGTGTAGTTTTTCGAGGTAAATTATGAAACAAAGTCTAAATTCACAGTCACTAAGCACAACCAGAGTTAATCCATATATAAGGCGCTCTGTGATTTTTGGAGAACATAAAGAACACATAAAGAATGAAGAACAGGAGTTTGAAACACCTGTACTAAAGTGTAGTAAAAATACATTACACCATTTTACCAGTTTGACTTTTTATTTCATGGTTTAGATGTCACTTAATGCACCTTATAGTCCAGAAATATGGTACTTATTTTTTAAATGAGTTTTGAAAAGCTTCACGTACAGGGGTACGCATACCCCCATTTGAGAACCACTGTTTTAGATGACTGGAAGTACATACATGTAGTTAACATTAAAATCATGGTGAACATTGAGAAATTCAGATGTTGCTGTTTTGATTCAAACTGTGTAAACATGGAAGTGATTAGAACATATGTTTATCACTGACACCAAACTCTATTTTTAGACTAACTCTTCTAAAGTTTAGAACAACTTCACACTTCCGTGGTAGTAAGTAGTGAGTCCCTAAAGACAAACCCAAGTGTCCTGAGGTCTTCATGTCCTCAGATAGTGTGTCTGTACTCAGTAACAGTAACCTGAATCAGATAGAAATGAAAACAATCAATTCTTAATCTTCAGAATCAGTGTAAAGGCAGGGTACAGCAGTGTAGGGGCAGGGTACAGCAGTGTAAGGGCAGGGTACAGCAGTGTGAGGGCAGGGTACAGCAGTGTAGGGGCAGGGTACAGCAGTGTAAGGGCAGGGTACAGCAGTGTAAAGGCAGGGTACAGCAGTGTAGGGGCAGGGTACAGCAGTGTAAGGGCAGGGTACAGCAGTGTAAGGGCAGGGTACAGCAGTGTAGGGGCAGGGTACAGCAGTGTAAGGGCAGGGTACAGCAGTGTGAGGGCAGGGTACAGCAGTGTAGGGGCAGGGTACAGCAGTGTAAGGGCAGGGTACAGCAGTGTGAGGGCAGGGTACAGCAGTGTAAGGGCAGGGTACAGCAGTGTGAGGGCAGGGTACAGCAGTGTAAGGGCAGGGTACAGCAGTGTGAGGGCAGGGTACAGCAGTGTAGGGGCAGGGTACAGCAGTGTAAGGGCAGGGTACAGCAGTGTAAGGGCAGGGTACAGCAGTGTGAGGGCAGGGTACAGCAGTGTAAGGGCAGGGTACAGCAGTGTAAGGGCAGGGTACAGCAGTGTAGCCAATAAAACCAAACTAGACGTAAATGTGGGTCTTGTGACGATAACTATAATTAAATATGTAAAGCAGTTATAGATGAACAATAAAAACCAGACAAAAATAAAATAAACATTCCTAAAATGTCTCAGTTTTTATTGACAAAAAAAAAGAGACATTATTTGAATTCTTTTAGCTGTGTTCTTATTTATTTATTGTTGCTGTCTCTCGTGTGGTGTCCCCGCCAATGTCAACATTATTATTACTCCCATGTTTCACACCAGTATTTGTACTTCTACTGAAGTACAGAGTATATATATATGTAGTAACTTTTACCTCCTCTGCTCTTTAATTCAGTTGATGTGGACCACAGCATTAAAACAGCCTTTAGCTTTTCTGCTTCAACTAAAGTGTATGATGTTGGTGTGAAGGAGGGGGAGGAGGGGGAGGAGGGGGTGTGAGTATCACCCTTGCCCCACCCCCCACCCAGTTTTCCTCTAAAGTGCAGGAATTTTTTAGAAAAGTTTAATATTGTTCGATAAATGATTGATGGAACCGTTAGCTTGTCCTCCCTGGTTCTGTTTTTGTAAAAGCTGGACGTGGGGGCAGATAATATTTAACAAAGGTCAGAGGTCACAGCTGTGGGGGAGGTGTGTGTGTGTCTGTAACTTCCTGCAGGTGAATGTACAATTAGAAGAAAATGGATGAACTCACTTTGACATTTACTGCATCAGAGGAAATTTCATCTGTTTAAAAAAATAAATAAACTAGAAAAACAGTCAGAGCGCAGACTCCACCAAGGCAACTCCAGAACAGAGGGTCACAGAACTTTCAGATTGGTACCAAACGATACAGAATGAAGATTTATACAATTCTAATAATTGGTGTTATCACCTACAACCAATAGTTTTTCAGATCTCTGGAGGTCAAAGGTGACATGTGTCCAAATTAACTTGTGTAACACTGTGTCAAACATAAACATATCACACTATAACTTAATCAATACTGGATATATTATCATAATATTACACACACTGACACATATATACATATAATGAAATTATCAATATTGAAAAAGGTCAAAGGTCAAGGTCACATTTAGCAGAAAGGTCAAAATCACATTATTGGCTCTGATTAAAGAACACTTGTCATAGAAACTGGAGATTGGAACAAAATATGGGCGGGGTTAAACATTCTCTGAATCCTTTTTTTGTATTTTGCTGAAAATAGAAATTATTTCAATCTAAAACTTTGGTTTCTATTTCCAGAATTCCATCCGACACAATCTGTCGCTCAACAAGTGCTTCATCAAAGTCCCGCGGCAGAAGGACGAGCCGGGGAAGGGCGGCTTCTGGAAGATCGACCCTCAGTACGCCGAGCGCCTCCTGAGCGGCGCCTACAAAAAGAGGCAGATGCCACCGGTGCAGATCAACCCAGCGCTGCAGAACCGGCTGCGGGTCAGCCTGCCGCCTACCTCCAGACACCCGTGCAGCCCTGCGGGCGCCCATGGTGCCCTCTGCATCAACCCGGAGTCCCAGCGTCTCCTCAGGGAGTTCGAGGAGGCCACGGGTGCAGACCAAAACTGGGACCCTCACCTGGCGGAGGGCACCATGCTGGGGTCCTGGCCCACGGCTCGAGGACGCAATGGGCTCAAGAGGAAACAGTCACTGATGTCCAGAAGCAACAGCAAAGCACCCCGGCGGTCCAGCTCTCCGCTGCTGTCGGCGGATGAGCAGAAGGATCTGGGACCGCTGAAGGGTGACTTTGACTGGGACGCCCTGTTGGACTCGGCACTCAGCGGGGAGCTCAGCCTGGAGGGAGCGCCGCTGAGCCCCATTTTGAAGGATGAGGAGTTGACAGTCCGGGGGACCCATATCTCCCCTGTCGAAGCCCCAGCGGCGGCGAACCCAGACCTCCATGTGTTGGTGGAGACCCAAAGGAACAATGACGGGTCGGACTTTGATGAAGAGACATTCCTGGCAACGGCGTTCCTGGAGAGTCCGTGGCCAGAGGACGAGGAACAGGGTCGCAATGATTTCCTGTGCAGCTCCACCGTCAACCTGGACCAGCTGTTCGACCTCGGGGACTCTTTGAATGGGGACCCCAGTGCCCGGATCGACACCCTGCTCTGAGGAACGGTTGCAAAAGGAACTGTGTTGGACTCTCGGAACCGTAGGAGTTTAAGAGGGTTTGAAAGTTTCTGTTGAACAAAGATGCCACATCACTGTCGTCAACTGATGATCGAACGACTTCAGACAAACTCTGCCGTTCGTTAGCAACGCGACGTGTGTTTACAGAACAGGTTGTCCTGGTGGTGGAAGGTCTGGTCCAAACGCTTTACAGGAAACACTTCCGTTTGTCTAAAAAGGGTTTTACACCATGTTAGCATCAAACCAGTTTCAAATAAATGTGTCCGTCCATCATTAAAGCAGTGGTTCAGTCACAGCAGTTTTACTAACTTTAGCCTCAAATACGTTATATGGGTCAAAATGATTTAATTTAAAGTTTATTAATAAAATCCCAGTAAAATGTCTCCTGAACACTTCTAACTATGAGTGTTTGTTAAATTCCTAGCGTAACTTCTTCAAATCATGTCTTTTAGGAAGAACAACAACTGACTCTGACAGTAATTAAGTCTAAAACTAAGACAAATCGACTCCAAACACGACTTTCCTTGGCGCTGGCGTTAGGTATTTCCCCGTCATGTTTGGTACCGTTGGAAAGATGAGGATTCCCTCTAGACAACCCTTAAATAGAAATCTACAGAATTATAGATTTGAACCAATGGGAGGCCTCAGAACAAAGCCTTCTACACTAAACTAAAGCCCTTGTTGCTATGGCGATGTTGAAAAACAGCCTCTGATTGGTTGAATTAGTGTCACACAAACATTTATAATAAACTTTAATAAATATAAAATCTAAGAAGAGTTTGGAATTCATGAAATTTGACCCAGTGACTGGTTTTGTGCTGGAGGGTCACATAGAGTTGTGGAGGGGCCCTGTGTTTTTTTGTTGTAATGGTTGTAGGAGAGAGGCGTAGAAGTCGGGAACTGGATGATGAAAACATGTATAATTTCATAAATATTGTTTGGTACCAACCCCCGAGGGGGTGTGGCCATCCCCAGGGGGTGTGGTCAGCCTTGTTTTAAAGCTGTGCACAGAACAAGGTCTGCGTTAACCCTCAAAGACCCACATGCACCTCTGGGTTTATGACACGTCTTCACACATTATTATTGAAACTCAATCAAAACTTCGGCAAATTTTTGTGAAAACACAAAAACCTCAACTCTAACCCTTGGTCCCCATCTTGATATAGGCCATCACCGATCAGCCGTAAAGGTCGTTTTAGCTAAAGATTAGAGTTATTTTAGCAGAAATGTCCAGTTTTAATAAAAAAAAAAATTCAACCAAAAAGCAATTTCTCCTCCAAAAATGACTGAGGTTTTTAATTAAAATTAAAAATGCAATGTAAAAAAAAAAAAAAGTATAAATCTAATGTTCTATCGTAGTAGTCAAGTTTCACTCAATGTAACTTTTGATGAGTGTAGTACTGTCCTATTGCATACAGAAGGATTTGAAAGACAACGCTTTAACCCCGCCTCCCCCGACTATGAAGCACCAATAAACGATGAATAGGGATAGCACTGCTAAGCTAGGCTAAATAGAGTAGCGTAGATCAGAGAAAATAATTAAATAAATAAAAAGAAATAAATAATTTTAAAAAGTAAGTATAAAGTAAATATATAAGATAAATGAACAAAGTTGAACTGCACACACACACACACACACACACACATTATATATATATATATATATATATATATATATATATATATTATATATATATGATGAATAGTTTATTATTATTATTATTATTATTATTATTATTTTCAGAGCAGTTTAAATTTCATGTAAATGGAAAATGGTGTGTTGTTTCTGAATGTGTTTTTGGTTTAAAACTTTTAACATCCTGGAAAACTCTGAAGGTTTGGAGTCTTTGAGGGTTCAGAACCAGCATCAGAACCAGAGGAATATGAAGTGGAACTGGACTTTTTCTAAAACTCTGTAGCGATGAACCACCAGGAATAATAACCACACATGTGCCAAATGATTCTGGGAGTGATTTAGTCAATTAGATTTTTGTTTTTGTGTGTGATTTTTAATACTAACTTCTGTCTGGATGCAGTTGCTCTTTATTAGTACAAGTATCACAAACAGTTTCGCAGATGGTCACGTGACCATCCTCAGATGGTCACATGACCTTCCACGTGCCAACAGCAGCAGCTGGGCCCCAGTTTTTATCACCCCACACCTACGTCTGTGTGTGTGTGTGTTTTTTAAATCTATATTTAACTATTCTTATGTGCTTTGTCAACATTTATCCTGAAATAATCCTTTGTATTTTGCATTTTTTCTGGAATTTTCCCACATGTCATTGACTGATTATGTAGACATTTCATTAAAGCTCAGTTTAAATTCAAAGGTTCTTCTATTAAAAACTCAGAAAACTGAAGGAAAAGTGTCTTTGTCATCAACTGAACTCAAACCTGTCACAAACCCCCCCCCCCCCCCGAGTAGTGGGATAGCTTCAGTAGTGGGGCAGGGCCGGTTCTGGTCAATGTGGTGCCCTCGGCCAACACTAGGCCAACACGAGGCCAACACTAGGCCAACACTAGGCCAACACTAGGCCAACACCAGGCCAACACTAGGCCAACACTAGGCTAACACTAGGCCAACACTAGGCTAACACTAGACCAACACTAGACCAACACTGGGCTAACACTAGGCCAACACCAGGCCAACACCAGGCCAACACTAGGCCAACACTAGGCCAACACTAGGGTAACACTAGGCCAACACTAGGCTAACACTAGACCAACACTAGACCAACACTAGGCTAACACTAGGGCAACACTAGGCCAACACTAGGTGAACATTAGGCCAACACTAGGCCACCAGTAGGCCAACACTAGGCCAACACTAGGCCAACACTAGGCCAACACTAGGCCAACACTAGTCCAACACTAGGCCAACACCCCTCTTTCCTTTTAGTGTAATTCTAAATGATCATGTGTAAACATAGTGTCCTACATGTGATGGAGTACGTACTGAGTGTCCATGAATAATCAGTGTCAATGTTAACTTTAATGATTTATTTACTGTATTTTCACACTATAAGGTGAACTGGATTATAAGGAGCATTAAGTGAAGATAAACACTAACAATAACTATAAATGTTGTTGAGTTGGAACACGGAACAAAACACATTGATTCTGATAAATCAAACTTTAAAAGAGTCTAAATTATGAAATAAAAAAGACAAAATTATGCAAAAAAAGTATACATTCCCAGTCATTAAACACAGCCACAATCAATCTATATATAAGTCACACTGTAGTTTTTGTAGTAAATCAAAGTCTTTTCAGTTCATCTTTTAGTCCAGTAAATACACTATCTTAATATTATAATTCTGTGGGACTTGGTGCCACCAAGACATCTGGTGCCCTAGTCTGAGGGCAGTAATGGGTACTGTCCCTACCCCACTACTGACCAATGTTGTGGGTAACCTGTTTTCTCTGGAATTTCGCCTAGTGGGACTAATAAAGGAATATCTTACCTTATCTTAAATGGGGATTATTTATATCCTAGCCACACTAGCTCCTCCTAGCATCAGTAAATCTAATGTTCTATCATAGTAGCCTAGCCACACTAGCTCCTCCTAGCATCAGTAAATCTAATGTTCTATCATAGTAGCCTAGCCACACTAGCTCCTCCTAGCATCAGTAAATCTAATGTTCTATCGTAGTAGCCTAGCCACACTAGCTCCTCCTAGCATCAGTAAATCTAATGTTCTATCGTAGTAGCCTAGCCACACTAGCTCCTCCTAGCATCAGTAAATCTAATGTTCTATCGTAGTAGCCTAGCCACACTAGCTCCTCCTAGCATCAGTAAATCTAATGTTCTATCGTAGTAGCCTAGCCACACTAGCTCCTCCTAGCATCAGTAAATCTAATGTTCTATCGTAGTAGTCTAGTTTCACTCAATGTAACTTTTGTCTAGATTTCCCTGAAACTGGTCGACCAATCACAGTGAAGTGTAGAGTCAGAGGGCGGGCCTAACAAAGTGACGCTGTGATGATTGGTAGAGAAACAAGTGTAAACAACCATCGAAGAAGAACAACTACAGGTGTAGATTTCCTTTTATCACAGATGAGTGAAGAATGTGAGAAAACGTCAACAATCTTTAAATTATTTTTACAGAAGCGACAACAGTCGTTCAGCTCCATAATCTACAAACAAACAAACAAACAAACAAAAAACAAAACAAAACAAAACAAACACACAAAAAAACAGAATGCAGATCCCACCATTCCAGCTCCTCTTAATTTCACCCCCACCCACATCTTTTTGCTTTCGTGTCAGATTTACGTCGTCCTTTTTGCTGATCGTCCTTGTCGGCGTCTTGCTGTGATCAGACTATGGATGATGGGTAATGGAGGTGGGGGTGGGTGGGTGGGGGGGGGGGGCGCTTCTCTTTCAGGGCTTTGTCTGTACTCAGTCAGACCCTTGTTCCCCCCCGCCTGTTGGCTCTGTGCTCTTTCATTGGGTTGGTGTGGGGTCTAACAGGGACAAGTGTCCCACGGCTCCGTATATCATGTCTTGGCGTCCCTGTCATCGACCCCCCCCCCAATCAACCCTGTGCCCTGACCCCACTGCAGATTAGCCCTGCGCCTGGCCTTGAGAGGATGCTCTGAAAACATGCTAATGCTAACAGTCAGACTTTGACTGTCAGTCTGAGCTGGTTTTAACATGGGGGGGGGGGTCAGGCCTGGTGACATTAGGGGTTCCACAAGAATGAGGGTGATTTTTACGTCTGTCAAAATAAATGCATTAACTCAGAATTAACACACTTTAAAAGAGTCCAAATTCTGAGATAAAAAAAAGCTCAATTATACGATAAAAAGGTCAACATTATGAGATAAAATTATAAAATGATAAATTCACAGTCATTAAACACAACCAGAATTAATCCATATAGAAGTCACACTGTTGTTTTTGTCGTAAATTAAAGTCCTTTCAGTTCTTATAGTCCAGTAAATACACTATCTTAATATTGTAATTCTGAGGGACTTGGTGCCACCAAGACATCTGGTTGCCTAGGCGACCGCCTAGTCTGACTATGACTAACACTGACCCTGGATCTCAGGCATGATGAGCTTTAGTGAGTTAATAGACAAGGTGTGATTCACCCTTTTCTGCTGTTTAAGTTTATTTTATATGTGGCTTTCTTTATCTCAGTGTGTGTGTGTGTATATGTGTGTGTGTGTGTGTGTGTGTGAGTGTGTATGTGTGTGTGTGTGTGTGTGTGTGTGTGTGAGTGTGTATGTGTGAGTGTGTATGTGTGTGTGTGTGTGTGTGTATGTGTGTGTGTGTGTGTATGTGTGTGGGTGTGTATGTGTGTGTGTGTGTGTATGTGTGAGTGTGTATGTGTGTGTGTGTGTGTGTGTGTGTGTGTGTGTGAGTGTGTATGTGTGAGTGTGTATGTGTGTGTGTGTGTGTGTGTGTGTGTGTGAGTGTGTATGTGTGAGTGTGTATGTGTGTGTGTGTGTGTGTGTGTGTGTGTGAGTGTGTATGTGTGAGTGTGTATGTGTGTGTGTGTGTGTGTGTGTGTGTGTGAGTGTGTATGTGTGAGTGTGTATGTGTGTGTGTGTGTGTGTGTGTGTGTGTGTGTGAGTGTGTATGTGTGAGTGTGTATGTGTGTATGTGTGTGTGTATGTGTGTGTATGTGTGTGTATGTGTGTGTGTGTGTATGTGTGTGTGTGTGGGTCTTTCTTTATGTTCACATATTATATGTGGTTATAAATAACATCAATATGCTTACCTATGTAAATGTAATACAAGAGAAAATGTCTAAATGTTAAAGGTTCATCAGTGATGTCAATAAAAGACAGAGTGAGAGAAAACTTTATGATGAGATAAAAAGCTAAAATGATGATATAGTCATGAGTTTATTCTGAGAAGGTAAAGATTATAAAGTACATATATTTATATAAATATAAAGAGTATAAAGTACAAATATTTATGCAAAAATGTAGGGAGTAAATGTAAAGTTTCCAGAAAAATAAATATTCCAGTAAAGTACAGATACTTAAAAACTGTACTTAATTCAATTCAAATCAATTTATTTCGAATATGCAACAAATAAAAACAACTGAAATAATAATAATAATAATAATTAAAAAATATATATTTAAAAAAAAACAAATACATGAAAAAACAAAACAAAACATTGCTTCATTTGCACATTGGAAAATGTGTGTGAGGAAGTCAAACTTTTTAAGTTGACTTAAGTACAGTAAAGGAAGTACTTGTACTTAGTTACTTCCACCTGTGTTATCTGTCCATGTCTGTGATCAGGTAATGATGGGTTGATAAAAGCCACAGCCTGTAACTCGACACCTCTGGATGAAGGACACCTGACACCGTAAGCCCCGCCCCCTCCACCAACACTCCCCTGGAAATAATGATGTTGACATTGGTGGGGACATTATTTGAAGTCTTCCTCGCAAGAGACAGCAACAATAAATAAATAAGAACATGTCGAAAAAATAACGTCACATTTTAAGAATGTTTTTATTTCTTAATCCACATTTTGTCTGTTTTTTTTATTGTTCATATAACTGCATTATATATTTAATTATAGTTATCGTCACTAGACCCACATTTACGTCTAGTTTGGTTTATGTCACGTGATAAAAGTTCGTTAATGATAATATTTAGTCACTATAAGACACACTGTCAATGAATGGATTATTTTATAGATTCTTTATATATAAAGTGAAGTGGATTATAAGGAACATTAAGTCAAGTCAATATTATTAAATAAAAAGGTTAAATTCCCAGTCACTAAACACAACCAGAGTGAATGCATATATAAGGTTCACTGTTGTCGTTCCTTATAGTCTGAACATATAGGAACCTTTTCCCAAATGTCATGTGATTTTCAAATATTGGTATTGGACATTTGACAAACATCTAAATACTGCTATGGACACATCCATAGCGTCCATACGTAATTTTACGCCCATGGTGGTGAAGGTGGAGGTGTGTTCTCGGGGGGTGGGGTTGTTTCGTTTTGCGGCGTGTGTGGGTTGGAAGCGGCGCAGGGTTAGCGTTTCTGCGGCGGATCCTCTTACCTGCAGCCGTCAGCGACCTGAGGCCCATAATAGATGCATCAGGTTACCCAGGCCTCTCATCTAACCCAGCTGAGACCTGGACCCAGATGGAAGCCCAAGGACGGGTCCAGGGGGTCCGTCAGGAGATTAGAGTAGAGAGGGAGGGGGGGGGGGGCAGCTCTGCTTTCCCAGGTCTGGGCTGGATGCACAGGGTAGGGTGTCCAACACACACTGGTTTAACATTACACGTTTAAGAGTTACACTTAAGGACATAAGGGATAATGGTGACCAGGAATGAACCCTTAAACACCCCCAACCATTAACCTTTAACCCTTAAACACCCCCAACCATTAACCATTAACCCTTAAACACCCCCAACCATTAACCATTAACCCTTAAACACCCCCAACCATTAACCTTTAACCCTTAAACACCCCCAACCATTAACCATTAACCATTAACCCTTAAACACCCCCAACCATTAACCTTTAACCCTTAAACACCCCCAACCATTAACCTTTAACTCTTAAACACCCCCAACCATTAACCTTTAACCTTTAAACACCCCCAACCATTAACCTTTAACCCTTAAACACCCCCAACCATTAACCTTTAACCCTTAAACACCCCCAACCATTAACTATTAACCATTAACCCTTAAATACCCCCAACCATTAACCTTTAACCCTTAAACACCCCCAACCATTAACCATTAACCATTAACCCTTAAACACCCCCAACCATTAACCATTAACCCTTAAACACCCCCAACCATTAACCATTAACCCTTAAACACCCCCAACCATTAACCATTAACCCTTAAACACCCCCCAACCATTAACCTTTAACCCTTAAACACCCCCAACCATTAACCTTTAACCATTAAACACCCCCAACCATTAACCTTTAACCATTAAACACCCCCAACCATTAACCATTAACCATTAACCCTTAAACACCCCCCAACCATTAACCTTTAACCCTTAAACACCCCCAACCATTAACCATTAACCATTAACCATTAACCCTTAAACACCCCCCAACCATTAACCTTTAACCCTTAAACACCCCCAACCATTAACAATTAACCCTTAATTGTTTAAATGTTCAGTTTAATTTGCATATTTTATAACTTTTATCTGATTGGACGAAGCGGTTCTGGTCCGCGGGTCTTATGTTGGACCCCCTGGTGTCACAGGTTCTGGTCCGCACGCCTTATGTTGAGTTCCTAAAGTAAAAGTGGAAGAAAAACAGAAGGTTGAAAACATGTATTTTCATGTAACATGTAAGTTCAGCCCCCATGACGTACAAGAACTGCAGTACAAGTACACAATCTGCAGTACAAGTACACAAACTGCACTACAAGTACACAATCTGCAGTACAAGTACACAAACTGCAGTGCAAGTACACGAAGTGCAGTACAAGTACACAAACTGCAGTTCAAGTACACAATCTGCAGTACAAGTACACAATCTGCAGTACAAGTACAAAAACTGCAGTACAAGTACACAATCTGCAGTTCAAGTACACAAACTGCATTACAAGTACACAATCTGCAGTACAAGTACACAAACTGCTGTACAAGTGCACAATCTGCAGTACAAGTACACAAACTGCACTACAAGTACATAATCTGCAGTACAAGTACACAAACTGCACTAAAAGTACATAATCTGCAGTACAAGTACACAAACTACTGTACAAGTACACAAACTGCACTACAAGTACACAATCTGCAGTACAAGTACACAAACTGCAGTACAAGTACACAATCTGCAGTACAAGTACACAAACTGCACTACAAGTACACAATCTGCAGTACAAGTACACAAACTGCAGTACAAGTACACAAACTGCAGTGCAAGTACACGAAGTGCAGTACAAGTACACAAACTGCAGTTCAAGTACACAATCTGCAGTACAAGTACACAATCTGCAGTACAAGTACAAAAACTGCAGTACAAGTACACAATCTGCAGTTCAAGTACACAAACTGCATTACAAGTACACAATCTGCAGTACAAGTACACAAACTGCTGTACAAGTGCACAATCTGCAGTACAAGTACACAAACTGCACTACAAGTACATAATCTGCAGTACAAGTACACAAACTGCACTAAAAGTACATAATCTGCAGTACAAGTACACAAACTGCAGTACAAGTACAAAAACTGCAGTACAAGTACACAATCTGCATTTCAAGTACACAAACTGCATTACAAGTACACAATCTGCACTACAAGTACATAATCTGCAGTACAAGTACACAAACTGCTGTACAAGTGCACAATCTGCAGTACAAGTACACAAACTGCACTACAATTACATAATCTGCAGTACAAGTACACAAAGTGCAGTACAAGTACACAAAGTGCAGTACAAGTACACAATCTGCTGTACAAGTACACAAACTGCAATACAAGTACACAAAGTGCAGTACAAGTACACAAAGTGCAGTACAAGTACACAAAGTGCAGTACAAGAACAAAAACTACAGTACAAGTACACAATCTGCAATACAAGTACACAAACTACAATACAAGTACACAATCTGCAATACAAGTACACAAACTACAATACAAGTACACAATCTGCAGTACACGTACACAAACTAAAGTACAAGTACACAATCTGCAGTACAAGTACACAAACTACAATACAAGTACACAATCTGCAGTACAAGTACACAAACTACAATACAAGTACACAATCTGCAGTACAAGTACACAAACTACAATACAAGTACACAATCTGCAGTACACGTACACAAACTAAAGTACAAGTACACAATCTGCAGTACAA
>CM035790.1:37520719-37528219 GCA_020466265.1 Siphamia tubifer
GTCGACTCTGCCGCATGTTCATTCTTTAAAAGATGAACAGAGGACGACTGTGGAAGAGTTTGATGGTGGCAATGATGTCTTCACTCTTCTTTTGACCGGGTTTGACAACAGTTTGATCTATCAGATGGTTCCACTGGTGGATAAACCCTGGTTGGTAAATGTGGTACCCCCCCCGCCCCCTGGTTGGTTACTGTGGTACCCCCCGCCCCCTGGTTGGTGACTGTGGTACCCCCCCCGCCCCCTGGTTGGTGACTGTGGTACCCCCCCCCCGCCCCCTGGTTGGTGACTGTGGTACCCCCCCGCCCCCTGGTACCCCCCTGGTGGTGTTGGTAGAGGACACAGTCACAGACGCTGATCGTAAACTAGAACTGGGAAGAAGAAATGACAAGCACATCCACGGATAGTGTTCGGTTTCAATCAGTCCAGATTCTTCATCTAATCACATGTAAAGATTTTAGATAAGGCCCGTCCTTTGAAAATGGATCGGTTGTGGAAGGGTCTCAGGTGGTATTGTGAGATACCATCTGGGACAGTCAGGTTAGTAGAGGCCTTTTATGTCATGATTAAGACTTTATACCCAACATATGGACCCAAACATGTGTGTGTTTGGGTCAAATCCTCCAGCAGGTGATTCTGACCATCAGTCTGGTTCTACAGCTGGAGAGGGGTCCCCGGGTGCCGCCCATGGGTGCCCACTGCTCCTTACAGGTGCCCCAACGGCATGAAGGATGGGTTAAATGCAGAGGATACATTTCATTGTATAATGAATAATGACAAATAAAGTACTTTAACTTTACATTACTGTTCATCTCAGAATTAGGACTATCCATTTCCTCTTGTTAATTTTCTGATCCACATAGAAGCAAATCTTCTGTTTTTTTCGGGGTGTGTTTGCTTGATGTCAGTGCCACCGTTGACCTTTGGCCGTGACCTTGCCTGGCGGCGTCCCTTGGCGCTCACCCTTACTCCGTGTACTTAAGCCCCGCCCCTGAGCTCATTCAGTGCCTTAAACAGTAGTGGATTAAGGCGCGGGGCTCCTGAAAGGCCGGCGCACAGAACTGGACCTGGAGTTAAGCGGCTGTGAATGACATGTGGTCGCCCCAAAACAAAGGTGGTGTGTCAGTCAGGACGCCCCGAGGCCAATGCTGACGTCACTGCTCACAAAGGAAACCACGCTGAGGCCGTAAAATATGGGCTGGCGCTAACACTGGCTGCTGGGAAGCATTCTGGCGTTAGGCCAAGACCCCCCCCCACACACACACACAGCCACAGTAGCAGAAGGATGACTTTTAGCTCATCATTAACACTTTTTATCTCATGGTTAAGACTTTCGACCTCATGCCATAAACCTTTTTCCCATAATTGTGACTTTTTAGATCCTAATTTTGACTTGTTAATCTCATCATTTGACTCTTTATGTGGTCTTCCATGAATAGGAAGACCCTTTCCACCGCTAAACGAAACATTCCTTTGGTAAATAATGAGATAAAATGTCAAAGTGATGCTCCTGCGTCCAGGGCAAATTGTTATTGGCGTGGATATGAACCTTGGCTCGACAAGGGGCATGTTTTTCTGCTCAACCCTGATGCTAACGCTAACCCAGAGCAGATGAGCCGACTCTCCAGGTCCATCTTCTGGTCCATATGTGGTCAGATCTGGACCCTCAGTCTGCATGGGTGGCCTGGTTTGGCCAGAGGAGCCACGGCTGCAGACCGGCGTAGTGGTTGCCATGGTGATGGCCAGGACCGGGGGAGCTATCTGGCTTACTGGAAACCTGGTTTTATTGTTGACTTTCAGGAATGGGGAGGGGGGGTTTGGGTGGGGGGTCCTTGGCTGCTGTGTCCACACTCACCTCATAGGAGTGTGTGTGTGATGTGTGTATCAAAAATGAAGATGGTGGTGGGAAATCTACTAATAATACATACATTTGATATGTTTGTGAAAATATCCCTCTGCACTGTCAAAAAATGGTTTATGTTTTAGGTTATTCAAATATAAGGAGCATTAAGTGAAGTCAAAATTATGAGATAAAAATAAAAAAAATTGAGATAAAAATGTACAATTATGACATAAAAAGTGACAATTCCGAGTCATTAAGCACAACCAGAATTAATCCATATATAAGGCGCACTGTAGTTTTTGGAGGAAATTAAAGTCTTTTGGGTGCACTATATAGTCTGTAAAATATGGTTGTTGATCCAGTTCATGTCCCTGTTTTCATGTATTTAATAAAACAACTGCAGAATAAGACGATACAGACAAGAGAATAAAAACTTTTGGTATTGGGTTTGTTTTCATTATTAACATTGTAAAAATAAATGAATAAATAAATAAATAAATAAATAAATAAATAAATAAAAAATAAACACGTGTGTGTGTGTGTGTGTGTGTGTATTCCTATTTTTATGGGGACAGTGATATGTTTACAGTCACACCATGAGGACCTCTGACACAATGAGGACCAGAATTGAGGTCCCCATGAAGGTTAAATGTAAATAAAGAAATAAATATGTACAAAAGTCCCAATAAAGCATGGGGGAAACAGGTGCAAAGTGAAACCTGTATTTTTCAAAGGTTGACGATGTTTGCTTTAAAAAAAAGGTATTTATTTTTATGTAATTTTTCAAATTATTATTTTTTTCAATTATTAAAAAATATATTATTATTATTTTTCAAAATTATTATTATTGTTATTATTAGTGTTATTGTTGTTATTGTTATTATGATTATTATTATATTACATACCATTTCACCACCAGGGGGTGCTGATGAGTTTTGAAGAAAGCCTCAAAACACCTTGAAACACTCCTGGAAACATGTTGATGGGTGTGTATCATGGTCTCAAATTGATTTTAACCAAATTTGAACATGGTCCAAAATGTCCAATGTTTAAAAAAATAAAACATTTTGTTTAGCTCAACAAACACAAATGTTGTTTGTTTGCGAGGTGATTGTTTTGGTTTTAAAATGTGTTATTTTTTCAGGACACACACACACACACACACACACACACACACACATTTGTGGTCCTACCTGTTGACGTCTTCTCCAGGAATTGAACCCTGGAGGAAAGGTTGAGTCTGGAACATGTTCATCTAAAGGACTATTCTACTACTCAGATGGAGGAGGAGCTGCTCAGGAGGTCAAAGGTCACAGGATTCATCTGAAGAAACACCTGAACAGCTGACCCACAGTGAAGTCCTTCAGTGGGTTTAATGCTCAGATCTGGAACTCAGAGTTTGTGGTTCCAAACCCAGTCTGAACTCAAGTGGTTTTTGTGTTTTTTTTTTTATTCACGCCTTGAATTTCCTGGAAACATTTCAATGGGCATAAATAATGATCTAGGCCACTTTTTAACCAGGTCCAAAATGCCCCTTTTGGAGCCCGGGGGGCGCTGATGAGTTTTGAAAAAATGTCTCAAAACACCTTGAAAACTCTTTACCTTTTGTGGTGAGGGTTATCTTTGGGGGGGGGGGGCTAATGGGCCAACAACGCCACCTGGATCTTGGCCCAGGAAATGAATGTAATGTATTGGGTGGACACAGGCTCGTTCTGTGGACAGAGACGTGACTGGGTGGAATGTAAACCAAGAAAATAAAATACTAGGACTGTTAAAAGAAGGACGTACTAAAACACACGACCTACAGAGGCAATTAATATAAAGGTTTTTATTTAAATTGATTTAAAATGCAAACAGTTCTAAAAGCACATGAGTTCTAAAAAAAAAAAAAAAGGACTAATCAGAAAACTAAACTTAGAAAACAAGGAGAGCAGGGGGGCCACAGATAGGGGGGCAGACTACAATGCGAGGTGCCCTGGAGTGCCACCAAACCCACCTCAGTGCAGCACAGCAGACAACACACAACGGAAAAGGTGCGCCTAAAACATGTGTCCCATGGTAAAAAAAAAAAAAAAAAAATCACACGGAGGGGAGACCACACAAATGTGCTTCACCCCCTCAAATGCAGTAACCAGCTCCTGAGAAAGGAAAACTAACGAAACAAACAAAATAAACAAAACCAAACTAGACAAATACAACATACGAACGACAGAAACATGAAAGAAACAGAAAAGAACAAAAGAAAAGGGCAAAACAGCAACAGATGCACCTAAGAAATAAAAAGGGGACAGAAATTAACTTAAAATCACCTCTAAACAGTATGTCTGGGGTCATGATCCACTTACCACCTCACAGCAGCAGGAATGAGAAGAGGAGCAGGTGTTTTTATACTCCTGTGTTGATTTAAGGGGAGTGGCCAAGGGGAGAGGTGACGTCCAAGCTGTGTTCAATAGAACATCAGTAGGGTTCCTCACCACACTTTGTAACCACTTATTACAAGTAACGCATGGCTAATAAAGTGCTAATTCTTTAGTCAAGCTCCGAAAAAGGTAAAGAGGAAAAGTTTCTCCAAAGTCTGAAGCATCTGAAACCATGGAAACATGTGTGGAAAAATAAAACAGTTTGTGCTTAAACAAGGGAAAAGCAGCCAGTAACCATGGTAACCAATAATGTTAGCCACCCTGTTCGCTATTACATATCAACCTAGCGGACTTAGCTAGCAGTAGCAGCTATGTTAGCATTCAGTAAGATAGCATGTGTTAAAGATAGGTGGAACAACAGGAACAGTTCAGACAATTTCACTATCTGCTCACAAATGACAATTAAAACTGAAGTCATTATAAATGCCACACACTCCCTACCTGACCAGTACCACAGTTAAAAATGTGGAGTTTAATTTGATCCAGACATTTCATTAACCAAACATGCAGAACAGGGTTAGGGTGAGGCAAAATTAGGAATAATCTGTCTGAAAATGATGCAGAAAAATTAATTCATGCATTTATTACATCTACATTAGATTATTGTAGCTCCTGACCCCTGACCCCTAACCCTATCATCCCTGTGCTCCAAACCCTGACCCCTGACCCCTAACCCTATCATCCCTGTGCTCCAAACCCTGACCCCTGACCCCTAACCCTATCATCCCTGTGCTCCAAACACTGACCCCTGACCCCAAACCCTATCATCCCTGTGCTCCAAACCCTGACCCCTGACCCCAAACCCTATCATCCCTGTGCTCCAAACCCTGACCCCTGACCCCTAACACTATCATCCCTGTGCTCCAAACCCTGACCCCTGACCCCTAACCATATCATCCCTGTGCTCCAAACCCTGACCCCTGACCCCTAACACTATCATCCCTGTGCTCCAAACCCTGACCCCTGACCCCTAACCATATCATCCCTGTGCTCCAAACCCTGACCCCTGACCCCTAACACTATCATCCCTGTGCTCCAAACCCTGACCCCTGACCCCTAACCCTATCATCCCTGTGCTCCAAACCCTGACCCCTGACCCCTAACCCTATCATCCCTGTGCTCCAAACCCTGACCCCTGACCCCTAACCCTATCATCCCTGGTACCACTGTTGCCTTCAACAGTGGTACCAGTAGTGATGGGGGCACTAGGGGCAGTGACCCCCAAACTGGGACAATGTCTCCAGCAGATACCAGGAACAACATCAGAGATCTGTGTCCAAAAGAGAACATTGTTAGGAACAGCTAAGATCCTGCACAGAACCCTCAGGCTCCCAGACCTCTGGTAGAGGACCCGAGTCTGAAGGAGACACCGCCCACGTGGGAGGGGCCTCTGGTAGAGGACCTGAGTCTGAAGGAGACACCACCCAGGTGGGAGGGGCCTCTGGTAGAGGACCTGAGTCTGAAGGAGACACCGCCCAGATGGGAGGGGCCTCTGGTAGAGGACCCGGGTCTGAAGGAGACACCACCCAGGTGGGAGGGGCCTCTGGTAGAGGACCTGAGTCTGAAGGAGACACCGCCCAGATGGGAGGGGCCTCTGGTAGAGGACCCGAGCCTGAAGGAGACACCGCCCAGGTGGGAGGGGCCTCTGGTAGAGGACCTGAGTCTGAAGGAGACACCACCCAGGTGGGAGGGGCCTCTGGTAGAGGACCCGAGCCTGAAGGAGACACCGCCCACGTGGGGAGAGAGGAACATTTTATATATATATATATATATATATATATATATATATATATATATATATATATATATATATACAGTATATATATATATATATATATATATATATATATATATATATATATATATATTTCCGCGTTGACAATATATGTATGTGTTTGCAATCACAGGTTCTGAATTTTTTAAACATATTTTTTTTTATTTTCCTTCATGTTGTTTTGTTTTGTTTATTAAATATGAATAAATGTCAGATTAATTCTATCCATAAATCAAGTGGTTTCAACAACACAGACAACTGTGGCTCCGCCTCCTCACTGTCAATGACTAACTTTATGAAGCCTTTAACATATTTCACAGATAAAACACAGAACACACACTCTATACATTCACCTGGACCTGGATCTAGACCTCGTTCTTGGACTTAAACCTGTTCCACCATCCTCATCTGGTCCTAAACCCGGTCCACCGTCCTCTCCTGGTCTTGGACCTCTGCACAGGTGAGACCTTTTCATTGATTCAAATGTGTTTTAGAACTGAGGGAAAAAACGATCAAATAAACCTGATGATCCTGGAACTGAAACTTTACAAGTTTTAAAAGTCCTACATACGTCTGTGTTCATTTAACCTTTAAGAACTTATTTATTAACTTTTTGATTAAAAGGTGATAAATAACTTACTATATATATATATATATATATATATATATATATATATATATATATATATATGTGTGTGTATATATATAACATGCCTTTAAAGGAGTGGTAGATTGAATTTCAAAGGAAGCTTTCAGTCATACTTAAAACGTCAAGTGTTTTATTAACTGTTAACGATAAAGTGTCCAGTGACCGCAAGTTAATATATAAATGAAAACTAAGAAAAACAAGTGGTGTGGTTCTTAAAGGGCTGAACATGTCCCACTGTGTTTGTGATCCCCAAGTTTACTGTAAGAGGACTTTTTTAAACATTCACTTTTATTTAACCCAGGTGTGTGTCATTCTGATCAAAGGGAGAACTGCCCAAAGAGTCAATTATGACACACAAACTTTTAATTTTCACTTTTTATCTTATCATTTTGAGGGGGGGGCAGTCAGTATCGCATTACTTCGTAGCATAGACTCTCTTTTTATTTCCTTTATTTTATTGCATTTTAGTTCATACATTTGTAATTTTTTTTCATGCTATTATTTTGAAACATTTATTAGTTTTTGTTCATTTTGTTCATTTTTTTCTAAATTTAGTTTTTCATTGTATTAATTTTCTTCTATTTAGGGGCTCGGGCACTGTGCAACAGTGCAGAGCACCTATTGTTTTTGCGTCCGTTTTTTATTTTTATTCTTCTCGTTTCCACCGAAACTTTGGACCGCTAAGGCTTCTAGGGCTTTTGAAAAAGTGAAAAAAAATTTGACGCACGAATTTGCGGCCTATACGGGAATGGTGTGCTATGACTTTTATAAGCGTTCCGATATACGATTTTCGCAAAAACTGCGAAAAACCAACAAA
>CM035790.1:37533219-37593219 GCA_020466265.1 Siphamia tubifer
TAAAGGGGTAGGAACATATTCATTATAGACGGGACATGACAAAGTTAAAATCCTACAAAAACAACTTTTATAAACCATAACTTCACACACAGGTCACATTTCCTACCATGAAAGACGACGTAAATATACATAACACAGTTGTTCAGTGCAGAAATCAGCACAGATACAACTATACTAGTACTGTACTCATTCTTACCTGAATGATTATCCAATCAAACAGATAATTTTAGATCAATAATGACCAAGCCTACATGGTGGTTGTTCACAATGTCCAGTTGTGTCCCTCATCAAGAAGGCCCAGCAGAGGATGTTCTTCCTGCGGCAGCTGAGAAAGCTCAAGCTTCCCTCCAACATGTTGGTGCAGTTTTCCACGGCCATCATCCAGTCCATTCTTACCACCTCCATCACCGTGTGGTACCGTGGAACCACCACCAGGGACGGGCTGAGGCTGCAGCCAGTTGTGAGCGCCGCTGAGAAGGTGATTGGCTGTGGACTACCATCCATCAAAGACCTTTACACCTCGAGGACCAGGAGGAGTGTGGGACGGATCATGGCCGATCCCTCTCACCCTGGACACGCCCTCTTTTCCCCCCTCCCCTCAGGCAGGAGACTACGGTCCATTTGGACCAAAACCTCCCGTTTCATGAACAGTTTCTTCCCCTCGGCCACCAGGCTGCTCAACACCAAAGGACTTAATCAGACTCCCCAGCACTAAGTACAGCAGACTCCCCAGCACTAAGTACAGCAGACTCCCCAGCACTAAGTACAGCAGACTCCCCAGCACTAAGTACAGCAGACTCCCCAGCACTAAGTACAGCAGACAACACTGGACACATGACCAACATAAAACCTCTGTCTCATTTGCACTGACTTACACATTACATATTTTTACTATATTTATTTTTATCTTATTCTATTTTGGTGCATGCTTATTATATATTTCTTATACTATATATATATATATATATATATATATATATATATATATATAATTCTTTTTTCCCCTCTCTTTTCTTTTATTGATATACTATATGTTGAATGTTGCAGCGTTACACCGAGACTGATTCGTAGTTGTATACTACATGTGTATTATACGAACAATGACAATAAAACTCTTTCTGATTCTGATTCAGTTGTGACAAAATGAGATCAATGATGGTGAAGGTGGTTTTTATAGTTGTCCACAGACCAGGGAACACTACTATTGGATTTAATTGATCATTAATTGTAATGGCACAGGCCTACCTTCACATCTTACTGTCACTCATCTGCAGTGGAACCACCATCAAATGTCCATTTGTCAAAACAATCAGAAAAGGCTGGAAGTAGAAGGATTTGATTGGTTTAGACCAGGGGTGTCCAAATCCAGTCCTCGAGGGCCGGTGTCCTGCATGTTTTAGATATTTCCTTCTTCCATGTGATTCAATTTAACCCTTTAACTCCTGAGAACTAACAAAGTAACTGGTAACATGAGCAAAGTAAAGGCACAAATGGCAGAAAATCAAAGAAAAATACAATTAAAAAAACCCCAAAATGTAGAAAAATAAACAAAACGAGCAACAAAAACTAATAAATATTTACAAAATGACAAATATGTGGAACATTTTGGAAAAAAAAAATTACTAAAGAAGAAAACTACTATTGAAATTTGGTCCCAACAATTTTAATTTTGCCTTTAAAAAATGTTTAAATAAAATAAAAATCTCTTGCTTTTTGGCACCTTGTCCATGCACAAAACTAAAAGGAAAATGGTTGAATTTTTCAGAATATTTAAACTAAAATCATCCATTCAGGATCAGCACTGACACTTAAAGAGTTAATAATCAGCTCCTCATCAGACTGATAATGATGCAATGGCCTCCAGGTGGAATGGAAGAGGGGAACATCTAAAACATGTAGGACACCGGCCCTAGAGGACTGGATTTGGACACCCCTGGTTTAGACAAATCACATGGTGACATGACAGTTCTCCACTAGGCTAGAAGAACTCTGAGGCTGCAGACATTTTTCATTATACATTTTTGTCTTTTTTTGAAGGAAGCAACCAGAGGGTGCTGAGCAAATTTTTAGCACCCCTAAAAATAGCCTAAAGTGGCCTCTGGTTCTGCCTATGTAGGATGTGTATTCAACCAAAAAAAACACCAAAAAACAACTGCCAACTAAATATGAAAGTAACACGTTTGTTTGGTCTTCTGAAAAACTTGTGATTGATGATGACATCGACCACATCTTTGAATACCAAAGACTCTCTTGGATGTTTCCACACTTCACTTCCTCTGTGCAACGAACAGGAAGTTCACGTCAACACAAACACCTTAACGCCACTCACGTCTAACCTCCTGGGTCCTTCACCACTGGACTCATTTAGGGTTCACTCAAAGTCCAGCAGGGAACCAGTCGGAAGCTTTGGGAGAAAAAGCAGTCCAACCAATACATGGGCAAATACGTTTTGGGAGAGGATGTTCATAATTTGAGGTAATGTAACATTTATTTATTTATTTATTTGTTAAACATTTATTCAAGCAGGAGGTTCCTACAGATAAAGTAAGATATGATAAAAAAACTGTAGATGTAAGAGATAAAGGAGTTAAAATGTAGTTGAAGAAGAACAGTTCCACACGAGTGTTTGACAGTTGACACGAAAACAGACAGAGTAAGGACACACGGAAGAAGACAAAAATGTGTCTTTGTCTCATTTCTGGTCCAAATATGTCACGACAGAATCATCTGTAGAGGAAGGTTTCAGCAAGGGTCAATGTTAAGTTTAATGATTTATTTAGATGTATTTTCACACTATAAGGTGAAGTGGATTATAAGGAGCATTAAGTGAAGATAAACACTAACAATAACTATAAACATTGTTGAGTTGGAACACGGAACAAAAACACACTATGATTCTGATAAATCAAACTTAAAAAAAAGTCTAAATTATAATAGAAAGTCAAAATGATGAGATACAAAGGCCAAATTATCCAATAAAAAAACAAAATTACAAGATAAAAAAAGGCCAAATTATTCAAAATTAGTCAAATTAGTCAAAATTCCAAGTCAATAAGCACAACCAGAATTAATTCATATATAAGGCGCCAGTGACCCCGTGACCTTAGTAAAGATAATACTGTGGCAACTTAATCCAAATATTTGAAAGAATCATTGCAGAAATTATTAAAGCACCAAAACTGGGACAGATGAACTTTAGGACATACCACATCATTTCAGAAGGGGTGACAAAAAAATCCAGCTTTATCTCAAAATATGCTTTTTTGGGTAAAATCAGTTTTTTTTTATTTAATTTTATTTCTTGTAAATATATTGACCAGTGGAGAAAAATGTTAACACTTGGAAATGATCCCTATGGATCCTGTGAACTTTGTTAGGTATTTTTGGGGTGAAAAATGTCTTTTTTTTTGTTAGTAAAACTTTAAAAACAATACAGATATTTAAACAATTTTACATCATCAATAGCTTTTAATTCAGCAAAACATTCAGTTCAGCAGAAAATCATCAACGTCATTTTACCCCAAAATTTCCACATGATGAAACTATCTGTGCCACGTCATAATGACTAAAGATGCACTGATGGTTTTAGAACAAGAATAGTGCAAAAAAAAATCTTCAAAGATCTGTATCGGTTTGTGAGATCTTTTTTATTTTTTTTTTATTTTTTTTAAAGTTTTACGAACAAAAAAAGGCTTTTTTCACCCCAAAATGTCTGTTACCATGGTAATTTGTTAAAGTTATTTTAAATAACATGCCTAAAAAAGTTCAGAGGATCTATTGGGATCATTTCTAAATGTTAAATATTTTTCTCCAGTGGTCGATATATTTACTTCAAATAAAATTCAAAATAATTTGATTTTACCCAAAAAGAATATTTTTAAATAAAACCATGTGACTGGAGGGTCACATTTTTTGTCTCCCCTTCTGAAACAATACCATATGTGACCCACCACCAGTAAACCAGGCATAAGTGTGTGTAAATCCAAACAGAGTTATGTGTGTATCTTGGTAGAGTGGAAACTAAGGTTTAAGATGGTGAAAAAATGATGTTTCTATCACAAGTAGAACCAAAGTTATGGTCATTTTAATATCCACATTTGGACATATTTTACAATTTGCATATTTTTAGATATTGTCCGTTAAAGTTTTGGACTGTTTTGGGGTAGGAAGTCCTTAGCAACGCATAATAATTTGTATCCGATTGACACAAATTGTTGACAGATGTTAAAGGACACTCTGATGGACATGTCACAGAAGTTTTATATATTATAATAATAGGACAGAAGTGTGACGTATTATAATCATTTGGCTTACACCATTGGACAGAACATTCAATATAAGCTTTTACCTCGTACCAAACACTTGGGTGTTTACCCACGGAACGGAGATCGTTTTGTTCGGTGAAAAGAGGTGGAAGTCGTCTTTGTCTTTGCTCAGCAATACCTGAACTTTTGTCACCGCTTAAATAATTGACTCAATAAACACCTTTATTGATTGGATTTCAATGTAATGACCACAGGAAGTGAACATAGAGGTGTTAAGGTACCGTTTTTTGATAAGGTGTAAACACTAATAACAAATCACCTTCCAGCCTAAATTTGGCTGTAGCTCTGAACGGCTCAGCGCCACTTATGTCTGGTTTGGTGGTGGTGGGTCACATATGTCCTACAGTTCATCGCTACTAATTGTGGTGTTTTAATAATTTCTGTGACAATCAACAGAAGAAGCTCCACAGCTATGAAGCAGGTTCAGATGACAGGACCAGACCACACAAAAAAGTGACAAAACCTTTAAAATAACACAAACACAAAAAATGAAAGAAATTTGAATATATCTGAAATTAACATCTTTATTCAAAACATTCAAGTTTCAACTTTCACAACTGTTCCATTCAACTGTGTTAACAGTCATACACATTATAATCATGATGATTCATCTGACTTCATGCTTTAATTTTGACAGAAGTAATGAAAAAAAATCTAATTTGTCTTTTAGTTTATTACACTTTATTCAGTCATAGTAATAAATATAATATTTTAGACAAACAGGAATAGATTGTGTGAAGTCTGTAGACTCTGCAGTTTAATAGTCGACGATCACGACTAATCAGATCATTATCAAGTTTTTCTTACATTTCTAATGAAGTTGAAAGTGATATTAATCCAGTGGATAGTATAATGTTCTTAACAGTGTTTCTATAGCCTATAATATAAAGTGTGTTGAGGGCAGGTTACTCCCAGTAAATCATTAATCAGTGTTTTGTACCTGGAACTACAGCTGCAGCGTCAACGGAACAAACATACGACTGTAGAAACGGCTGCTTTCCCTCCACACAAGACGCTTCTGTCTTCTTCTGGAGACACATTCTTCATTAGTGTGGACACCTGTCACTCAAACATGCCTGACCAATGGGGAAGCACCCGCCCTACTGTGGGATGTTTGTGTCAAAATGATTCAATCATGAAAATACAAATCAAAACTTTTTTCACTTCAATTGGAAAATACTGTTTGAATGTCAACGTCACTTTTTTTTGCTTTGATTGAAAATATTTTTTTGTTTTTAATTTAAATTATATCTTTTGTGATTGAGTAATAAAGAAACAAACTACCCATAATCTGGCTCAAGTCCCAAAATATGACTTAAATTAAGAAAACGTTTTCTATAAAAGAAACAACAGGTTTATATGGAATTAGTTTGGGCCTAAAATATTAGTTTTTCATTTGAACAAGATTTTTCTTAGCCACGCTAGCTCCTCCTAGCATCAGTAAATCTAATGTTCTATTGTAGTAGCCTAGCCACGCTAGCTCCTCCTAGCATCAGTAAGTCTAATGTTCTATCGTAGTAGCCTAGCCACGCTAGCTGCTCCTAGCATCAGTAAATATAATGTTCTATCGTAGTAGCCTAGCCACACTAGCTCCTCCTAGCATCAGTAAATCTAATGTTCTATCGTAGTAGCCTAGCCACGCTAGCTCCTCCTAGCATCAGTAAATATAATGTTCTATCGTAGTAGTCTAATTTCACTCAATGCAACTTTTGACGACCCTGAAATTGGTTGACTAATCACAATGTTGTATAGAGTCAGAGGGCGGGCCTAACAAAGTGACGCTGTGACGGTTGGTAGAGAAACAAGTGTAAACAACCATAGAAGAAGAACAACAACAGGTGTAGATTTCCTTTTATCACAGATGAGTGAAGAATGTGAGAAAATGTCAACAATCTTTAAATTATTTTTACAGAAGCGACAACAGTCTAAAAACAACAACAAAAACTACAAAAAACTAGCCTTGTTCTTTTGGTGTGGTTTGTAGTTTTTTGTGTATTTGTAGTTTTTGGTGTTTTTTTTAGTCTTTGGTGTTGTTTGTAGTATTTTGTGTTTTTTGTAGTTTTTGGTGTTTTTTGTCTTCTGTGTTTTTTGTTGTTTTTGGTGGGGTTTTTTGTTTTTTATGTTTTTCGTATTTTTTTGTAGTTTTTGGTGGTTTTTGTCTTTGGTGGTTTTTGTAGTTTTTGGTGGTTTTTTTAGTCTTTGGTGTTTTTTGCGTTTTTTTGTGTTTTTTGTAGTTTTTGGTGTTTTTTGTCTTCTGTGTTTTTGTAGTTTTTTTTGTCTTTGGTGTTTTTTGCAGTATTTTGCAGTTTCTTGTGTTTTTTGTAGTTTTTGGTGTTTTTTTGTTTTCTGTGTTTTTTGTAGTTTTTGGTTTTTTTTTTGTTTTCTGTGTTTTTTGTAGTTTTTGGTGTTTTTTTGTAGTTTTGGGTGTTTTTTTAGTCTTTGGTGCTTTTTGCAGTTTTTTGTGTTTTTCGTAGTTTTTTTGTAGTTTTTGGTGTTTTTTGTCTTTGTTTTTTTTGTAGTTTTCGGTGTTTTTTTAGTCTTTGGTGTTTTTTGCAGTTTTTTTGTGTTTTTTGTAGTTTTTTTTGTTTTTTGTAGTTTTTGGTGTGTTTTTTTAGTCTTTGGTGCTTTTTGCAGTTTTTTGTGTTTTTTGCAGTTTTTTGTGTTTTTTGTAGTTTTTGGTGTTTTTTTAGTCTTTGGTGTTTTTTGCAGTTTTTTGTAGTTTTTGGTGTTTGGACAGATGGACAGATGCGGGCGATGTTTTTGAAGTGAAGAAAGGATGTTTCGGTTACCTGTTGGATGTGTTGTGTGAAACTGAAGGTGGTGTCGAATATGATGCCAAGGTTATGAGTGTGGAGAGAGGGAGTGTGTTGTCAATGGAGACACATGGGGGGTAGATTTGGTGAGGGATCGGGGCTAATGATCAGGAGGTCGAATTTGTCACTGTTGAGTTTGAGTTTGTTTCCATCCAGGTTTTTATTTCAGAGGCAGTTGGAGAGGGCGGAGGAAGTGATGGTTCAGTGAAGGTAGCAGTGAAATAGTAGACATGGGGGCAGGTTATTATACCAAGGGGGAGGATGGAGGTGATGAAAAGTAGGCGAAATAAGGAAAAAAGATCCTTACATTCATTTGAAAAAATATTTAAATCAGGAAAAAAAATCTCCCTGAAAAAAAGATCTTTGTCAGATTTCTTCAATCGATCAATCAGATTAGATCAAGATCTATTGTCTATAAATCAGTTCTTCTATCTGACTGAAAAGTTCCTCTGGAGGTGATTCTGTCTGAGTTTAATGTCATCACATGTTTGTTCTAGAAATGAAACAAGTACATTTGGTCAGATTCAGTTTTTTTTTTTGTATTTTCACCCCCCATTTGAAAATTGGAAGAAATAAAAGTCAACGTCATGGTTTTGGAATGTGGTTTCCTTCTTTTGATTCCAGGGCTGAACCATGTCGTCTTCAACCATCAAGAGGCCGCACCTGCGAAAATTCATCTTAATCAACTTTTTTCTGTCGGTTTTTATTCTTTATTTCTGGGCGTACTACAAATTTAACATCAACATTCCCGCTTTCCGTCATTGTAAAGGCGGCGGAGATGACTTGGATGACCTGATGAAGTCCCAGATAGACCCACACCGGAGCCAGACGGAAGCCGATACCATTCTATTGATCTGGACGTGGCCGTTCGGTCAAAAACACGGTCTCAGCTGCCACATGTTCAACATCACCAGGTGTCTTCTGACCGACAACAGGACTCTGTACCACGAAGCCCACGGGGTTTTGTTCCACCACAGAGACATTAACCCTACGCTGGAGGGGTTTCCCACTGAACCACCTCCCTGCTTCCAGAAGTGGGTTTGGTGGAACATGGAGTCGCCGGCGCACTCATCTCCGATCCCTGCACTGAACCACTTGTTCAACCTGACGTGTAACTACCGCTTGGACGCCAACATCCCAGTGCCTTATGGGTATTTGGTGCCGGTGACTTCCCAGGATGAGGTTTTCAAAGTACCAGTGAAGGACAAGCTGGTTTGCTGGATTGTGAGCAACTGGCAGGAACACTTAGAAAGAGTCCAGTATTACGAAAAACTGAAAATGTACATCAAGATTGACATTTACGGAAAACCATTTGGCCATTTTTTGACGGACGAGGACTATAAGACCATCATCGCCAGCTGTAAATTCTACCTCTCTTTTGAAAACTCCATGCACAAAGACTACATCACAGAGAAGTTGTACAACGCCATGAGGCTCGGCAGCGTCCCCGTAGTCCTCGGTCCTCCCAGGAAAAACTATGAGGATCACATACCCGAAGATGCTTTCATTCACATCAGAGACTTCGCCTCTCCAAAGGAACTGGCAGAGAGGTTACTTTACCTCGACCGAAATCCTGACGAGTACATGAAGTACTTCAACTGGAGAAGGAGTTTTAAGGTCGTCAACTCGTGGTTTGGTTTAGAACATGCCTGTAGAACCTGTAGCTACTTACAGAGGAACCCAGGTTACCATGTCTTCCATGATCTGAACAAATGGTACTGGGGTTAAGGAGTAGGAAACAAAAAGGATCACTCAGACCCTCCAGGATTTCACGATGTTGTGATGTGAAACTTGAACACAAATCCAGTCAATCCCTGTGAACTCAGCGCAATGTTGCAATTTTAACCAATAACTGTCACTTTCCTGCAGAATCTGACTAACCATTTGTGACGTGTTGAGCTGCTTGTTCCAACTTTTCCTGTTTATGTTACAGCACAAAGCAACATGTGCGCGGCCATCAGTTCGCATTTGACGATTAAAATGATGCAAAGTCAAAATCATGAAATAAAAAGTCAAAATTATGAGATAAAAATAAAAAATTCTGAGTATGTGCGAGTGAATGAATAATGGATCAATAATTTAAAGTGCTTTGAATGGCCAAAAGACTCAACTAAATTCTACCTCTCTTTTGAAAACTCCGTGCACAAAGACTACTTCACGAAGAAGTTGTACAACACCATGAGGCTCGGCAGCGTCCCCGTAGTCCTCGGTCCTCCCAGGAAAAACTATGAGGATCACATACCCGAAGACGCTTTCATTCACATCAGAGACTTCGCCTCTCCAAAGGAACTGGCAGAGAGGTTACTTTACCTCGACCGAAATCCTGACGAGTACATGAAGTACTTCAACTGGAGAAGGAGTTTTAAGGTCGTCAACTCGTGGTTTGGTTTAGAACATGCCTGTGGAACCTGTAGCTACTTACAGAGGAACTCAGGTTACACTGAGGTGTTCCATAATCTGAACAAATGGTACTGGGGTTAATGAGCAGGAAACTGCAAAAGGTGCAGAGATTAAGGCCTAGGGTCGGTTCTGGTTAATATGGTGCCCTAGGCCAACACTAGGCCAACACTAGGCCAACACAAGGCCAACACTAGGCCAACACTAGACCAACACTAGACCAACACTAGGCCAACACTAGACCAACACTAGACCAACACTAGACCAACACTAGACCAACACTAGACCAACACTAGGCCAACACTAGACCAACACTAGACCAACACTAGACCAACACTAGGCCAACACTAGACCAACACTAGACCAACACCCCTCTTTCCTTTTAGTGTAATTGTAAATGATCATGTGTAAACATAGTGTCCTACATCTGATGGAGTACGTACTGAGTGTCCATGAATAATCAGTGTCAATGTTAACTTTAATGATTTATTTACTGTATTTTCACACTATAAGGTGAACTGGATTATAAGGAGCATTAAGTGAAGATAAACACTAACAATAACTATAAATGTTGTTGAGTTGGAACAGAATAAAACACACTCTGATTCTGAAAAACAAACTTTAAAAGAGTCTAAATTCTGAGATAAAAAGTGAAAATGATGCGACGAAAAGCCAACATTATCAGATAAAAATAATAATAATAATGAGGGATTGGATTTATATCACAATATTTTGGCCACTCAAAGCGCTTCACATTCGTGACCCATTATTCATTGGTGGTAAACTAGACATGTATCTACAGCTGGCCTGGGACAGACAGACTGACAGAAGTGTGGCAGCCATTTTCTGCCTACCACCCCTCTGATGTTCTTTTTGTGATAAAAAGACCAAATTATGCGATAAAAAGTATAAATTATCAGTCATTAAACACAACCAGTATTATTCCATATATTAGTTTCACTGTCAGTAAATTAAAGTCTTTTCACTTCACCTTATAGTCCAGAAAATACACTGACCCTGGTCTGACTAGGACTAACGCTGACCCTGGTCTGACTAGGACTAACGCTGACCCTGGTCTGACTAGGACTAACTCTGACCCTGGTCTGACTAGGACTAACTCTGACCCTGGTCTGACTAGGACTAACACTGACCCTGGTCTGACTAGGACTAACACTGACCCTGGTCTGACTAGGACTAACTCTGACCCTGGTCTGACTAGGACTAACACTGACCCTGGTCTGACTAGGACTAACACTGACCCTGGTCTGACTAGGACTAACACTGACCCTGCCTAGTACCCTCTGAATGCACCAGAACAAACCCAGAGCCAGACGTTTGTGACCTGCGTCTTATCTACCTGAACAAACACAGAAGCAGAAACGCAGCTTCACTTCATTTATATTATTAAACATCTATTGACGACGAGCAGCGCCGTGTTTGGCCTGTTTCAGCATCACTTTAGGAAGCGGGGTCCAGTAGAAACACTGGACTTTCAGACGGTTTTAGTTGGGATCGTATCAGACCTTTTTCTACCTCAAGGTGAGTTAGTCCTTGTGAAGCTAACGCTGTCCTGGTGCTTTTCACTGATACTCTGCTCTAAGAGGAAATGAACTTCTGTCCTTTTTTATCATATGACTTTGGCTTTTTATTGCATTATTTTTATGTTTTATTGGATGTTTTTGCCTTTTATGTCATGATGTCATGAAGGAGGTCAAAGGTCACATGTGTCCAAATGAACTTGTGTCACAGTGTTTATGTCAAACACAGACATATCACGCTATAACTTAATCAATACTGGATATATTCTCATACTTTGACACGCACTCACGCATATATACATGTATATATATATTTATAATGACATTATCAATATTGCAAAAGGTCAAAGGTCAAGTCGCAAGTCTGCTCTAAGATGAACGTGGCTTGTTAACATTATGAAAATAAACGTCATAAATTTGAGCAAAGTCTGGTCTGGGATGAACCTGGTCTGAAGTTCTCTGACAAAGTCTAGTTTCAACAAAGTTTACAGTTAGGACACTATGTTTACAGATGCTCATTTTTAATTCCATAAAATGGAAAGAGGGGTGTTCGCCTAGTGTTCGCCTAGTGTTCGCCTAGTGTTCGCCTGGTGTTCGCCTCATGTTCGCCTAGTGTTTGCCAAGTGTTCGCCTAGTGTCCGCCAAGTGTTCGCCTAGTGTTCGCCTAGTGTTCGCCAAGTGTTCGCCTAGTGTTCGTCAAGTGTTCGCCTAGTGTTCGCCTAGTGTTCGCCTAGTGTTCGCCAAGTGTTCGCCTAGTGTCCGCCAAGTGTTCGCCTAGTGTTCGCCTAGTGTTCGCCAAGTGTTCGCCTAGTGTTCGCCAAGTGTTCGCCTAGTGTTCGCCTAGTGTTCGCCTAGTGTCCGCCAAGTGTTCGCCTAGTGTTCGCCTAGTGTTTGCCTAGTGTTCACCTAGTGTTCGCCAAGGGCACCACATTGACCAGGACCGGCCCTGACATTATTAGCAAATAATCTCACATTTTCTACAGGCTCTTATTTAATTTGGATCTTATGGTCTCCATACTTTGTGACTTTTCTTGTATGTAAAATGTACTATATGAAGAAACTTTACATATTACCACATTATCACAGAATTTTGAATTTTTTTCACAGAATTTTGACTTTTTATCACAGAATTTTGACTTTTTATCACAGAATTTTCACTTTTCTTGTACGTGAAAGGTGCTATATGAATAAACTTTACATATTACTGCTAAAATGACTCTTATTCCAGGCGTCAGAACACAGTCATCCTGTCCTAACATCACTTTATTTAAACACACACCTCCTTGCTTCACACACTGCATACTTTGTACATGCACTGATTATCAGCACTATTTAATCTTCTTTGCAAATGAAGGTTTTTTTTTTAATGACGGAAACATTTTCGTACATGTTCATATGAGGAAGATGTGTCAACTTCTAATCTTAAACATACAAGGCTTGGACTGAATTTCCACAGAAACACAGGTTTCTTTTACACAAGAACCAGTTGCAAATAAAAAAAACTCAGTGACACTTTAGTTGATGGGTGAGTTCATAACCCATTCATAACAACTCAACATTCATACCAAATCTTTCATGAATGTGGAAGACAGAACAATGACAATTTTTCAAAATAAAAGTCATATCTGAGATAAACAGTCAAAGTTATGAAACTAAAAGTCATAAATATGAGATTAAAAAAGTCAACATTTAGTTTGTACAAATGAAATGGAGCCAAATCATTTGTGTTGGAGTAACTCAGATCATGTGACCAATCAGCTGATGTAAATGTAAAAACCACATCACCCGTTTGTTTTTCCTCTTTCCTACTTGTGGATAAAATGTCCCCACACTGACACCTGCTGGGGACATAACACAGCTGAAGGATCAAACACAAACAGATGATCCCCTCCTGGTTTAACTGGTTTAACTCTTTAAACTTCAGTCATTTTTGTCTAACCCTAACCTAAATGTTTGAATAAAAGTCAACTGAATGCTGTTCTTGAACCTGTGCAGTACATCCATGGTCTCTTTTTAAAGCTGACACCCTCATTTTTTTGCAGTACAGTCAGAATCACTCACACTGTTACTGACACTGAGTGTTTTAGTGAAATAAAACGTTTTCTTCAGTAAAACAACTGAATAAATGTGTGTGTGCACTGAGCGCTGAAGACACTGTAGGACCACAGCAGTAGGTCTGACCTAGTCCACATCAACATTTTACAACAATACTACCATAAATGACTATTAGGTACATGTGTATGAGAGGATATGTCCAGGCGCTGTCCAAAAATGTCCTACTCTGAACACTTTTGGACACACTTGAATAAAAAGGCAACTATTCTTGAATGCTTCAGTGTACGATTATTGATGACGACTCTATGGGAAGATTACACTCTGGGGCAACCAATGACAAACGCAGATTCACTATGATACTTACTGCTGTATAAACATTTTATATATATATATAAATGTTCCTCTCTCCCCACCTGGGCGGTGTCTCCTTCAGACTCGGGTCCTCTACCAGAGGCCCCTCCCACCTGGGCGGTGTCTCCTTCAGACTCGGGTCCTCTACCAGAGGTCTGGGAGCCTGAGGGTTCTGTGCAGGATCTTAGCTGTTCCTAACAATGTTCTCTTTTGGACACAGATCTCTGATGTTGTTCCTGGTATCTGCTGGAGACATTGTCCCAGCTTGGGGGTCACTGCCCCTAGTGCCCCCATCACTACTGGTACCACTGTTGCCTTCACACTCCACATTTTCTCTAACTCCTCTTTCAGCCCTTGGTATTTCTCTTCTCTTCTCATGTTCTTTCTTTCTCATGTTGCTATCACTGGGGACTGCTACATCTATCACCACCACTGTCTTCTCATGTTTATCCACCACCACTATGTCAGGCTGATTGGCCATCACCATCTTGTCAGTCTGGATCTGGAAGTCCCACAGGATCTTGGCCTGTTTGTTCTCTGTCACCTTTGGGGGGTTCTCCCATCTTGACCCTTGACCTCCAGTCCATACTCTTTACAGATGTTCCTGTACAGTATGTCCTCTACCTGGTTATGTCTCTCCATGTATGCCTTACCTGCCACCATCTTACACCTGCTGTGATGTGCTGGACTGTTTCAGGGGCTTCTCTACACAGCCTACACCTGGGGTCCTGTCTGATGTGGTAGACCCTGGCCTCTATTGCTCTGGTGTTCAGGGCTTGTTCTTGTGCAGCCATGAGTAGTGCCTCTGTGCTGTCCTTTAGTCCAGCCTTTTCCAGACACTGGTATGTCTTTTCCATATCAGACACTTCCTCAATTTGTCTATGGTACACGCCATGCAAGGGTTTGTCCTTCCATGATAGCCCCTCTGGTTCCTCGACCTTACTGGGCTTTTGTTGCCTGAGGCATTCACTTAGCAGTTGGTCATTGGGGACATTTTCTTGATGTATTCCTGGAGGTTCGCCGTTTCCTCCTGGACAGTAGTTCTAACACTTACTAGTCCTCGGCCCCCTTCCTTTCTCTTAGTGTACAGCCTCAGGACACTGGACTAATATATATATATATATATATATATATATATATATATATAAATATATATATATATATATATATATATATATATATATATATATATATATATATATATATATATATATATATATATATATATATATATATATATGAATACATATATATGAATATATATATATATATATATGAAAGACTCCAAAGTGGACACAACAGCCATTTGTGGATGGTTATGAATGTTTTAACATGTTTTGGACAATATTTGAACTATATATTATTTGGTTTGGATGTTTTTGTTGGAATACGAATACAACCATGATTCTTTGAATATTGTTCCTCTGTGGATAATTATAGGAGATAAAAAGGTAAGTCATGCCATTTCCTTTTACTTGTTTTTCGTTTGAACATGTTTGTAATTTTTAGCTGTGGTTAATTAATCTAAAGAGATTTATATCAGTTGAAGATGAGAATCTCTGTTTTCAAAATATACTGAGTGTATGAGATGTCAAAACCACAGGTTCTGGTGGTTCTGTTTACAATTATGAACAACTACTTCGGGCCCATATATGAGCGCTTGGAAGTTTGAACTAGTTTACTGGTTTACTCATATCCATTTTCTCTGATCTATGACCTTGAACTATTATTATCCTGTGCAATTTATAGAAAAATATCAGCTAGTTTTTTTTTTACACATACTGCCTCCCTCCCTACACCCACCCACCCATTTATAATCCCTTTTAACACCTTTTAAACATGAAGTAAAACCAGGTCAATAAAAGTCCCCATGTGTTTCTTGTTTCCAGGGCAGAACATGACGTCTTCATCCACCCTGTTCAACCATCTACATGTTATCATCTTCATCACAGTATTTCTTTTCCTTTTCTTCACATACTACACCTCAGACAGATCATTTACCACTTTTGGTAAACACCCAAACAGTTACTGCAACAACACCGACCCACAGGTCAAGGAACCACCCCAGGCCCGGATGGAACCCGACACCATTCTATTGATCTGGACGTGGCCGTTCGGTCAAAAACACAGTCTCAGCTGCCGTCTTTTCAACATCACCAGGTGTCTTCTAACCGACAACAGGACTCTATACCATGAAGCCCACGGCGTTTTATTCCACCACAGAGACATCGATCCCAAGAACATCCCTACCCAACAACGTCCCCATTTCCAGAAATGGGTTTGGTGGAACATGGAGTCGCCGGCAAACTCACGTCAGATCCTTGCACTGAACCACTTATTCAACCTGACGTGCAACTACCGTTACGACGCCAACATCCCAGTGCCTTATGGGTATTTGGTGCCGGTGAATGCCCTGGATGAGGTTTTCAAAGTACCAGTGAAGGACAAGCTGGTTTGCTGGATTGTGAGCAACTGGGAGGAACATTTAGAAAGAGTCCAATATTATGAGGAACTGAAAAAGCACATCGAGATTAGCGGTTACGGAAATCCGTTTGGCCATCGTTTGACAGATGAGGACTATGAGGCCACAATCACCAGCTGTAAATTCTACCTCTCTTTTGAAAACTCCATGCACAAAGACTACATCACAGAGAAGTTGTACAACGCCATGAGGCTCGGCAGCGTCCCCGTAGTCCTCGGTCCTCCCAGGAAAAACTATGAGGATCACATACCCGAAGATGCTTTCATTCACATCAGAGACTTCGCCTCTCCAAAGGAACTGGCAGAGAGGTTACTTTACCTCGACCGAAATCCTGACGAGTACATGAGGTACTTCAACTGGAGAAGGAGTTTTAAGGTCGTCAACTCGTGGTTTGGTCTAGAACATGCCTGTAGAACCTGTAGCTACTTACAGAGGAACCCAGGTTACCATGTCTTCCATGATCTGAACAAATGGTACTGGGGTTAATGAGTAGGAAACAAAAAGGATCACTCAGAACCTCCAGGATTTCACGATGTTGTGATGTGAAACTTGAACACAAATCCAGTCAATCCCTGTGAACTCAGCGCAATGTTGCAATTTTAACCAATAACTGTCACTTTCCTGCAGAATCTGACTAACCATTTGTGACGTGTTGAGCTGCTTGTTCCAACTTTTCCTGTTTATGTTACAGCACAAAGCAACATGTGCGCGGCCATCAGTTCGCATTTGACGATTAAAATGATGCAAAGTCAAAATCATGAAATAAAAAGTCAAAATTATGAGATAAAAATAAAAACTTATGAGTATGTGCGAGTGAATGAATAATGGATCTTCAACTGGAGAAGGAGTTTTAAGGTCGTCAACTCGTGGTTTGGACTAGAACATGCCTGTAGAACCTGTAGCTACTTACAGAGGAACCCAGGTTACACTGTGTTCCGTAATCTAAACAAATGGTACTGGGTTAATGAGTAGGAAATGAAAAGGGTCACTATTGGAGTCGAGTAGATTCAAGATTTTATTGTCATTGTCAAAAAGGCAACAAAATTATGTTTGGAGCACAACATTCAGCAGTAGGTTCCAATTTACAGATCCACAAGGGTAGACGTGACACCAGTACTCATAAAAAGATCACTTTTACCCATAAAAGATCAAAAAGCTGATCACGTAAGGTAAATTACTAGCAAACATTTTCAAACACACTAAAGAACAGGTTCGTCTGGTCTGGACTGTTTCTGTACTTTTAAAAATATAGTTAGTTAATTATTAGTAGAAGTTTGAACCATTACGCAAGGCACACAACAGTGTGTCCTTGGCTAAATAGCATTTGCGTTAGCTTAGCACTGCTGTATTTACTATAACACCTGAACCGAACACATCCACACTTCATCTGTGGATGTGTTTGACCCCTCTGTGGGGTTAAAAGATATTAAAAAATAAATAAATACATGAATAAAATAAGTGTTATTTATCATCATTTTTGTACTATATTTATTTGCACTATATTACTATAAGATGAATTTAGGTTATTGGGGAAGTGAAGAAGGGGTAGAATTAAATAAGCTTATGCTTCATCCTACTCCTTTTCAGACATGTCATTGTTATTATTATTATTGTTGTATTGATTATTGTTGCACTTTGCACATGTTCGAAATAAATCATTCAAATCAAATCAAATCAATCAAATCTGCACTTCGTCAAAGTGGACTCAGAGCTTAATTATGTTTTGCTAACTGGTGAGTACTAGCATCTGTTAGCATGTAGCCTCACTGGTGAGTATAAGCAATTGTTAGCATGTAGCCTCACTGGTGAGTATAAGCAATTGTTAGCATGTAGCCTCACTAATGAGTATTAGCATCTGCTAGTAATCAAATCAAATCAAATCAAATCCAAAGCCTTTATTGTCATTATATACAGTGCATATAACGAAATTGGAAAATGCTACTCCACAAGGTGCTCAGTGTAGATAAATAAATATTCAAGATAAAATATTGGGATAAAATAAATATTAAGACAACAAAAGATCAATACGTTATAAAAACCAAATCGGTGTATATTGCACAGTTGCTCAGGGAAATGATGATTGCACATGTGTTCTTGTTATTGCACATATAATACCACTTGGGTTATATTTAATGATGTGGTGAGTTCAGAGCACTGATGGCTCTGGGGAAAAAACTGTATGTCACTAGTATGTAGCCTCACTAGTGATGATGTCACATAATAGTGCATGATTCTTTTATACCAGCCAGTAACACCGTTGAGAAAAAAATACAAAACAAAGGAGTAGTCGTAAAGTTTTCTTTTACTATCAAAGTCTTGTTAAAATAGAGACAACAGCTGATAAAATATGGAAAAAACAGTTCAGTCTTTCAAAAAAGGGGAGGAGTGGAGCTACTGAAGTTTAAAAGGCCTCGGGTGGGATGAGGAAGGGGGATCCTGGCCATGGACTCCATTGTAGTCTTGGGTGCTGAGTCCGTCTTCTGTTCCAGCTTTACTTTTGAGTTGCGTGGATTCCAGCCCCTGCTGTCCGTCCATTCTGTTGTTGTTTTGTCACCTCTGGTATCATCCTCTCCTGTAGCTCCTTCTCCTGCTGCGTCCTCTCACAACATTATCCTTTGTCTGTTCCACACACCTGCATTTATCAGTCCAGTTCACTGCCATGGGCTCCTCCCAATCCTGGAGTAAGTTGTCACATGTGTATCCAATTCAATTCAATTCAATTCAATTTTATTTATAAAGTCTCAGAGCGCTTTACAAAAACACAATCAACTACAGAAATACATGAAAAAATCCCAGGCATCCCCTGTCCTTAGACCCTCCCCCTGTCCTTAGACCCTCCCCTGTCCTTAGACCCTCCTTCTCGGCAAGAAAAAACTTCCAAACCCAGTGGGAAAAAGAAGAAATCTTGAGGAGAACCACATTGAAGGAGAGATCCACTCTCATGGACGTCCATTTATAAATGCAGGAAGGGGGGGCTGGTCCAGACAGGCAGGGGCGGTTGGCGGTTCGCGTCCCAGCTCTGGCTGTCCACATGTCAAAGTGTCTCTGGGCAAGACACTGAACCCTGGCTTAGGCCCCCAATAGAAGTGACAGAACCTGAGAAACCTACTGGTGAATGGGTGAATGAGAGGCTAATGTAAAGCACTTTGAGCCGTGAAGGTGGAACAGAACTATATAAGTGCAGAACATTTACAATAACTGTATTTCCATTACAGTTTTTCGCAAACGCACAACAATAAAATTTTGAGAAAGTATATTTGTGCTTTGAACGTGTTTCCATTGACGGTTGTTCTAGGTATGAGCGTTGTAACTCTCGTCAAATATCATCCCATGACATGTCACAGCTGTCACCTTCAGAGCTTCAGATTGACCATCAGCCCTATAGTGTTAGAGTGAATGAATGGACTCATTCTCTGGTCAGTAAAAGTCCCTGGTGAACTCTTTAAAGACACTAACATGTCAAACAAACTAGCTGGTTAATATTATAAGGGTCTGTACATGTGGTCCCCACATTGTCAGGTCGAAATATTAAGTGTAAATATGCTCAACACTTAACAACAATAACAAATTATGTAGTGCTTTTACACAGTTCTTACACTTGACACTTTACAGAACAGACACATTTATCTGTAAAAAACAACTTAAACATGTAAAAACTAACAAATAATAAAAGTAAACCTTCACTGTGTCTACTGTAGGAATCACCCTCATCACCTTTTCAAGATGGCTGCCGTAGATCCCAGCAGCCAATGGTAGGTCTATGTATACTATGTTTATGGTCGTTATGCTTACAGTGACTGCACCTGCCATTTTCACTCCCTGAGAAGTGATCATGTGACCATATATGTCACATGCGGAAAAAGTGTTTTCATTGCACTTTTGCGATAAATTAGAATATTGAAATGTCTGAAAAACCACCTCATGAAAGTGTGAAAACTCTTTAACAATATTTGAGGGTTTTTGGGTTTTTTTGTTGTTGGTTTTTTTTTTTAGAAATGCAGGTCTTTACATAAGCAGTTTTTATTGCGATATTTACATTTTGCAAATTTCCAAGGGTCATAGAAACGCAGGTAATAAGAAATGGGGCTTGTTTCTTGTCTGTGAATCTGTATCTTTGTTTGCATTTGTTTCTTAAATGTTTTTGACCCATGTTTAGTATCTGCTTTTACTTTTGGTTCAGTACTTGGGTGTGTTCTCTATAAATGAATACTTTCTGGTATTTGTTTTGTCTCTGGTGTGACTTTCCTCACATTGTGTTTTTCATGGTGTTGATGGAAGAAATGATAAAAGATTATCTTTTTTTCATCTGATTGTGAAGGATCTGTGTTGTAATGATTGCATGAATCTTACCTTTATTCAGTGAACGGCTGCACGATATTAGAAAAAACTGACATCATGAAGTTTTTTTTAACCCTGGGATATATATATATATATATATATATATATATATATATATATATATATATATATATATATATATATATATAAACAATATGAAAAACTGGTCAGAAGTAAAAAACAGCTGTGTAGTGTCAACGCTAACTCTCACAAAGATTAGTGGTTGACTCTGAAGAAACAAAAAAATAATAATAATAAAATTAATTAAAAAATAAAATAAAAATAATGTTTAAAAATTAAAAAAATTAAAGAAAAATAGAAAGATAAATAAAAAATAAAGAAATAATTGCAGATAAGTGCTGCTGCTTTTCTTTGGTTTAGGGTGATTTTCTCTTGTCGGTTTACCATCATATTTTAAGAAGGCGGCAGTCCAACCTCTTCTTAAAAAGCCTAACCTAGATCCTTTCTCACCATTTAACTGCACACCCATTTCAAAACTACCATATATTTCAAAAATCTTAGAGTGGGTTGTTGCTAAGCAACTCAACTCTTATCTGTTTACTCACAACATCAGTGACAAATTTCAGTCTGGTTTTAGAAAAAACTCAGAAAAATACCCTAGTATTAGAACCGTGGGCGTACACTTTGACCAGTCAATGCTTTTACATAACCATGTGAAGACTCTAAGCCAAAACTGTTTCTTCCATCTGAGAAACCTGGCTAAATTACGTGCTGTTATCTCGCAGGCGGAACTGGAGATGGCCATTCATGCTTTTATATCTTCTAGGGTTGATGATTGTAATGTATTGTTTACCTGTTTAAATCAAGCATCCATAAATCACCTTCAAATGGTTCAAAACGGTGCAGCCAGAAAACTCACTAAGTCTAAGAAATCCTGTCACATCACACCAATTCTTGCTGCCTTACACTGGCTACCAATTACTTATAGAATACAATACAAGATACTTCTGTACACTTTTAGGACATTTCACAATACTGCACCAGGCTATATCTGTGACCTCATCAAACAGCATGTTCCCAGTCGCTCCCTGAGGTCGGCGGACCAAGGGTTCTTGTAGTGCCTCGCACCGCACGGAAAACAAAAGGCGATCGTGCTTTTGCAGCAGTGGCTCCTCGTTTGTGGAACTCCCTGCCACAGCTGTTGAGAGCCGCTCCATACATCGATTCTTTTAAGAAGGACTTAAAAACATATCTTTTCTGTCCAGCCTTCCCAACACTAGCCTAAAACATCCCTTACAGTTTCTGTGCTACAGCTGGTAAATTACTGTGTCTTACTGGTACTGTTGCATCTGCACTGGGAAATGTACTTTTTCCCCTCTCATGGATTTGTATGTATTGTTATTATTGTGTTTTAATTTTAATTTTGTGTTTGTGACCATTGTAAAGCACTCTGTGTACTTGTACTGTGAAGGGTGCTTTAGAAATAACATTTTACTTACTTACTTAAACTGCTTCAGAATGATTGTGATGTGCTCAATGTGTGTCAGGTTCTATTGAAATTAGAAAACGTTGCAGGACACTATCGAGTAAATATTTTTTGCAGTTCTACTTCAGTGGAATGCGTTAAAGCAGGTGGAACCTGTCGGTTCAGAATAAACAGAACCATTGTGAAGTGCCCTGACACCTCCACATTTACTTTCTATTTCCATCATCACATCAAATGAGTTGGAAATTTGTTCAGTGGTGAACAGATTATTTTGTTTTAATCATGGGACAAAAAAAACAGAAAATGTCAACAACATGGTAAACTTTATATCCTGCTGGAAACAATAGAAAAGTTAAAGTTACTGTGAACGTAGACAGATTGTGTTCGTACGAGGATTCTGTAGAATTTTGACTAGAACTAAGAATTTATTAAGCCTCAGTCGCGTCAGGTTTTTACCTGTCTGTCTTTTATTCACTAATGGTAAATGTTCTGCATTTATATAGTCATTTTCCACCTTCATGGTTCAAAGCGCTTTACATTAGCCTCTCATTCACCCATTCACACACACACTCATACACCAGTAGGTTTCTAAGGTCAAAGGTCAGTCCTACTGGGGGCCTAAGCCAGGGTTCAGTGTCTTGCCCAAGGACACTTCGACATGTGGACAGCCAGAGCTGGGACGCGAACCGCCAACCTCTCGGTCATTGGGCAACCTACCAACTGAACCACAGCCGCCCACTATATTTTGTCTTTTAGTTAATCTTACCGAGCATTGTTTGGGTTAGATTATTGTAATCGCCTTGTGTGTGTGTGTGTGTGTGTGTGTGTGTGTGTCTGGAGAGACATATCATGTTATAAATCAACTAATATTCACAGAATCTCTAATCTCCTCTATTTTGTTACAATCTCCAGTTTCTATGACAACCTTGAATTAGAGCCAATAATGTGATGTTGACCTTTCTGCTAAATGCAACCTTGACCTTTGACCTTTTGCAATACTGATAATTAGGTTATATGTATATATGTGTCAGTGTGTGTAATATTATGATAATATATCCAGTATTGATTAAGTTATAGTGTGATATGTCTATGTTTGACACAAACAGTGTTAAATAAATTAATTTGAACACATGTCACCTTTGACCTCCAGAGATCTGAAAAACTATTGGTCGTAGGTGATAACACCTCCTACAAGAATTGTAGAAATCTTTAGCCCACATGGTTTGGTACCAATCTGAAAGTTCTGTGACCCTCTGTTCTGGAGTTATAACACATAATGTGATTTTAAACTTTTAGTTAATTTTGAGCTTGACCTTTGACCTTTAGTCAAATTGATCATTGTACCTAATGCGGATTAGCTATATGTATATGCCCATGTAATTTCATGGTGATATCTACTGGTTTCATTGAATTATGGCATGATATGTCTGTTGGGTGAGATTAATGAATTCTTGGGACTGTTGAGGTTTGTGGAACTCCATGCAGAACATTTATAGACCCTATCATTAAAGGGCAACATGTAGGTTAGACTCTAATATGGATCATATTTATATAAATGATAAAATATCAGAATGCTGATAATGAAACTGCAATTCAACATCACAGTAGCTGGAAGTTATGTAGCAGGAGGGGGTCCCCACAAGATCAAGCTAACTACGGTGTAAACGGACACCATTGAGGAGACAAGAGCAGACAGTATTTATAATGGAGCACAGTGGAGAGAGAGACAGGGGCAAGAGAGTGAGGGATAGACACAGGAATGATGGGTAAAGGAGGGACATAGAGCTGAATAATTAGTAGTGAATTGGCCAAAATACCCAGTATAGCGACTAGTATAGCATAGCATAGCGACTATTCAATTCAATTCAATTCAATTTTATTTATAAAGCCCTAAATCACAACAAAGTCGTCTCAGAGGGCTTTACAAAAACACAATCAGCTACAGAAATACATGAAAAGTCCCAAGCATCCCCTGTCCTTAGACCCTCCCCCTGTCCTTAGACCCTCCCTCTGTCCTTAGACCCTCCCCCTGTCCTTAGACCCTCCTTCTCGGCAAGAAAAAAACTTCCAAACCCAGTGGGAAAAAGAGGAAATGTTGAGGAGAACCACATTGAAGGACAGATCCACTCCCATGGACGGACAGGCTATAGATGAACGTCCATATATAAATGCAGGAAGGGGGGCTGGTCCAGACAGGCAGAGGCGGTGGTCCGGGATCACAGGTCGGCACAGGCGAGATACTCCAGATCCTGTCATCCATGGCTCCCGTGCAGACACTGTCAGGAGAGCCACCACTCCCCCCAGAGGGGGAGGGGGGAAAGGGGACACCAGGTGACTAGACATGAACAGACTTGGTATGAAAGATATGTTATAAAAATGACAGAAACAGATGTGAGGAAGAGAAAGAGAAGAAAGAACTCAGTGTCTGTACTTCCCCCAGCATTCTAACTCCTAGGGCAGCCTAGACTGAACTGTGACTCATACATCATGTATACATGATATATGAGTCACATCATTTTTAACTAACCTGACCATAGGCTTTCTCAAACAGGAATGTTTTAAGCCTAATTTTAAATGTAGAGACTGTTTCGGCGTTTTTAATATTAAAGGGAAGATGATTCCATAAGACAGGGGCCTGATAACTAAAGGCTCTAGCTCCTACTGTACTTTTAGAAACCCTAGGAACTTTCAGTAAACCTGCATTCTGAGAACGAAGGGTTCTATTGGGTTGGTACGGAACCAGATCATCTTTAAGATAAGAGGGGCCCATACCATTAATGGTTTTATATGTAAGGAGGAGGATTTTAAATTTAATTCTAGACTCAACTGGTAGCCAATGAAGGGTTTGGAGCACAGGGGTGATAGGGTTAGGGGTCAGGGGTCAGGGTTTGGAGCACAGGGGTGATAGGGTTAGGGGTCAGGGGTCAGGGTTTGGAGCACAGGGGTGATAGGGTTAGGGGTCAGGGGTCAGGGTTTGGAGCACAGGGGTGATAGGGTTAGGGGTCAGGGGTCAGGGTTTGGAGCACAGGGGTGATAGGGTTAGGGGTCAGAGGTCAGGGTTTGGAGCACAGGGGTGATAGGGTTAGGGGTCAGGGGTCAGGGTTTGGAGCACAGGGGTGATGTGTTCTCTTCTATTTGATCCTGTTAATAATCTTGCTGCTGCATTTTGAACCAGTTGAAGCTTTTTAGGGAATATTTAGGACACGCTACAAGTAAGGAGTTACAATAATCTAATCGTGATGTAACAAATGCATGAATTAATTTTTCTGCAGTCGTTTTAGACAGAATATTCCTAATTTTGGCTAATGTTGCGCAGGTGAAAGAAGGCTGTTCTGCAAGTTTGGTTAATGTGCATTTTGAATGAAAGATCTGGATCAAATAAAACTCCTACATTTTTAACTGTGGCACTGGGTGTTACACTTAAGTTGTCCAGAGTAACTATGTGGTCAGGTAGGGAGTCTCTCGCATCTTTAGGACCAATTATAACGACTTCAGTTGGTTAATACTTTCAGCTTTATTTTTTCAGTAAATATCTATGTAGCTATTCTTATTTAGGTACAACAACATGTTGTCTTACTAAACACAAAAGACATCATTGTGTTCCTGTGACACCCATACAGTCATGGTAGCACTTAGCCAGTTGCTAATGCTACTTCCAGACAGGGGTTTACGGTTTGTATCCGTCAGATTTACACAACTAAACATGTTTAATGTCTTCAACCGCTCAATAGTTGAACAGTTTATATCGTTCATACTCTGCTGTAACAACCATCATTACTTTACACATACTTTGAACATAGTTAACTGCTCTGTTACTATGGTGACAGGCTGTCACTGCAGCCACGACAGGGAAAATAAACCCTGGTAAATGTCTTAGCTAATGCTAGTACGTAGTCTACATCAAACCATGGTGGACTCCATCACGTCCCCAGGAGGATAACACTCCAGTAAAATAACATCCACTAATGAAGCAGTGAATGTTGACAGATGTGAAGTCCACTGTCTTCATCTGAACTAAACACAGCTGATCCATTAAATGTTTACCTGTGTGACGTGTCCCCTGAGGGGCAAGAACAAGAGCATTTACTGGAACATCTGCACCTTTTAATCTAATGTTATAAACATATGCTTTATGGATCATGGTCATTTTCACACAGGTGATAGAAAATTCATTTATAAACAATATTAAGTCTAAATTTAAGGATGAAAAAAAACTTTCATATTACCCTTTAAACTAAAAAGTGATTAGAAAAATAAAACAAACATCCTACCATGAAACGACTAAAACTATTTATAGAGTTTTGCACCTTAAAATGTGCACATTTGTCATTAATGCTTAAAAAACATTGGAAAAATTGTTTGGACTAAAGTATAAAAGTCTTCTGAACTGTGGTCAACCATTTTTTAAACTAAGAGAAAATGATCATTTCAGAGGTTAGTGTGAGAACTGATGTTAAATACATGTGATGAGTTCATCAGTGTAGATCTGTGTTGAAGTTTAAAAAACACTGAAAGGAAAGTTTATGAAGACAATGAAAACATGATGGATATTTGACATGAATAAGATGAATAATTTTATCTTTTTTCTGTTTTCTCTTCTTGTCTTCTACTTGTATTAGTGATTAATGAGCTGCTGCTGATTCTATGGGTTCTATAGAATAGACTAAATAAATAAGGCTCCTGCCTAATCCTTTCTCAGTTACAGTACTACTAATATATATATATATATATATATATATATACCTCTGACCTCTGACCCTCATTCTCACGTCAATAACATAAATGAGGCTCAATTCACTAAATAAACATTTACCATCAACTGTTTTATCTGATGGTTCAGTTCACGTGACCTTTTCTGTTTCCCTGTTGGGGGTCATCTGGGTCCATATACATGGTGTTCATTTGCTCATTAAAGGGAAATGGGAAAAATAAAAACAGGGCATGAACATTGTCTCTTTGCGGTGAAAACACTCTCTATCTAACCCCTCGTTCAGGTGTTTTCTCGTGTTTTTACAACCAACGACCGCACATGTAGGTCCTGAACCATTTTTCCTGTTGAAGTTGTCCATTTTTCTCACTGAATCACTGCATTCTCTTCCACTCTGACCAGTGAACAGAGCAGTGGCATTTTCCTCCTGCTCCTAACCTTGTGCTTATCTTGCAGCTCTTGCTTGGCCTCCATCGACTCTGTCTTCATGTGTGCGCCTGTCTCGTGAATTTTTTTCCTTCAAGCCCCCGTTGACCTGTCTTTAGCTAAACCATGGCTTTAATGAATTGGGCATTGAATGCAATTGATTCTATTTACTCATCAATGAAACCTGGTTTGGTTTCCAACGTAGATTCTCGTTGACGGCACCACTGTTGTGCAGGATCTGTTTCTTTTTTCAGTGGGTTGAATCTAACCTCAGTTCAGGGGAATGTCTTAAAGTGGTCGAACCTGTCCAGTCAGAAAAAAAAAACAAAACACAGTGAACAGCAACGTTACCTCCACATTTACCTTCCGTTTCACCACATCAGACGAGTTGCAAATTGGAACAAATTATTCTGCTTTAATCTTCGATAAACGTGGAACAAAACAAAAAAAAACAGGAGAAAATGTCGGCAACAAGGTAAACTTTTCATCTTTCTGCTGGACAATAGAAAAGTTACAGTTACTGTGAACGTAGACATGTTATGTTTGTACGAGGAGGTCTTAAACCTGTGGCCTGGGGGCCAGATGTGGCCCACCAAAGGGTCTAATCTGGCCCCTGGGATGAAATTAAAAAGTGTGAAAATTCCTGTCAAGGCTGTAGAACTCATTTTAACTCAGGTTCCAGATACAAACTAATATCATCTACAGTAAAATAAGCTACAAAAAATATTGACAATATATTTTCTTCTCAGTATAATGTGGGTTAGGATTTTTTTTGATGTGGCCTAAAAGTTAATAAATATTTGAAAAGTAAAGAGAAAATAAGCAAAATACTTGAAAAATAAGGAAAAGATTGATTTAAAAAACTAATGTGGCATAAAAGTAAATAAATCCTTCTATAATGAAGACAAAATGAGCTAAATGGTTGAAAATAGTTTAGTTTAAAAATTATTTTAAAAAATTAATACTGAACATTTTAGTTGATTTTATTGATTATTTTGGTAATTTTTGTTCCTTTTCCTGATTTTTTTTCTTTGTGCCTTAAACTACTTTCATCAGTTGTTAGCATAGGCGTCATTTTCACCAGGGACGCCGCGGACATGTCCCCACCACTTTATATGATGAACAATTTTGCCCCCCCCACTTTTAAAATGTTTATCAATTCATTACTTCTCGGAAAAATGGTAGTCAGGAAAAACCAGCCTAGATTTGGAGTTGAATTGTCTATTCTGAAATGTACAGTATTGATGATTATATGGGGACATCTAGTGTTGAATGTGCAGGTTGTAAACATTCAAAATGTGAAAACGCAAATAGGTTTCATTTGTCACAACGGGCCACTGTACAAAAATGGCCCAGCCTCTATTGCTCTGGTGTTCAGGGCTTGTTCTTGTGCAGCCATGAGTAGTGTCTCTGTGCTGTCCTTTAGTCCAGCCTTTTCCAGACACTGGTATGTCTTTTCCATATCAGACATTTCCTCAATTTGTCAATGGTACACGCCATGCAAGGGTTTGTCCTTCCATGATAGCCCCTCTGGTTCCTCGACCTTACTGGGCTTTTGTTGCCTGAGGCATTCACTTAGCAGTTGGTCATTGGGGGCCATTTTCTTCATGTATTCCTGGAGGTTCGCCGTTTCCTCCTGGACAGTAGTTCTGACACTTACTAGTCCTCGGCCCCCTTCCTTTCGCTTAGTGTACAGCCTCAGGACACTGGACTTGGGGTGGAACCCTCCATGCATGGTAAGGAGTTTCCTTGTCTTGATATCAGTGGCTTGTATCTCTTCCAGTGGCCAGGATATTATCCCAGCTGGGTATCTGATTACTGGCAGGGCATAGGTGTTAATGGCCTGGATCTTATTTTTGCCGTTCAGCTGACTTTTCAGGACCTGTCTTACCCTCTGTAGGTATTTGGCTGTGGCTGACTTCCGAGCTGCCTCCTCATGATTACCATTTGTCTGTGGGATCCCCAGGTATTTGTAACTTTCCTGCACATCTGTGATATTCCCTTCAGGTAGGTCAACCCCTTCAGTTGTGATCACCTTTCCTCTTCTAGATATCATCCGCCCACATTTATCTAGTCCCAATGACATCCCAATGTCTTTGCTGTAGATCCGGGTGAGGTGAATCAGGGAATCAATGTCACGCTCATTCTTGGCATACAGCTTGATGTCATCCATGTAGAGGAGGTGGTTGATGGATGTTCCACTTCGGAACTGGTATCCGAAGCCACTCTTTGAGATGATCTGGCTGAGGGGGTTTAGGCCTATGCAGAACAGCAGGGGGGACAGAGCATCTCCTTGGTAAATGCCGCATCTGATGCTCACTTGTGCAATTGGCTTTGAGTTGGCCTCCAGAGTTGTCTTCCACAGCCTCATTGAGTTCTGGATGAACTCTCTTAGTGTCCTGTTGATGTTATACAGTTTTAAACATTCCAGTATCCATGTATGTGGCATTGAGTCATAGGCTTTCTTGTAGTCAATCCAGGCAGTGCACAGGTTGGTGTTCCTCGTCTTGCAATCTCGGGTAATTGTCCTGTCAACCAGTAGCTGGTGTTTGGCTCCCCTGGTGTTGTTGCCTATTCCTTTCTGTGCTCTGCTCATGTATTGCTCCATGTGCCTACTCATCTTAGTCGCTATGATGCCTGATAGAAGCTTCCATGTGGTGCTGAGGCAGGTTATAGGCCGTTAGTTAGATGGTATTGTTCCCTTCTGGGGGTCCTTCATTATGAGGACTGTCCGGCCCTGGGTTATATATATATATATATATATATATATATATATATATATATATATATATATATATATATGTATATATGTCAAGGGTTGATTTGACTTCAGTGGTTTTTCATTTATTTTCACCCAAGTCCAAAACCAGCAGTGATGAGGAGTGCACAGTTTTTCCAGTGTAAAAATACCAAAAAAAATCTGAAAACATAATAAAATAAAGTTGGTCTCTTTTACCATTCAGCACTAAAAAAATGATTTCAGCCACACTTACTTCAACTTCAAATTCAAATCTGTCTAAATCATCAGGACTACACCCCCCACTCTATTGGGAAATGCTCCCCTTTATATATCCTGAAGCTCCACCCATGGACATAACAATGACCACATTATTTAATTAACAATCTACAATAGTTACATGAAACAAACATCAAACTGAAATCATATTAACTCATATTCAATTAAATTTTATTTATATATATTTATGTTTCATGTAAACAATGGCACCAATTATCCTCCATACATAAACACAGGTTTGATCATGTGTTCTATGAAGTGCAAATTATGAGGATATAACAGTGGTCCAGTTCTGCAGCAGGTGTGTGTGTGTGTGTGTGTGTGTGTGTGTGTGTGTGTGTGTGTGTGTGTGTGTGTGTGTGTGTGTGCACCTACAGACGTCCACCACATGGGGAAAAGCCTGAGTAGTGAGGCAAGGACCAGAGGACAATGTCCAATTTAAACATGAGTCGCAGGAGAGCCGCGCTTCACACACTCCAAAAAAGACGAGAGAAAGAAAAAAAAAAGACGAGAAAAAAGAAAAACACACACAGGGCAGAGATGACGGCGCACTAATGTCGTACCATTACAATATTTCAAAAAGATAATCTTTTTGCTCACAAGTTGGTGTGGGCCAGTCTGTGTCCTCTCGCGGGCCGGAAATTGCCTGCGGGCCGCCTATTGGGGAACACTGCCATACAGATTCATGTGAAAAATACGGAACTATCCCTTTAACTCAACAGTTCAATAATAAATAGTTCTGATGCGGTTGTTGTTTTTGTACAGGAAGCAGCTGCAGGAGGCGTTGCGTCATTTTGCCGCCGAAACCTTCACCTCTATGGACACGGTGACAGAATTCACTAAGACCAACTGTGAATGGTTATTCATGAGACAGACTGAGTTAAATATGTTGAAAGACATCAAACATCGGGATGATAACATTGTCTTGAAGATCAGACACATCGCAGAGTCACAGAGTAAAGGTGCGGCGTTGAAGGACTACGTAAAGAGCAAGTTCAACGTATCCAGTAGACGGACGACACTGCAGGAGGAGTTGGTCGCCGTTTTGCAAAAGACTCTGCGAGGTCTGGAGAAACTTGACCGTTTCCTGGACGCTGTGGAGCGGCTGGCGGTCACTTCCATCCATGTGTTCAAAGACCTGCTGGGAGCGGCCGACGTGGAGTCGGTCCAGAACGCCATCAAGGCTGCTCGACTCGTCTGCCCGCTCATCCTTGACTTCAAAAGAGAAGCGGCGGTCTTCTTCATGCCCAGACTTCAGAATGTGGAAGTGCTGGTGTTTCAGCTGGACAGATACAAGCAGACCACCCTGACTATATGTGGAACCTTCGGAAAAAGGTAAACTGGAGGACGGTTGAGGGTGATATACAAAGTAAAGATGCGCGGATGACATATATTTTCATCCGCAACCGCTTCTTAAAATCTCTATCCACCCACTATCCATTTGGATGAATGATTTTTCCACAAGTTTCAGAACTGAACCCGCCCGCCATCCGCCAATTAGTTTTTAGGTCTAATGAAGATGACTGGTCTGTTAGGACTATGACTATGGTCATTTTCAAACAATGTAGTTCAGTAGTAGTTAGGGCTGGGACCCTATCCTTTTGTGCTGATTTCATTCTTTTACCATTTTTTGGGTGCAGATTCACTTTAATTCGTGACTCTTCGACATTCTTGATTTGCCTTTTTAACACGAGACCAGGTGAAAAGGCTGAATAATGATGCCCACAGATCATATCAGGAGCCATATTTCCCCCCAAAAAGAAGATTATCTGTGAGTCAGTTCAGATTTATTCAGCAGTAATATATTTGAACCAGACTTTGGGAAATAAACTGTGACATTTATCTGCACACAACACAAATACAAGCCTTTAAATGAACATACTTCATAATAAAGTGAACTTAAACTGTAATTTCAAAGCTTGGACTGCATGTAAAAGAGACACACAAATGTACAATATAAAATATATTTTCTCAAGTACCATATTTTCTGGACTATAAGGCGTACTTGAAAGACATGAAGAGTCAAAATTACCTGATTAAAAAGTCTAAATTCCCAATCACTAAGCACAACCATGATTAAGCCATATATATGGTGCACTGTGGTTTTTGGAGATATTTAGTCTTTTAAGTGTCCCTTATAGTCCGGAAAATATAGTACATACATTGGGCGCATTGTTGTGTAAGCCACAGGGTACAAAATATGGGAAAAATGGAATGGATTGTAGTCTGGAAAATATGGTAAAAGAAGTGATATGGAACTGAAGTGATAAATGATTTTGATGCTGGAACTAGAATCTCTAAATTCCCCGTCCCTACTAAAGACCTTGTTTAGTTCTTTTAGTTGATGTGGAATTGTGTTTATTTGTCTTCTACAGCTCCTTCAGCAGGTTTTGTGTGGATCAAACTGTCGTCGACATGGTTGAACATCTGTCTGAAGACGACGTCGAGCACATGCTCAATCGCATTAATCGACTTGAGGAGCTGAGGTAGAAATAATTCACAAATGTACCATTAGAACATCTACTGCACATGTGCCAAACTCTGGCAGTGTCGGCCAAAAAAAAAGACAAGAAGTCAGTAGTGGCTCTCTGAAAAGTTGCAAGATTGCATTGTGATGTCACCCATAACATAACCACGACCATATAGCATGTGACATAATCATGTGGTCAGGTGTAATTGTTGTTTTTCAAGTGCTTCACCACAGTTCACCATCAGATGGTGCTGTTTCAACACTTTTCAATTGCTTTGGTTTGTTCAGCCAACACCGTCAAGTGGATTTTGATTCGTGTCATTCCTTTTTTATATAAAAACACCAGAGTAAAGACACTGATGACATACACATTCATCTGAAAAATATTGAGTACAGTAACAAAGTACTTATACTTAGTTACTTCCCACCTCTGGTTTTATTTCTTCTTTATCAGGAATGACCGGGACTTCAGGATGGTGTTCTTGTTCCAAGGGTCATGTTCTAACTTCATCACTGAGTTCAGCAAACGCCAGCCGAAGATGCTGAAGTTCCTGAATGACCTGGAAGAAAGCGCTGTTCAGCTCGACAGGATGAAAAAGGGCTCGAAAATCTCCAGTGTGGCCGGAAGTTCGGTGGGTGCCATCGGAGGTGTGCTCTCCATTGTTGGTTTGGCGTTAACTCCGGTAACAGCCGGAGCATCCCTGGTTCTGGTGATGACTGGTATGGGAATGGGAATCACTAGTGGGGTGAACAGTGCTGTCACTACAGCTGCACAGGTTGGAGTCAACTGCAAGCATGAGAAGAAAGCTAATGAAGTGTTCCGGAATTTCATGGAGGATGTCCAGGTTCTCCAGGACACTCTGGAAGAAGTCGCAAAACAAAGGCAAACAAGTGGTTGGGATGTGGCTATGGGCGTGGGGAAGGTTCTTTATAAAGCTGGTGGTGTTGGACGAAGGATTGGGATACTTGTTGAGGGTACCTCAGCTGCAAAGATGGTAAAAAGTAAAGAGGTGGTTGCAAATGCAGGAAAGATGGTGACTCAGGAGGGTAAAGCCATGGGTAGCATTCCCAGAGTGGCTGCAGATGTCCCAGATATTGGCCAAGCGGCAGCCAAAGCTCCAATCGCCCTCTCGAAAGCAGCACGGGGCGGGGCCATTGTACTGAGTGCCCTTTTCATCGGCATGGATGTCATGTTCATCTGCAAAGATGGTGCGAGTCTGGCCAAAGGTGGAATCGAGGCAGAAGTGTCTCAGTTCATCAGAGCCAGAGCTGGTCTGTGGCGCTCAGAGATTGACTCATGGCAGACGATCCACGATTCGCTGAGAAGGGGTCTACAGATGTTCGAGAAAAAATATCATGTCCTGGAGAAGCCGTTTTATCCTGATGTTAGAAGAAACCAAAGCATCGTTTCCACCTTAATTAAACAGTTTGAGGATTATTGTGATGGTTAAAGATCTTGTTATGGGTTGAATAGAAACACTTATATGTCAGGTTATTTTTTCATTCACATGGTCTGACCTTCAGACATCAGAGGGGTCAACACCTGTGGTTCAATCACGTCACGGTTTGACATAATTTCAAGCCTTGGTGGAAGTCTGCTGTCTCTGATTGACTTGTTTTCTCTGTATTTGTTGTTTCTTTGTGTATTTTTCCTCCACCGAGGAGGTTTTAAATTCAAACCTGTTTGTCAGCAAGATTACACAAAAAATTCTGAATGGAGTTTGATAACTTTTTCAGGATGTGTTGGGACTGTCACAAGGAACAAATTATTCAACTTTGGTGTTGATCCAGAAGAGATCCTTGATTCTGGATCACTTTGAAATGTATTCTCCCTTTACTGCAATGTAAAATTTCCAAGTGATCCAGGATCTCTTCTGGGTTAGGGTTGGGCAAAACTACACTAAAATGTACAAAATGACAAGACTACTATGGTAGCAGATTACATTTGCTGTCGCTGGGTGGGGGGGGGTGGGGGGGGGGTAGCGAGAGTAGACTAATATTTTTGTTAATTTTGTTCCAAAAATGATTGTAGACCTTCTATTTTTGTCTGATGCTCATGTATAACCAGGCCAACAACAAAATCACTCAGATCAATGAAAGTCATGTATGTGTTAATATTAGTTTCACATCTTTCAACAAACTGTCCTGAAGATATTAAGTAAATCAATCATTACAAATATTGGTGAATATTGGACATTTTATTTGTTTAAATGTTAGATGACTTCATTAACAGCAGCTGTGATAAACATACTTATATTGGTGTTTTTTGTCACTTGTCAGTCAAATATAGGATCACATTTCCAAAAAATAACCACAGAATTCTGTTTTTATTGCCTTTTATTGAATGTGTCCAGTGTTGTGTTCAAGTGTTGGCAGGTAGAAACAGACACACGACTCGGAATCACAGGTTTGAGAAGAATGTTGGACTTTGGGAATTTTTGAAAAAGTCTATGAGGCCCTGATAATAATAATAATAATAATAATTGGTTATCCATTATCCATTCACTCCCACATTCTCCCTCTGGTGGTGGTAAACTACAAATGTATCCACAGTTGTCCTGGGGTTGGCAGACAGAAGACTGGGAGACATTTAGTGTCTACAGTCTCTCTGACCACCACCAAACATTCATACACCAGTGTGAGTGACACTGGAGGCAAGAGGGTGAAGTGTTTTTGCCCAAGGACACAACGGACTGACTAGGACAGAGCAGGAATCGAACGGCCAACCCTTCGGTTAACGTACGACCCGCTCTACCAACTGAGCCATGGCCACCCCAATCTATTCCCAGATGAACTTCAAACCAGTGTCTCCAAGTTTGTCCTCAAGCATCTGATCGACTCGTTCACTCTGAGACACGGTGAAAAAGTTCTTCCAGTCGCCGATCCGACCTGTGGAAAAGAAGACGAAGAAGATGAAGAATGACCTCATTGGGGTGTAGATATTGTCTACACGGTGTTGGTGTACTTCGTTACCTTTACGCATGAAGTCACCGCTGATCATTTCCTTTGGCAGAAATTCGTAGTTGGCCTTCGAGTCTTTCTTCATGTTCTTGAACGTGGCTTTTTCTACGACTTGATCGATGCCTTCGTCGCTGAGGTTCTTCCCCAAGAACTTGCAAATCTTAGTGACTGCCCCCTTCAGGTCCTACAGAGAAACAACAAGAACCTGTAGATCTTAGCACCGCCCCCTTCAGGTCCTACAGAGAAACGACAAGCAGCATCTGAACCTGAAATTAAAACCACTGAAGATTTCGCTGTCTGTTTATTGTTCCCCATGTGCTTGCATCTAATGCAGGCACATGGGTACATTGTTCATTGTATTTATTATGACTTAGTACTTCTTCGAGTTCTGACTTATACAAAAAACTTAGAAAAAAAAACGCAGCCCGAACTGCTGTAAATTTACCCAAAATTTTTATGCTAAAATGTGCGACCAAGACCTCGAAAGTACCGTCAATGAGGATTGACATTGTGATGCACGGATTTAATAGAAAATGTAAAAAACCAGTAAAAAATGTCCATCCATAATGAACTGGGCTATGTTTATGTGGCGATAACTCCCAAATGATACATCGCAGCATTTTGCAGTAAATAGGAATAAGTAAATAGCCCAGAGATTACACGTGTGATCTCATTATTCCGATATATCGTAAACATTTTGCATTATTATTCCATATAAAACCCCATTCATTCTTAATGGGACCAACCAAAAAATATCCTTTTTTTCCAACACTCCTGCTTCTTCATACTTTGTGGCACAGACTTCATTTAAACTTTCAAACGCAGTCATTTTTGTGGTGTCTTTAGGATGTGATTGTCATGAGGGTGTGATTTTCGGTTGTCGATAGAGAACTCAGTAAATCCACCCTGAAAAGACCAAAATCTGACTTTTTATCAGTGGGTGATGTCATCGCTAGAGCACGAGAGAAGAAAAAATTAAGCTGAAAAATGTCTCAATAACTCGTCCTCACGGCAAAACCATAAATAGTAGACAAACAATCTTTTCCACAAATGTTGCCATGGTTGTGAGAATTCAAACAAACCAGGGTTTGAAGATCTAGCTCTTTTTAAAGTGAAATGACAGGAACCTGTTTGGGATGATGTCAGGGATTTCTGTCAATAGACTTCTATTGGAAAAATCATTTCTGTCTCATGTTGAGTTCAGTGTTTTTGAAATTGTTCTAACTCACTTATTTTTCACAGTACACACATAAAAAGTACATGTACTTGTTCCTCACACCCTCCTGTCACTCATCATCAACTTTGTTTTCACCAATTATTTACACTTTTACCAAAAATGGCAGTAGTTCGGCAGTATGTTCACACCTATTTTTTCCATGTAACAGAGTGTGGAGCTGTCTATGAGTCTGCCCTTTGAAGTTCCCGCCACTGCTCATCACCATGGCAACAGTGCTCCTGGCACTATGAAACACCTGCAGACAATTAAGACTGTGGGAGGAGCTTTAACATGATTGACAAACACTGTGGGCGGGGCTTTAACATGACTGACAGACTAACAGATCTGCTTCATTTTGGTGAGTTCAGTGGTTTTAAAACTGCTGTATCTCACTTATTTTTCACAGTACAGGAAAAATAAAGATATCTACTTATTCCTCAGACCCTCCTGTCACTAATGATCAATGTTGTTTTCACCAATTATTTACAGTTTTACCAAAAATCGCAGGAGTTCAGAGGCATGGTTTAACATTCAGACAGGCTTTACTCCAGTCAGCTCTGTGTGTCTGCGTGTGGAACTACAGGCTGGTTTCCATGGCAACGGGGACAGTCCCTTACTCACAGAAAAAGGGAGGGGCTTCAATAGAAGTGACTCAGTCCACAAATACTGACAGATTCCACATATGAAGTGAACAGCAGATATTTCTTCCTTTCACCAGACACAACTACAGCGATCCGACAAGAGACAAACACACGAGTTACATTTCCTTCAACTGATGGATGGAAGTCTAGTTATTAATAAGTGGTCTTATCCCCTCCCCCTTCAGGACCAGTAGATCAAACCTGGACCACTTCTTACCATGATCATGTCCTCGTAGGTGAGGAAGAGGATGTTGTATTGGTCTCGGTTCTGGTGCCACACCCTGATGTGGTCCAACCACGACGACCCTTCAACTGCATCAGAAGAGAACACGTTATGGAAATGCACGTCACATGACCCAGAGTCTTAGTCTATGTTTAGATACAGCTAAAGTAAGGTTTTTTTCCTTCCAAGGTCAATGCTGCAGTCTCTGCAAACTATGTTCCTTCGTTTGTCATCTGTGTGTCCTCTTTAGGACCCGTTTAGTCCATGTGGGTCACTTCAGGACCTGTCGTAATCCATGCGGGTCACTCCAGGACCTATTGTAGCCCATATGGGTCACTTCAGGGTCACATTAGATACGGATTCAAAACTAATAAAAGTCACATTCAATGTTGAATATAAGTGAACACACACACACACACACACACACACACCCACACACACACCAAAACATCATATTTCATCCTAAAAATGTGAATTGTGCATTAAAAGCTGTTGTGGGTGGAGCCTCACAGACCATTTCCTGCCAAATACAGGTCCACGAAGTCGTCAAAACTCTTGGGCGTATCCCATCCAGTGAAGGCGTGGCTAAAGTGGAAATACGACACCAGGTTGTCCTTTGGGTTTCGCATCACGTAAACGATCTGATGGAAAATAACATAATGAAAAACTACCGTAAATTTTTTCTTTATTTCATTTAGGGGTTTTTTTTGCGAGATGTATTCATTTATTTACATTGTTCATCATCTTAGTTCATTTTAATGATTTTTTTTTTCCTGATGTTTGTTCATTTTCTTGATTATTTTGCAATTTTTTTGTGTTTTTGTGGTCCATCAGACCTTGGTTTTGTGGTCCTTCAGACCTTGGTTTTATGGTCCTTCAGACCTTGGTTTTGTGGTCCTTCAGACCTTGGTTTTGTGGTCCTTCAGACCTTGGTTTTGTGGTCCTTCAGACCTTGGTTTTGTGGTGCTTCAGACCTTGGTTTTGTGGTCCTTCAGACCTTGGTTTTGTGGTCCTTCAGACCTTGGTTTTGTGGTGCTTCAGACCTTGGTTTTGTGGTCCTTCAGACCCGGGGGCAGCAGGGCTGGTGTCAGGTGGGAAGTGAAGAGTCGGGGTGAAGGTCGGAGGTCATAGTTCTCCTTGTCTTCAGGGTACTCCAGCCAAGGCATCTGACGGTAGTTGTTGGGGTACTGGTTCAGACCACCATCCAGTTCACAGATGGATACCATGATCTGCTGAGTCCAGATGGTTCCTGAGGAGACCAAGACCAGCACAGACATGTTCATTATCTTGCAGGGCTCATGCAGACCAGTCCAGTCGAGTCCAGACCTGACCAGCAAATTCACATTAGATGCAATGATCCATTTGAGTAAAGGTCAAAGGTCAAGGTTACAATTAACTAAAAGGTCAAAATCACATTATCAATCAAACTTTATTTCTAGAGCACTTTATGGTGCATGTAGCACAAAGTGCTTTACATCACATCCCCCCATTATCCCGCAATTGTAGGAACAAGTTAAAAGATTTACCGAATTAAAAAATAGAACAAATAAAAAATGAATAAATACTAATGGTAATTTTTTTTTTAAATAAATGCAAGTACATAAAATAGCAGAGTAAAATAATGTTAAGAGTAAAATGTAAGTAGAAGCTAAATTAAAAAGGTAGGTTTTCAGTTTTCCCTTAAACATATGCACACTGGCAGTTTAATAGGGCTTATATGTGACCCCCCACCAGTAAACCAGGCATAAGTGTGTGTAAATCCAAACAGAGTTATGTGTGTATCTTGGTAGAGTGGAAACTAAGGTTTAAGATGGTGAAAAAATGATGTTTCTATCACAAGTAGAACCAAAGTTATGGTCATTTTAATATCCACATTTGGACATATTTTACAATTTGCATATTTTTAGATATTGTCCGTTAAAGTTTTGGACTGTTTTGGGGTAGGAAGTCCTTAGCAACGCATAATAATTTGTATCCGATTGACACAAATTGTTGACAGATGTTAAAGGACACTCTGATGGACATGTCACAGAAGTTTTATATATTATAATAATAGGACAGAAGTGTGACGTATTATAATCATTTGGCTTACACCATTGGACAGAACATTCAATATAAGCTTTTACCTCGTACCAAACACTTGGGTGTTTACCCACGGAACGGAGATCGGTTTGTTCGGCGAAAAGAGGTGGAAGTCGTCTTTGTCTTTGCTCAGCAATACCTGAACTTTTGTCGCCGCTTAAATAATTGACTCAATAAACACCTTTATTGATTGGATTTCAATGTAATGACCACAGGAAGTGAACATAGAGGTGTTAAGGTACCGTTTTTTGATAAGGTGTAAACACTAATAACAAATCACCTTCCAGCCTAAATTTGGCTGTAGCTCTGAACGGCTCAGTGCGACTTATGCCTGGTTTGGTGGTGGTGGGTCACATATGTTAAAAGCAGATCCGATCAATAAACAGAACCACAAGCACTTCAACATCGACCCTGAAGCTGACAGGAGCCAGTGGTAGACCTGACCACTGGTGTCATATGTTCCCTCTCGGTCTTGGTCTTTTTTTGGAAGACCAGAAAGGAGAGTGTTGGCGTAATCACATGCATCAGAGTCTCTGCACCAGCTCGAGAAAGAAAGGGTCGCACTCTGGTGATATTTTTAAAATAATAAAAAACAGTTTTGGTAACGGTCTTTATGTGTGGCTCAAAGCTAAACTAACAGTCAAATAAAACTCCCAGGTTTTTAACCTTTTCTGAGGGGACTACTGAGTATGTTTGGAGCTTAGCTTTGAGCCGCTCTCTCTTATGGGTTATAATTCAAGAACAGAGGCTCACAGAACATTCAGATTGGTACCAAATGATGTGGAATGAAGATTTATACAATTCTGATACAAGGTGTTATCACCTACGACCAGTAGTTTTTTGAGATCTCTGGAGGTCAAAGGTGACATGTGGCCAATTTAACTTGTCTAACACTGTTTTTTACCCAACGTACCAGGATACCAGTGAAAAATGGGGGGAGAGTGCAGCATATGTTTATTTCTTTGGGCATCTGAAATATTTAAATCACAGGTGGGGTCTTCAAATGGTCTTCAGTGATGGGTTTTTGATGGTTTGACCAACAAGCACATCAAAAGCAAATAAGGGTGGATTAGTAACTGAAACAATGAGAAGAAGTACAGAAAAATAATGATGGTTCACGTCAAATATAGTCAGGTAGACAAATAATTTCGTGGATTGTCTTATTTTACAACTGAAAACAAAAAATGATATTAGATTCAGACAATGCATGCTCCTCTGACCATTGACGGTGCTGCAGTGGAGAGGGTGAGCAGCACCAAGTTCCTGGGTGTGCACATTTCTGAAGACCTGTCCTGGAGCCGTAATACCGCATCACTGGCCAAAAAAGCCCAACAACGCCTGTACTTCCTCCGGAAGCTAAGAAGAGCGAGAGCCCCGGCCCCCATCATGCAGACTTTCTACGTGGGCACCATTGAGAGCATCCTGACCAGCTGCATCACTGTGTGGTACGGCGCCTGCACTGCGTCCTGCCGTAAGACTCTGCAGGGCATAGTGAGAGCAGCTGGAAAGATCATTGGTGCCCCCCTCACTCCTCTTGCTGACATTTATGCCTCCCGCCTCACTCGCAAAGCCGCCAGGATCATAGGTGACCCCACCCACCCATCCCACAGCCTCTTCAGCCTGCTGCCATCGGGGAGGAGACTGCGGAGTCTCAAAGCCAGAACCAGCAGGCTGAAAGATAGTTTCCACCACCAGGCCATCAGGAGACTAAACTCTCTCCCTTCCCTGCCTCTCTTTCCCCCCTCAGTCTCCCGCCACTGATGGGGGTCCCCCACATTTGCACATAGCACTACATTGCACTATTGCACTACCACACTTTGATCACACACTGTAAATATCATGTGCCCACGACTGTTGCCTCTTTTATTTATATTTTTATTATTTATTTTTTTGTTCATATTTTAGTATTGTTAACTGGAAGTGAGAGGACAAAATTTCATCTGTGCTGTATGTCCTGTATGTATATGCTCATTTGACAAATAAACCTGAATCTGAATCTGAATTTATGAACATTCCAGCGAAACCATTTCATACAAACAGTTTTAAGCAAGAGGTGACATTAGGCATTCTGTAAATACACAGTGTTGGGAAAGTTCACCTTAATTAGGAACTAGTTCAAAGTTCAGTTGAAGTTAGTCCATATGAATTAGTTCAGTTCATCGTTTATTCTTCCAAATTATCAACTAGAAGTTCATGGATCCTAAAATGAACTTTTTCGTTCTTTGTTTCGTTCTTTTGTTGTGTTATTATTGTAAACTTCTGTTGCCAAAACTTGTTCAGAATAATACAAAAATGACATTGATGATAATGCTGTGTTTTGATCCCATTTTATGCCTGATAGCAGTGTTCCCCAACCTTTTTATTACCGCGGACAGGTCAGCGTTTCACAATTTTACCACGGACGGGTGGACGGGTGAATAAAGTCCAACTCCTGGTATTGTCTGTTAAAATCTTTCCTTTTCTTGGAAGTTGGAGGCTCTTCTTCTGTCTAAGAAAAGAAACTTTCCAAAGACATCTGTTTTTTACTTATTTTGCTAACATGTGGGTTACATTTTTGGTATTCTAGTCACAGAAGCGGTGTTTCCATTAGTTTTTCGCAGAACAATATCGATATTCCTCAAATTTCAACAAAGTATATTTGTGTTCTGACGGTTGTTTTAGGCAGGAGTGTCGTAACTCTGGTCAAATATCATCCCATGACATTTCACTGCTGTCACCTTCAGAGCTTCAAATCACTTGACCACAATATCACCCTGATATTAGAGTGAATGAATCGGCTAATTCTGTCGTCAGTAAAAGTCAGTGGTGAACTCTTTAAAGACACTAACATGTAAAACAAACCACCTGTCTCACATTATAAGGGTCTGTACATGTGGTCCCTACAATGTCAGACCCAAATATTAAGTGTAAACATACTCTGCACTTAACAACAAATTATAAACCGTCAATGCAGCTATTGACGTAACCAACAGAATATGGTCATTTTTCAAAATAAAAGATTGTTAAGACTCTGAAAATAAATATAAGAAAAATAATAAAGTAATTATTAGGCGGCCATCGGCCCGGTACCAATTCAGAGCATAGTTCAATAAATGCCAGAATAACCGCGTTCACAACTTCCTGTTCATTTGGCAAAAGTGAACAAGTCGTTCACGATCGTCAAAAAATATGATATCGTTTGTGAACGATCATTCAATGAACTCGTTCAGGTACATCACTGTGTGTATATATATATATATATATATATATATATATATATATATATATATATATATATATATATATATATATATATATATATATATATATATATATATATTTCTAGTACACAAACATACACTCAATCCAAATCCATACACAAAAGTTAATGAACTTTGCTTGTTTTCATTCTTTTTACTGTTGGGATAAAAATGGTGGATTCTGGATCTGGACTCACCAGACTTGGGGTAGGTGACCAGGAAAACATCAGAGTCTCGGATGGTGAAGTTCTGCAGGGAGTCGATGTATTCAGGGGTGACATAGGCCACAGGGAACACGTAGTCCTTGTACCTGAACAGGTGTTCGCTCACCTTCTCCATGATCCTCACACTGACGCAGAAGACTGACAACAGACCCGGGTCCAGGAGAGTCCACCTCCAGAACTTTGAACTTCCACCTCCCACAATCATAAACCACTGATGTTGATAAGAAACAAACAAGACCATTTACAGAGAATTAGTTCTAAGAAATCTGGTCATTTTTACTGATTATTAATTAATTATTATTAATTATCATTTTACTTGACTAGAATAAAGTAGGAGGTCAAAGACAAACACAGGGTCACTGTTAGTCATAGTCAGAATAGGTTGTCGCCTAGGGCACCAGATGTCTTGGCCACAGAATTAGAATATTAAGACACTGTATTTTCTGGACTACTGAGCTCCGGAGGATGATGTCATAGGGAGCCTAAGTCTCCGCCCCTTCCGGTCGGTCCACTGGGCCTAAATTCGTAAAAATGTAACATGAGAGTGGATGAGGATAAAATAATTATTTTCTGCTCCACTTTACTTTATGTCCTGAATCACACATTTGCTGTACTTCAATTAAAATCATAACCAATGATGTGTGTTTGGAGTTTCTTTGATACGTGTTTTGTGATTTTTTTTATTATCGTGTAAAAATATGTCATTATTTGGACTCTGTTTGGACTACATATCAGACGTCGCATAGATGACGTCACAGCAGAATCTTTCCCTGTTAACTTTTCTAAACCGTATACCACCTTTTCTATTTTTCATTTGTAAATACCTGTGTGCTTTGTGTCCCGGTGTAATCACAACACCATTTCCACATGTTCCCTCTACCGCTTCCCGGCTGACGAGAGCTTGTCCCGCATGCTGGCTCTCACTCGACCAACTATCTCTCCCCCGGAGTAGCTGCCACTTTCCACATGCCCCGATTTAAAGTGGGTTTTCTCCACGTTTGATGCTCTTGCCTTCGTCCTGAAAGAAGGAGGTGAAGCTCTCCAAAGTCACAGCCATTTTCAAAGAGTTTGATGGTGAAGCTTGGTGATGACGTCATATTTGTGAGACGAACGTTGTAGTCCATTACTTACTCTGACATAAAACCTAACGTAACTTTTAATGTCTGTCCAAAGTCAGTGCTTTCTCAATGTGAAAATGTATCTTTAAAATTCACACACATCACATGTAAAAACAGTAGCACATTTCAAACGGGACCAGAAAATTACTTTTATCCATCCATTGACTCGCGTTCATTTTTTATGGCACTTAGGTCCCATTGCCCGGAAATCGACCGGAAATAGAATCGCGTCACTTAGACTCCCTATATGTCATGAACATGGTCTGTCGTGTCATTTTAAGACCGAGTCCTGCTTAGCCTGGCAAGTTAGCTTGCTATGTAGCTAGTGGTTCTGGTAGATCCAGCAGGATAGCTTTTAGCACATATGATGTCGTGTACCCATTAACCACAGACATGAACGCAGGTTTGATGAGCTTCCCATCTGGAGTTGCGATAAGTTGAAATACAGCTGGACGTGACTGTGCACATCATAGCGGAATCCTGGAAAAGTTCCGCCTTAAGCGCTAGGGTTGGAGAGTTAGTCTGTCAATCAGGGCCGGATCTAGCTCTGCCCACTTGGAGGGGCATGTGGTTTGGCAGGAGGGGCATGAACTGGGGGGTGTCAAATCCTACCCAAACCCTTAAAAGCACAGAAAACAATGCTAACTATGCCGTCATCAGTTAATCAATCCATATCTATATCAATTTGATTTGTATTTGAGGTTTTATATTGGATTTGGATGGCACTACCCTCTGCATTTACCCGGGCTTGGGACTGGCACAAATGCGACACTGGTTTGTGTCCCATTTGTGGCTGCATTCCTCTTTTTTTAAATGTTTTTGGTTTGGTTTTTTTTTTTTTTTTTTGTGTTTTTGTATTTTTTTCTTTTTATTCTATTTTGTTTATTCCTTTGTCATTCATTTATTGACAGAACATATTTTATTTTAACATTTTCTGAATATTTTTAGTCTTTTTTGTTGTTTTCACAGCTTATAGCAACTTTTAGGATGTTTTTAATTTTTTGTATTTTTAATTTTATTTTTTTGTATTTTTTCTTTTCATTTTTTGTTCTTTTTATCCTTTTATGCATTCCTTTATCATTTATTTATTTAGAAGAACATAACTTTTAAATATCTGTGTATTTTTTTGGTCTTTTATGTCATTTTCATATATCTTATAGCAACTTTTAGGATTTTTCTTATTATTTTTGTCTAATTGTTTTTACCTTTTTATCCTTTCATGTATTTCTTTGTCATTTTCTTTAGTTACAGTCTGTTTGTGTTCTTGTTCATAGCTTATTTCTATCACTTTAGCATCAGCCGTCTGTTTTTCTGTGCAAACACCCTAACAAATGTATCCATGTTTAGGCCTTTTGTTATAGCCTTCTCATGAGCCAGAATAACTAAATCTCTTTTTCTCTTGTGAAGCATAGTGTGGTGAAAGGGGGTAAGGACCAGAGGTGGTCAAAGTACTAGTAAAAAGTCATCATGACATTTTTAAAAAGTTATAGAAATATGACATTTAAACAAAAAATGCATTATTTTAAGAGAAAAAGTCTGAATTTTAGATAAAATGTTAAAATTGTGAAATTAAAAGTACAAAAATTATGAGATAAAAATTCCAAATTGTGAGATAATAGTCATATAACTATTAACCACAGTTTCCCTCCTCCACTGATTTTCCATCTGAAGCCACTTATTTTTCATACTGTCACGTCTGTTTTGTTTAAAAAACTAACAAGTCTATTCTGAGAATGTAAAGAGTATAAAGTACAGATATTTATGCAAAAATATAGGGAGTAAAAGTAAAAAGTTGCCAGAAAAATAAATACTCAAGTAAAGTAAAGATACCTAAAATATCTACTTAAGTACAGTAATGAAGTTCTTTTACTTAGTTACTTCACACCTCTGGTAAGAACAGAAAGAGGTCTGACATGAAGCAGAGGATATCCTAATCATAATAGATGCCACATACATGCGATGGAGCTGAGGAAAGCCTTCATTGTGCCCTTGTAGATATTGGCAAATGGTGGGGGCTATGGTGTTTGTGTAACTAGACTGGGTCTGTGGGGCACAGGGGTTACAGCCTGTAGCGAGTGGGGAAGGAATGGTGACGAGTGGCTGCTGGGTAGTGAGTGAATGTGTCACTACTGCTGCAGGAGGAGCGGGCTGAGCGGCGGGAACGGAAGGTCGGAGCTTCTGTTGCTAATACTGTAGCATTGTCACAAGTACTAGTGTTAGCTTTAGCTTTAGCAACCAGAAATCTGCGCATCGTGATCGGTAGAGGAGAGATAAGTGGAAGAAATAAAGGCAAATCACTGCGGTGAATGAGTACAGTGTTAGTGTCTCTATGACAGTCAGGTCAAACTGGTGTGAGAAAGTGACAGAACTGAAGCCAAGCGAGTCTGAGAGAGGCCACGCCCTCCCTTTGCATCTACCAATCAAAAGAGATTCAGGAGAGAACAGCGTGAATATCTTTGGCTGCTGTATGTAAACATGTGGGATTTTTTCCTTGTCATCGCGTTTGGTAGGTTTGATAGGGGCAGGCGCGGCATCGAGTTTGGGGGGGCAGGTGCAAAATTTAGGGGGGCATTGCCCCCCCCTTGCCTATGCCTAGATCCGGGCCCAATTCCAATTGTCAGAGTATGTCTCTGAAACAGCTCAGCCAATCAGAAGCAGAGTTTGGTCAACTTTCCCAGATTCCACCTACGATTTGCACACTAGTCTCCAGCTGGGTTTGCTCAGCAGCAGAAACGCCTTTGGTCGAGTTCCCCTTTTTATTTCACTGTGTTCTGTTGAAGATGATATCTTTGCCCTGTTGGTATTCAATAGTTTTCAATGCGCCCTCACTGGGAGAGGGTCCACTCACATTTTTTGGACGTGCATCTGATCTCCTGGTGTCTCACATTGTTTTTCTCCCAAAGAGAAAAGAACTACTGCCACATGAGCAGCTTTCGCAGAGTCCTGCTGTGCAGTTACAGTGAGCTCTCAACACTACGCCATCATTCCTCACCACCACCCAAGGCTTTAAACCAGGGGTTGTCAAACTTTTTTGGCCCAGGTCCCCCTTGGAGGGGTGACATTTTTCCATGTCCCCCCTCATCCTGGCGATACTGAAAATGATAAAAAACCACTTCAACAATGATTATTATGAAACAATGATAACCTTTTTTAATAGTGCTTTTGTACAAACCAGCCACATTTTCAGGTATTATAATATAAATGAACACTTCACAAACAACAATTTTAAATAATTTTAAAATAATAAACGGAACAAAAGACACACAAAACCGTGTGTGTGTGTGTGTGACAGACAGACAGACAGACAGACAGACAGACAGACAGACAGACAGAGACTTAATGAGAGGGATGATCTTGTCAAACTCAATATAACTATCAATGTACTTTCTCTTTTTAGGGTTAGGGTGTTTGTTTTTGTCATTGTCATTTTCATTGTCATTTCTTTTACCACGTCTTGAGGAACTTGGCGGACACAAAAATCGATCCATGTTCGCTGCAGGGTGGCTAAAAATAGCCTGTGACTCGCTCCGTCTCAATTTAGTCAAGCTGGCGTCAAACAGCGCTGTTACTTCCGCCCGCTCGCTACAAAATAAAACTTCCGTATTTCAAAATAAAACAGAAAAAAAAACAAAAACAAAACCATGAATAATTTCGCGTACCCCCTGAACATGCGCCACGTCCCCCTAGGGGTCCGCGGACCCCAGTTTGAGAACCGTGGCTTTAAAGGACTGTCATTAAGCTGCTGGGAATGCCTAACCTATATGAAATTCAACAATAGATAAATAAAAGGTTGAAAACGTTTTCTGCGTTGGTAGAGAATATCAAAAATACAAATCAGCCAGGCACTGCTAACAAAACAGCTGTAGCTAGCCAAGCTAATAAACAAACATGCTAACGAGACCAAGTGGAATTCTTTAATGCTTACCCTTCCAGTAATGACGTTTTTTTGTGTCAATCTCCATAGTTGCAGTTGTGTTACAAAGCCGGACTGACACCATTTCTATCCATCCAGACCTTTGTAGGCTCTTAGAGAGTAAACTGATGGAAAGCTTATTAGATAGGAGTGAATGTCTGCGGAGCGCAAGTCTGGTACATGTTCTTGTAAAGCACCCCAGGTGCATTATAAGGGTCGCTAATATTTAATTATCCAATTTGTTGGTATAGAGCCGAATTTCGTGGGAATTAAAATGACGTGTAAAGTCAGTCGATCAGAAGTTGTCAACGCCAGCGTCGGTTGCCATGTTTCCTGCCAAAATGGCGTCTGACAACGAAAGTCACGTGATGTCCGGAGCTCAATAAGGTGAGCTGAAAAGTACAAACTACAGTGTGACTTATATATGGATACGTTTTGGTTGTGCTTAGTGACTGGAAATGTAGACTTTCTATTGCATAATTGACAGCGGAAAAAACAGCATAAACAGCGGTGGTATGTTCGCACTTTGAACATCTCTAGAAACCTGGATGGAAAATATGTTTCTCTGGTACGTCCGATGCCAGGCATAGATGAGGAGACATTACCAATATTTTCATTTTATTTTTGCATCAAAACTTGAGTGGACGCATTTTCTTACGCATCGCTGAACAATGGCGGCAAGGCGTAGCTATGTGCAACCTTGCGGCCGCGTATGCGTAGCATTGTGTTGGCTATGTTTGAGCGCTAAAAATAAATGCTTTGGGATTTGTTGGTTTTTACTATAGTTTACACTTTTGTTGTGATTTTCCTCCAGAGCAGCTTTTAGGGCAAATGCTAACAGATGTGAGTTCTCACCAATGAGGCTACATGGTAACAAATGCTAGTACTCACTAGTGAGACTACATGTTGACAGACGCTAGTATTCACCTGTGAGGCTACATGCTAACAAATGCTAGTACTCACTAGTGAAACTACACGCTAACAGATGTGAGTTCTCACCAGTGAGGCTACATGCTAACAGATGCTAGTACTCACCAGTTAGCAAAACACAGTTAAGCTTCGAGTCCGCTTTGACGAAGTGTCGTTTAAATGTGGATGCATTCGGTTCAGGTGTTGCAGTAAATACAGCAGTGCTAGGCTAATGCTAATTAGCATTGGACACTGTTGTCTATTTTCCACAGCGTAAAATGGTCCCAAACCTCTACTGTTAACTATATTTTAAATAAGTACAGAAACAGTCCAGACCAGATGAACCTGTTCTGTAGCGTGTTTGACAGTTTGAAAATGTTGGCTAGTAATTTGCCGTACATGATCGGCTTTTTGATCTACTAATTTAGGTTACGTGATTGGTTTTTTGATCGGCATATTTCCCCCATCACTGATCAGGCTATTTGTAGGCAATATCGGCTGATTATAATTGGCAGCCGATCGATCGGTGCAACACTAATTAGAACATTTTAAATCTGTGAATATTTAGTTGTTAAATGTCCTCCACATACACACACACACAAATGTTTGTATGGTTCCAAATTTGGGTTCATGTAAAACCTCTGTGTCTCAAATGATGGACTCTGCTGAACGCTAAACAATGTTTGGATATGACTTGGTAGTAGTTTGTAAGATGCTTTGAACAAGAATATTTATTTTATTTCACAAGATGGTGAATCCTATGGGACGGCTTTGGTGTCATGGCAACACAATTGAAAATAGGGGGTTGTCATTGGCTTTTTGATTCAGTTTAGGTTGAGGGATGTGTGTCAAAATTCACCTCCTTTCAAAAACTGTAGGGGGCATCAGTGAGCTGTTATGTGATCTAATGATACGAGGGAATATAATGACTTCCTGTTGGGTTTAGGGTGGGGCCATAATGACCTCCTGTTGGGTTTAGGGTGGGAACGTAATGACTTCCTGTTGGGTTTAAGGTGGGGCCGTAATGACTTCCTGTTGGGTTTAGGGTGGGAACGTAATGACTTCCTGTTGGGTTTAGGGTGGGAACGTAATGACTTCCTGTTGGGTTTAAGGTGGGAACGTAATGACTTCCTGTTGGGTTTAAGGTGGGGCCATAATGACTTCCTGTTGGGTTTAGGGTGGGGCCATAATGACTTCCTGTTGGGTTTAAGGGCTGTGTGGACCAAGGGTTCGTTTCAGACCTTGACAAAAAGAAACGGGAAACAAATTTGTCCAACATGTTTTTATTGGAAGTTCAGGCAGTTTCCATAGATACTGTACGAGGTGAACAATGTCTCTGAAGGAAAAAAAAACACGTCTCAATTTTCCTCATCTGGAATGAAAACAGGAAACAGTTGTTAATAATAAAACAGATATGATTTAAACCTTTAACATGTTGAAATGTCTCACCCTTTAGCTGTAGAGCACTAGCCTAGTCTAGCCTATCCCGATTCATTCCATGTATGGGTCTAGTGGTGCGTCATAGTCAGAGGAGGCGGGACTAAAAGGTTGTCTTTCAAATCCTCTGTATGCAATAGAACGGTACTGCAACCAATCAGTGTAATCTTTAGGATGACGTAGTTAGAGTGCCGGAAAGTTGAGGGAGGAGTCCGGAGAAAGTTAGGAATGACTAAACAAAATGGTGGATTATGGAGCTTAAAGGGATAGTTCACTAGCCTAGCCATGCTAATCCCTCCTAGCATCACTAAATCTAATGTTCTATCGTAGTAGCCTAGCCACACTAGCTCCTCCTAGCATCAGTAAATCTAATGTTCTATCGTAGTAGCCTAGCCACACTAGCTCCTCCTAGCATCAGTAAATCTAATGTTCTATCGTAGTAGCCTAGCCACACTAGCTCCTCCTAGCATCAGTAAATCTAATGTTCTATCGTAGTAGCCTAGCCACACTAGCTCCTCCTAGCATCAGTAAATATAATGTTCTATCGTAGTAGCCTAGCCACACTAGCTCCTCCTAGCATCAGTAAATATAATGTTCTATCGTAGTAGCCTAGCCACACTAGCTCCTCCTAGCATCAGTAAATCTAATGTTCTATCGTAGTAGCCTAGCCACACTAGCTCCTCCTAGCATCAGTAAATCTAATGTTCTATCGTAGTAGCCTAGCCACACTAGCTCCTCCTAGCATCAGTAAATATAATGTTCTATCGTAGTAGCCTAGCCACACTAGCTCCTCCTAGCATCAGTAAATATAATGTTCTATCGTAGTAGCCTCGCCACACTAGCTCCTCCTAGCATCAGTAAATATAATGTTCTATCGTAGTAGCCTAGTTTCACTCAATGTAACTTGTCTAGATTTCCCTGAAACTGGTCGACCAATCACAGTGAAGTATAGAGACAGAGGGCGGGCCTAAGAATGTGACACTGCGATGATTGGTAGAGAAACAAGCGTAAACAACCATAGAAGAAGAACAACGTGTGTAGATTTACTTTTATCAAAGATGAGTGAAGAATGTGAGAAAACGTCAACAATCTTTAAATTCTTTTTACAGAAGCGACAACAGTCGTTCAGCTCCATAAAGACAAACTTTTAGCCCCGCCTCTCGTGACTGTGAAGCACCACTAGACCCATACATGGAATGAATAGGGATAGTGATGCTAGGGTAATGGAACTTAACTAGACTGCGACGGTAGCACATTCGATTTGCTGCCTGTAGGAGGATCTACTGCAGCTAAGCTAGGCTAATAGATCAGTGCAACTCTGATTGTTTTCTTCTATTTTTCCTAAATGTTTTGTCCATATCCAATAAACTCAGTAATTGTGACCAAACACATTTTCTACCCAATAACTCACTTTTAAAGACCTTAGTTGTAGATATTTTTAAACTTTTATGTTTTTCCTCTTCAGTCTCACTCACCTTCCTCCTCCTCATCCTCTTCGTCCTCCTCTTCCTCCTCCTCTTCGTCAGAGCTGAAGGTTCCGTCGGGCAGGCTGTAAACCCGGATCACTTGCTGTAAAAATCAAGAGAACACAGAGACACGAGTCAGAACCTGAACCCACCTTTAAAAGTAGCAGAACCTGCTGGCCGCTACCGTGGCGACGGCGGCGCTCACCTTGTTCGGGTCCTTGAGGATCAGGTATTTGCCCTCGTCCAGCTTGCGGCAAATGTCGATGACGCAGCGCAGGATGCCCCAGGCGTTCTCCATGCTCAGGTTGATCTGGCTGGCGAACTCGTTGGGTTTGAACTGCTGCGTTCCCAGGATCACATGACGCGCCGAGTCCTTCACGTGGTACCGAGACACGTACCTGAGGGTGGAAATGAAGGAAGTCAGCTGACCCGCACCCTGACAGTGGGCTCCGACAGTTTTCAACAACAAATTCAAACACTATTAACCCGTGGAATAATGACTTTGCCACCTTTCGGATCAGCTGATCATTTGTCAGATGTGTCCCTCACTCACTAACTACATGTTACTGAACTTAGTTTCCACTTTGTATTTTACCAGTGCCTGACAATCTACAAATACCATTACTGACAAGATGGATACACCCACTTTTTTGTTGTCACATGATCAGGCTGTGATGTAAACTGCAGGAGCTCAATAGAAATGTAATCCATTTTTATTATTATAATAATAACGGTGCGTTAACCCGGTAGCTGCGCTCACCCCAGCTTCAGATACTCAGATCCAGCCAACATGGCGCAGCAGGTCCAACGCGCCAGTTTGTAGCTGTTGTTCTTCAACTCGGTGGCGAGGACGGCGCCCCGCTGAGAGTCCAACTTCTGACGCCAGTCTACGCCGTTACAGTGCTGAGGACGAGAGATACCACCGTTACAGAGAGAATATAAATAAATAAATACAAAATAAAGTATTCCTGGACTATAAGGTGAAAAGACTGAATTACTTCTGGTTGTGTGTCATGACTTGGAATGTTTTTAATCTCATAATTTTGACTTGACTTGATGTGCCTTATAGTCCAGTGCACCATATATATATGAAACCAAAAAAAAAAAAAAAAAACATTCTTGGACAACGCCACTCTGCTGCTCTAAGCCCTTGGTTTGGTTATTGGTTTGGTTTATTTGTTCGCACCAATAAAAGAAATAAAAACAAAAACGAACAATATTGCTCCGGAAAAACAAAAGCAAAACCATTCAGGTGCAAGCCGAGGCTAAAGAAAGAAAAGAAAAAACAATATTACTCCGGAAAAACAAAGAGAGAAGAAAAAAAAACAAAAAACAAAAACAAAAACAAAAAACATTCAGGTGCAAGCCGAGGCTAGAGACCCATAGGGCCTATACAAGGCCTCTGCTCAGATTTTAACACAATCTAGTGAAAAGCGAGCTGCATACAAATACAGCTACACCAAACACATATCATATCATAGACTTGTGCATGCATACATATACACAAGAATCCAAGTAGACAAAAAAATATTATACACTCAAAATAGAAAAGTATATGCAAATATTACAATTCTTCACAACATATCAAAATGACCTATTCACAATGTTTCACAAGCAACATCCCACTGATTTGAGGCACAGTGTGGTTTGTGAATTAGAAGGTATTTAAGTCTGCTTTTTAAGATTGAAACAGATGCACAATTCGTAATTAAGATGGGCTTTGAATTCCATATTATAGGACCTCTAGTCTTGATACTAAATTGCCCTAATGATGTACGAGAGAATTTACAATGGAGATGATTGGTTTGTCTAGTTAGATAAGAGTGAATTGTAGAGTTAAAGACAAAAAAGTCGTCTGCTGGACTCAAGGCAATACGTTTCCTTCCCATCATGCTTTGCTCACCCTGGAGTCCCACTCATTCAGGGTCTTGATGTTGACGAAGGAAACCTCTCCGTTGGCGCCGGTCATCACACCATCGTGTTCGCAGCGAACAATCAGGTCGATGTCATCTCCGAGTTTCCAATGACGATACCTGAGGACCGCCAACATACTGCTGGTTAAACTCAGTCACATTGACGCCAAAATAAGAGCAACAAAAGCTAGCCGTTTCCTCATAAGGTGGGAATTCAGCTGAAATTAAGTGGAAAATGAAAAAAAAAATGTTTAAGTACAATTAGGTGAAAATGCTATAACAAAAATGTAAAAGATGCACTAAGACAAGAATAAGGGCAAAATTAAACTTAAATCATAAAAGACAAAAAAAGGCACAAAAAAGGGGGAAAAAAGGGCAAAATCTGACATGAAAAGAACATTAGATGCAACAGTGGTTGACTGGCAAGATGCAACAAGGCAATAATTAGGGCAAATAAAATATAAATCATGAAAGATGCAACACGGCAACAATGTTTGCAAAAGCCAACATGAGAATAACATCAAGACGTAACAAGACAAAAAATAAGGGGAAAAAAAATTTTAAGCGAAGATGGACTAATGCAAAAATTCTGATGAAAACATAAAACCACAACACGACAAAAGGGATGTAAAAGCTACACAGGGATTAAAGCAAAACAAAAATCCTGAGCCTGAACTTTTTATACCCACACAGCTAATATAAAGGATCAACTGATACAGGTGTTTTAGTGGCCGATACAGCCCCCCCCCCCCCAATCACCCTTGGCTGATATGAACTGGGTAAAAAATAAAAAAATATATATTACAGTTAAAAATAAACATTTAACAGTAACAAATAAAATTATATAAAAAAAAACAAGGTAGAACTTGTAACATTTAAAGAACCTGTAAAACATAAAATACTTAATTATATTTAAAACAATTGCAAACAACATTGTGCACATTACACTTTATTTTCACTTTGACATTCAGTATTGTACAGTTTGCACAAAACGTCACTTGTTTGTAACGTTAATTGTTTTAAATATTTATTTTATGTTCTACAGGTTCTTTAAATGCATCAAGACACTTTATTTTTGCAAAAAATACAAAGATATTTTATTTTGGAAATTACTTGATTATTGGAGTGGGTCAAAGGTCATACAATGCACAACTCTTGATTTATTTTTATATAGTTTTTTGTTTTGCTTTACTGTTGCCATTTTCACTTTGAAATACAGTATTGTGCAGCAATACAAAACAAAAACTATATAAATAACATACCAAGAATTGTACATTGTGTGTGACCTTTGACCCACTCCAATAATCAACTAATGTAAAAAATAAAAATATCTTTGTATTTTTTGCACACAAAAAAATGCTTTTAAACAATATTTAAACAAGTTACGAAGAACTAACATATTGTGCACAGTCCACACTGCATAATGATTTGAAAAATGCAAAAATGTCTCCTAAAATATGGAAAATGTAAACAGCAACACAAAAACACTGTAATCTGGGCAACTGGAGAAGTTACTGGTTGTGTTATTGTCAAGTGTTTGTACGTCAACACTGTGAGTAAAGTTTGTGCTTTAGAAGAAAACAGACTTCATATGTCATCACCACAGATACTTGGTGAGACGAACAAAAAATTCCAGAGTCATCAGACGGTGTTGGTGGAAAACGGGTAGTTTGAAGGTAATGATGACATGTTAGCCTCACGTTAGCCGAGCGGCTAAGTGAGCTAACAGCCGAGAGGCTAAGTGAGCTAACAGCCAGGAGGCTAACTGAGCTAACAGCTGGGAGGCTAACTGAGCTAACAGCTGTTACATTTCTGTCTGAGCACCCATTTGATTGGTGACTGGTCATAAATGATTCCAGACGTTCTCATCTTTCTAACACTGTATGGCTTGACTATATTTATTACAGAATGGCGTTTCAAGTTATCTCCAGGTACATGAGCATCATCAGGCCACCCCCACAGGCACAGCGGAATTGTGGGTAAGGGTGAACATGTTACCTGTAGGCGACGGACGCCACTTCGCTCTTGTCCATGTCCTCCTCCACAAACGGGTTGGAGTTAGGGAACTTGTAGCGTTCTCCGGCCTAAAGAAAACAGATGGAGGTGAGACCTGTGGAACCCCGAACAGAAGAAGCCCCGCCCCTCTGAACAAAAGAAGCCCCACCCCCTGTAGCCTGAAGGCTCCTCACCATGCGCAGACACTGCTGGCTAAAGTTGTGGTTGATGTACGTGGCCTCCATGGCCAGGTTTCGTGGCGAGTTGAAGGAGTTTCCTTCGTCCTGCGGAGGCTCGTTGGCTGTCTCGCTGACGGTCAATAAGTCTGAGGTCAAAGGTTAAAGTTCAGGTTAATGTCAGATCTGTGATGACTCTGGTCCTGGTTATGAAATTACAAATCCTACGATGGTTACGGCTGAACAATCTACCGTTTTGGACAGAAAAATCGTGATTTCAGATTTTTGGATGGTCAAAGTTGTGTTTTTTATTTTTTGTTGAAATCTATTTATGTCTTGTTTTTTCTCCCCATCATCCTTAGTCGCTGACCGACACACGCTGTGAACGTTTCAAACATATTTGGATCAAATGAAAACAAATGTTACAAAATTTTCTTTAATCTTACCCAACATTCGAAAGATTATTGTAAAAACTGTGTGCGCGTCCCCGCAGATACATATGCTACAACTCAATACTGTAGATATCACCATTAAATTACATGGACATATACATCTAGCTAATGCACATCAGATGCAATGATTCATTTGAGTATAAGTCAAAGTCACAATTAAGCAACAGGTCAAAATCACATTACGGGTTGTAACTCAAGAACACAGGGTCACAGAACTTTCAGATTGGTACCAAATGATGCAGAATGAAGATTTATACAATTCTCATAATTGTCATCACCTATGACCAATAGTTAAGATCTCTGGAGGTCAAAGGTGACATGTGGCCAAAGTGACTTAACACCGTTTGTGTCAAACAAAGACATATCATGCTATAACTTAATCAATACTGGATATATTATCATATTACACACACTGACACATATTATAACCAAATTATCAATGTTGCAAAAGGTCAAAGGTCACATTTAATAGAAATATCACATTATTGGCTCTAACCGAAGAACAGGTTGTAATAGAAACTGCAGATTGACACAAAATAGGGGCTGGGTTAGACATTCTCTGAATACTAGTTTAAATTGTATTATGTCAGTTTCTGTGACGTTTGCAAATGTTGCTGAACCACTGAAACTGGATCTGAAGAAAATTGTGAATAAAATCGAAATTGCAGTAACTGCAAGAAACATAGCAATTCATTCATTTCTTAAAATTGTTCAGCTCTACATTATGGCGATGCCACTGATAGCCAAATTCGACTTCTGATTGGTCAAATGTCAACGTTATTGAACTGAAACGTGAACGCTAGAGTAAAGACGTAACCTAACCTCAACCCTTCACTACACGTGTTCAGTTTCCATCTATCGTTGAAGTTTGACCAATCAGAAGCTGCATTTGGCTGACAGTGGTGTTGCCACAGTAGGATTGGTATATTGGCATTCTGGTTCAGGTCTGACGTAGACCGGCTCAGACACTCACCGAAGTCGGAGTTATCCCTCTTGTCAAAGAACAGCTTGTTGCCGACTCTCTGGACGATAATGTCCCAGGAGTTAACTGAGCGCGTGCAGCACATCAGGGTGGCCAGGATGGCATCGGTGGCGAACACGTTGCCCTGGGTTTTGGCGAGCTGGAGGCGGAGCCAAGAGAAATTAACCAATAGGATTCACAGTCAGATTTAAATGGTAAATTGGTTACATTAGCCTCACATTCACCCATTCACACAAACTCATACACCAGTGGGTCAGTCCTACTGGGAGACTGACTAATGGTTCAACGTGTTTGCCCAAGGACACTTGGACAGCCAGAGCCGGGACATGAACCTCTGTCGCTATAGCCATTGGATGACCCACTGCCACCCCTTTACAGAACCCCCCGTTTCTCGTACCTTGCGGATGACGGGGTCGTCTGTGGTGGTCACCGTGTGGAAGATCCTCTTGATGCTCTTCAGCTGCTTCTCGTTGCGGGTGGTGATGCGGTCGAAGGCTTTGTCGTAGTATTCTAAAGCTCCACAGCACTCGCTGGAAGAGGAGGAGCAAAAACAAACAGGGTCAATGTCTGGTTCTGTGCAAAAAAACACCAGTGTGGCCCCGCCCCCCTGGATAGTGTGGGCGGGACTTACATGTCCACGGGGTCGGCCACCTCCATGTATCTCATCTTCATCAGGCGAGGGAAGTCCATCTCCTCCTTCACCTCCCAATCGCTCCTCACCTCCACAGAGGAGTCCCTGGGCTTCAACTGGGCCTGAAGGACGAGGAAGAGTAGGAGGAAGAAAAAGAGGAAGAAGGGGAATGAGAGTCGGGGAAGAAGAGGAGGAAGAGGAGTAGATCCATAAATCCTGCTAAGATGTTCATTATTGTCTTTATTTCAGGCAGAGGTCAGTGTGAACAAAAGCGGGTCAGAACCCTTTGGTCCAAACCTGAGACTTTTGGTCCCACTTCTGACGAACTCCAAACTGCTTCTGGAACTTCTTCTGCAGCCGCTGACGATCCCTTCAAAATAAAACACATTTTCAACAACCTGGACCAAAACCAGACGGGTACCAAAATCAGCCCAGTTCCAGTCCCAGGTAGTCCCAGTCCCACCTCTCCTTCTGCTTGGCACTCTTGGGCAGCGTCTGCATGTTGAACTGGGTCAGGTTCCTTCGGTCTTTGTCGCGACGCAGGTTCCTCTGTGGGGACAAATGCAGAGGGTTAGAACCGGACCTGCAGACGTGTGCTTGCTGGGTTGTTGCGGACCGGGTCAAGTGGGTCGTACCTGGGCAAACCTCATGCGGTTCCTCTGGTAGGCAGTCTTCTGGGTCTTGGCCGTGTCCACCAGCTGGAAACTGGTCTCATCCTCCTCGTGGAAGTAGGCGTACTGACTGCCCCCCCCGAATTGGGATGAGTATTTATCTGTAAGTGAGACAGAACCAAACCAGGTCAAACACCACCTTGAACGGAACCACATGACCCCACCTACATCTGAACACAGTAGTAGAATTCACAATTAAACTGAATTCTCAATTCAATAATTCCATTGACATGGAATCACTTCATTCTTCTGTCACATTACTCCCATCATTCTGCACATGCTCCTGGTCTGGTCACCATGACGATCATATTTGGTGTTGATGTTGTACATATTTTGCCTTGTTGACACATTTTGCACACGCTTCTAATTGTTGACGCACAAAAATCAATAACAGAAATAGTCGACGGTGAATTCCATTGTCGACTATTGACACCAGACGTGTTTTTCCAACAGAGTGAGACATCTCACTTTATTATAATCTCTGCTGAGTTGCTCAATAGTGTTTGTCAGTGAGCAGCAACACACAGATGACGGCGTCAGCATCAGGTTCTAGTACCAAAACTTGTAAAGTTTCGGAGCATTTTAGTCTGGATACGGTGAATAAAATATGATTCTCACCAGCACGTTTCAGTGTAACGGGTTGTAACACTGTCAGTTTAAAATATTAGGCTGTGATCAAGTCCGCTACGCTGCCTTTCAAGTTATGGCATTGTGTTTTGAGCACATTTCTTTACCTAATATTTATGTGAGAAAAGTTCCTTACTAGGGCAGTTGTCACTGTGAAAGAGTTATTTTGAAAGATAACACCATGTGCGTTTGTCTCTATCAACTGGGTGCCTATCTAGAGGCCTGTTTCCACTGTCGGAACTTCTGGGCCATTTTACAGGAACTTCACGGTATGCGAGTGTGTCCACTGGCCAGGCCACTCCAGAACTTTTACAGGAACCAATGGAGTTCCTCCTCAAGGGTAGGTACTGGAGAGCGGCTCAGTAGAGTCACTGGGCAGAAGTCGCGCAGATTGTTTAGGGTAAATGACATCATCAGATCACGACAAATATCTCCAGAGTAGTTGCTGGAGGAGGATTTCCACATGACGAAGCAGAAGAAGAGCGGAAAGAAGAAGACAGAATGGACCAGAAGAGTGTCCATGTTCAGTCTGGTTGTGATTTCCTCCTCTGCTGCTGCTGCTCTGTTTTCGTTTAGTGATAACGCCTGAGAGGACCAGGGTAACTCATGGCCTGGTCAAAGTAAAAAAAAGTCCAGAAAGTTCTGACAGTGGAAACATGCCTGAGGTTCATTTAAGCACATATTTCGCATTGATGACACATTTGTGGTCAAGTAAAAAAAGTCCTCAAAGCTCCCATCGTAGAAAGACACCTTAGGTC